>OZ026850.1:13176552-13735268 GCA_964023205.1 Lutraria lutraria | reverse complement strand
GCGTGAATTCGTCCTGACATTTTCTCCTTCTTTAGAGAGTACACAGTAGGGGAAGATAATCGAAAGTTTTTCTTCAAACTTTTACCAATCTTATGACGTAATGGCAATGACATTGTTTTCAGTACTTCCGGTTTATCTGACCTATTTGATTCCTGTACATCCTCGAAAGAGCAACTGGTTTCCGTAATATCATTCAAAACTCTCTTTTTCGGAGAGTCCTTGGCTGCTTGTGACACCGAATAATGGCGGGCCTTCTCTAATCTCAGTCGCTTGAAAACGGCACTACCTATTCTCACGTACATTACTAATAACACTACCAAAACAACAATGGTTGCTAGGAACCAGGCGGCTAGGATGTACGCCTGAATTTTGGTGTCTTTGTATTGGTCATTGATTTGACACGTGTGACCTTTGATCTCGAAGGTTATATTTCCGACTCGGTAGGGTATAACAACCGTCTGAGTTCCGTAAATGATAAATCCGGGAATATAGAATGCTATTCCAATGAGCGTAGCAACAACACAAATCGAACGAGTCTTTTTTGGCGTAAACACCGGTTTTAAGGGCCTGCAAATCTTTCTGAAGCGATCTACAGCTATTCCACATAGCAACAAAGCAGAAATTCCATTTAGAATATAAGTCGCTGACCGAAATGTAGCACAAACAATGGGGAAGTCGTATGTTAGAAACATCATAATTATACTTATTTCCACTGGCATTGTAAACAAGCAGTTTGAAAGGTCAACGAAGGCCAGGGCGAGTACAAAAACACGTGAAGCCGTTCTCCGCATTTTCCGTTTGTAAACACACACGGTAATAATGTTTCCGGGGATTCCGACGACGATCATTATAACTACCAGCACAAAAGAAGGAATTAGAATTTCCAACTGTTTGTAATTCAAGTGTTCTAATACCTTCTCTTCCAGCTCGGGGTCCATGTATGAGCGGGCCAACAACTCTTCGGAGATAGTGTTGTTAGTTTGGCACGTTGCTGGGGCGTCACTTGTGTCCACGCATGCCATTGTCTCGGCTTTGATAACCTTCTTCCTAAAATAAGAATTGTTTATATCTTTAATGCAGCACAACACATCACAATTCCCATAAAAAACTTTACAAGCTTATGATGCAAACTTCACCCGATACAATACTGTACAGCTTAACGAATACTGTGGAATCATTCATTTCCGTTGGGGATTTAATTTCGTAGATTCCATGGATGGTATCATCCACGAAATCAAATCTCAAAGAATTTAAATGCGGAGATAAGGCTTTTTTCCAAAAATTAAAATGAACGAATGTATGCCTCCCAAGAATAAGCCATTTTAGTAAAAACCACGAAAATTGAGCCGAACGAAAATAAAAATTAATGAAAATACAGTATCCCTAAATATGTTTGTTTGCGGTAACCCTATCCAGAGAATGTTCAGTGGATGTTCATGATTTATATTGAACCCAAAATCACGTGACTTGCCAGAATGCTGTTTTTACTGAAAAAAGATGGCCATTTTTTATAATTATTATTTATAGAAAAGAATTCAATTTTGCAATAACATGCTTTTGAAAAGAATCCATGCGTATTCTTCTGATCTATAAAATAGTAAATAGTACAAAATATGAATGTTTAAAATCATTTTGTGGAAATTGATTTGTCAAAATTTGTTAAAAGCTAATGACTAAAATAACAGAAATGCAAATCAAAATTTGGGTCAGGGAAAAAGTGAAAGTCCCAATAGATTTTTTAATGTTAAAATTAAAGTAGGGCTTATTTGCATAGAAAGATGTCTTATCAGTGAAACTGGCTTTTACTTGCAGTAAAACATTCCAACTCTTTTGTATCATGAAATACACACAGAAATGTAGCAGAGTATTTTTTCAATGATATTGCGACTGACTATAATATTTTTACGAGGTGTGACTAAGAAAGGGTTTAGAGCAAATATAACATACATATTTCTTATATTTTATCATCATTTTATCTACTGTTCTGTATTACTAAATTCAAAAAATTAATGGGCATTTCATAAAATTGAAAAATAATGATAAAAGCATTACCTTGTATGTAGTGACGCGGCTCATAAACACCATTTAAGATTTCCAAACAACATTATTTTCCACTTGTTATTCACCACAACACATCCATCGTTGACTGTGTTTTTTTCAAGTAGCGTCAAATACTTCATACATACTAAGCTGTATAGATACAACTTTGACGTGCCTGATAGACTCGTCAATGTGTATAAAGTCAGTCTTATTTATCCCATCAATTCGATTGTTTTACTTATTAAGGTATGAACATCACCAGGATTTGATGCTTAAAAATAACAACACGTGATGTAGGATTGTTATATCCTATATTTTACCATGAATCAAGTTATTTGGAAAAGGGTCTGTTAGAAATGATAGACAGTAAATCTCTAAAAACCGGACCACATCCGGACTGAGGTCCGGTTTTCCGAGACGTTCGGTTTCAGAGACCTTTCTATAAATTCTGAAATAAAAATGGGATTTATTGTCCAATTTTCGTGGAATTCCGTTTTTAACGAAGTCGGTTTTTAGGTGTTAGACTGTACATTGTACATGTATTATGTTATGAAATCTTAAAATTTGTGTTATTTTTTTAATTCTTCGTTTAGTTTTAAGTTAGTCAATGTAGTTATAATATAAGTGTTGGTGTCTATGGAGATGCAGCGTAGAACGCTTGACCTTAGCGTCCAAATCATCGTCAGGTCATGATATTTTTCACATCTCTCACGCCCCGAAAATTGACACGATTTCTGATGAGAAACACAGGAAGAGGTCATTATGACTGATTAATATCATTATAAACATGTATATGATACATGATAAATATATATATAAATGAAGTTATACATAATTTGACACATCGCTTTATTCAAGTTCAAACTACAGTAAACCCCCTGTACGTCGGACCCCTTCCGGACTGAGCCTAGAGGCTGTTTTTCTGCGAATTCCGGTTTTGACAAATCCCGAATAGGACTTGAAAATTCGTTCGACTTTTTAGAGAATTCCGTTTTTAAGGATTATACTTACAAATCTAAATTAGGAGAAAAATAGATCAACTAAGATAAGAAGCTTAGTACAGCCCGCAGACATACGGTACACTCGTCCATCTCTCCTGATTCGGCTGAAGAGACCAAGGATTTCAAGTAATTACCATTCCCGATACATTAGATTAAAATAATTCTCAATAAACGAAAGAGAAAGTATGCGTATATAACCGTTGGTTAAAGATACAACAAGCAACTTGAATAGTTTTGTCCGCCGGGGTTTTACGTCGGACCAAAAACGATTGTCTTTTTTTTGGCGATTTTTTTGTTCAGTTTTGATGATAGCTGAAGAGCCCAGGACGCAATCAAAGCTTGGACTCGTAATTTATAACGCGTGTCAATAACCTAATAACCAAATTCACCTGTAGACACTAATTAGGCTTTCAGAACTTACAAATACATGGAGAACAAATCTATTTATCTAATTACGTGGAAAATCTAAGGATATAAAATTGAATTAAAGAGTCGGTCATTTTCTCAATCAGTTCTTCTTGCTTGTAGGTTTGTTTTCCGTTTTGGTATCTTTTTGGTATGATTTTGGAATAAAGCTCATTATTTATCAAGAAACATTGACACAAAAAAATGTTAATGCCATACTCAATATCTTGTGTCTCTTAGATGTTGTTACTTACTTACGCACCGAATTTAAACGAGTCTTGTGTTTATAAAATCATGTTTCGATTTCTGACGGTTTCTCTTTCGCTTACGTTGCTATTGTAATATATTTTTATCCGAACCGTAGTCGAGTGGTTATAATGTCCGCCTTCGGAGCGGGAGGTCGAAGCTCCGAACCCAAGTGGAGACTGGGTTAGAACTGGTGGGGTCGGTTGGTTAGCTCCCAGCTAGATGAATAATGGTTACCGTATAGGTCAATCTGAGCCAGAAGCCCGACAAAAAGAGAAGGGGTCAAGAAGGTATTGTGCGATCATTTGATAGGTGACACATCAGCTAACTCGGCTTGGTCTTTTCAATAGGGGTGACACTATAATAAACAAAACCTTCTACTTTTACCATTACCTATTTTTTGTTCTCATTCCCCATTGACTTTATTAATATATTTTCTACATTGTTCCACAAAGCGCAGAAACTCTTTGTCATTTCTACTTTTCCAAGTGTTCTAATATACAGTACAACCTCTCCAAAGTGGCCCTGTCTTGAGCAACAACCTATTTTGAACAACAGCGTGATTCTCTCCCATTACACGACTTAACTATAAATCTTACCTCTCTAGAGCAACAACCTTCCTTTAATAACAGCCCAATTTTTTCCAACTGCACGACTTAACTATAACTCTTACCTCTCTAGAACAACAACCTCTCAACAACAACATACTTTTGCTACTCCCAAATGGTGTTACTTTAGAGAGGTTGTACTGTATTCAGTTATACTCCGCTCAGTGGTCCTTCGTGGTCGAGTGGTCATGGTCTCTAGCCAGTATACTCTAGTCAATGCTGAATCTCATATGGGAACAGACAAAGTTTCATAAGTTAGGAAGCCCTCTAGCCAGCTAATTACGGGGCGTCGATGATTCTACCTAGGGGCAAGTCTGGTATCGTTCTCCATCTCCAAAGGTGGAAAGACTATGACTGTTTGTGCGACGTTAAAAACTTTCTGATCATCCCTGCTGGTCTTTTTTGTTGTTGTTATTGTTTTTTTTGTTTTTTTTTTGTTTTTTTTTGGTATTTATTGTTTCTAGTTAATGCGTCATTTACATAACTCAACAATGAAGCAGAGTTAGTAAAGTGGAAGCTGATATAATAGAACTACTCACTGTTTGAAGTGTTATTCACATTTAGACGTTTACATTATATATCCACTTCATATTATTAAGAATTCAAGGATGTTATCAATTTGTACTGTAAGATATACAATGAGTGTATTGTTAAGATGCGACAATAATACATTCACATTTTTTGTTGCTGATGTTTTGCGAATAAACACTTGAGTTGTATATTTTATGAGTTGTTAACAAAACGAATACAATCATTCATAATTCTAATGGTGAAATATCGTGCTAATCTGCACGATACGACAGGGTACGTCTTGATGGAACCTTAAAGCTTTATCCTGTTTTAACGGTACATCAGTTAAATATACATACAGCCAGCAACTGGATGACATAGCAGAAACGTTAAATGGCAGCCAAACCTTCCAACATCCGCTCGTTTTGCTACAACTGGCCCTTGAAGATAGCATTGGTTGAAGGTGCTAGAGACATGTTCTACCAGTATGCCTCCTCAAAGTCTGAGAAAGTTGCTGAGCTGAGGTATTTAACGAGCATATTAAGAGAGTGTCGGGCTAAGGTAATGATTTTTATTTATGATCAAACATTGCGCTAGACAGTTATATTGGATCAAACTTGTAGACTGTTTTGCTTTTCATTCAAATATGTGTTGTTGTTGCTGTATATACATTGAAATAAAGAAATATTCTTTCGAACTTTTTTACTTATTTTTTATCATATAACTCTATTTATTTCGCGAACAAAACTGAGTGCTATTAAGTGGGTATTTCTTAGGTGTAATCCTCATATATATTGGTCGTTTTGGAAAATCATTACGCGACTAAATATGTACACCTGCAGTCGCAGACTTAAGTCGACTAGGATGTAATTGAATTCCACACCAGTTCTTACTTTGTTCTCCACAAGTTACGATTAACTTCTTCACTTGGATCGGATAAACAATATCTGAGACATAAATTATACGTCCACATTCAAATCGTGAGAATAAACGCATACCGAACCTAGGGTTCGAACTCACGATCCTATATCCAGTACATCAAACTTTCATCTTAAGTGGACAAGCCAATTATAAGTATTTGTTTCAATATTAAAAATTTCAAACTTATCAGTACTTTCTCATTGTTTTTTTTAAATGAACACTTGAGTCATACACTTTGTTTGTGGTTAACAACAAGAATGCGATCACTTATGTATATATTGAGCTTATATGCGAAACATAGTGCATGTCTAAGGCTATACAGTAAAAGCTCACTAGGCGACCATTTCATTATAACGATCATCTCAGGATAACGACCACTTATCGAGCATCGTATGTTTTTTTATTCAACACCTTTTGTGAGAATATGAGGTACGATTCGTCCCAAAATATGTTCGTACTTTGGATCATTCCGTTAAAAACTATGAGTAGGCGACAAATCGTTTATCCTACGGGTGTTATTCTCCAAAAAGTTCTTAGTGTATATTAACAATCTCGATAACCGGTATGATTTCATTTTTCAAGAATCGTTTTGTGTATAAGTAAAAAATATTGATCTATTTAACCCCAATAAAGTGCAATTATTATCAGAGGAAATCTCTGGGCAAACACCACTAAAAGTGTAGATAAAATGTATATTGTATGTATAATTGACCTTCATTCGGGGATTTATTCTGATCTAGTGTACTATTGATTGAGATTTACAAGTTACCATCGTGGGAATGACGGACTCAGGTAAAGCTGTATCGGAATATACCGTCATGTTATACATGAAAAAACACGCTTTTATTTCGTGAAGGGAGGTAACTCGTGAAAATATTCAAAAGTCCAGAATGAGTAAGCTCCCTTTAATGATATTGATTGTTAAACGTAACATAAAATTTATTTCAATTACTTTCAACGAAAAAAAAACAAAAAACATTCATTAACATTAACATAAGATAAAAAGTATTAACACGTAAAAAATTATAACATATACAGTCGAGCCCCGTTACGAAGACATTCACAAGAAATATGGTATAGAAATCATGAGAACTAAAATTGTGCGTATGAATTCAAGAAAAATAAATACTTTTATCATGAAACACGCGAAAAATATGGGACTACCTTTTTATATCGAGGTAATGGAACAACTGGCATAAGCGATATCGTATAAACGGGGCTTGACTATACTTGAACATAAACGAAATGGGTGGGTATTAATTCAGCTGTATTAAAAAATACAAGCGCCATTTAGCTGCGAAAATTGTATAATATTTAAGCATGGTGTTTCAATATTTAAATGGCCGACCGGAAGCAATAAAATCAAAGCACTGAAAGTCACAGTGCAGACAATATAGATAGAAATCAAGTTTCTGATTGGACAGCTGAAATACACAGAACTTTTTTGGTTTGACAACACATCTAATAATTCGCGATCAAGGTCTCGAAACTTTAAGTTAGAGTTACAAATTTGTTACAAAATACGCGAGTACCAGAAATATATTACCGGTGTATAAATTCTACAAATACTAACAAAATATACACCAAGAACTATTCGGTCGTACCTTTGGTGCAAAATTGACAAAATAGTTCTCGAATCTTTGCCCGAAATTCATTATTCATGAAACCATAAATGAATGGATTTATCATAGAATTAATAAAATATGTTCGTAAAAATACATGATAAAAGATCTGTTCTATTTTCCCTAACTTTGTAGGAATATCTGTATTCGAATAACGAAGTGTCACAATGACTAAGTATGGAAGAAAACTCACAACGAACGCTATTGTTACCATGCGCATAATTAATGTATTCCTTCGCAAGCTGAACTCTTTCACTTCCACTCGGCGTAATTCGTCTGATATAATTCGATTGAGTCTCGCCCTACTTTCGATACTTTGGCTTCGATAAAGAATTCCTCTGACACTATCGGGCGATATTGGAGTCATTGGAGTTAATGGTGAATTTTGTGTCAAACAAGACGTACTTCCGGTTGACCCAGACGACAAACGGCCATTTGGTGTTAGGTCTTTATCTCGTTGTAGAATTTTTAACCCAAGAAGTTTTCTTCTATTAATTTTATCAAGTTTATCTCTCGTTTGAAACGAGGCATCGCTCGCGCTATCGTCTGACGTTGTGGATTGCTGAACTGGAAATGTATCAGACGGCGCCCGCGGCTGTTTTTCAAAATCTTTGAGATCAGGATCACAACATGGTTTTGAACATTTTGGTAAGGTGCATGTACTGTCTTTTGTTTGGTCATTCTCCGTTTTATTATTAATACATTTATTCAACTCAAGTTGTGCACTATTTTGACATTTTTCAATGTCATTCAATACAACGCTTACGTTGGTTTCATTGCTAAAGCGCCCTTGAAGTTTTGGTACAGGAGAAACCGGACTTTGATCAATTCGGTTAATATGCTCCAAAGAAACAGCACGAGAGCCCTTGCTGCTCCAGCTCACCCGGTCACGATTGTCCGAAGGGCTATTTGGCACTGTGCCAGTAAATGCCGACATCATACTTATACCGAAATACTTCAACCCGTGCTTTTTCTCATCGGTGACCTCTGTGCTTGTGGATATGAAAAGTTTCCGACCAATTAGTAAATAAACGAGGGTAAGAATTACAAACATGATAATGTGCCCACCGAACAAGAAGAAGTAAAAGCCCGCAGGCAGTTTGTAGTTATCCACATAAAAGTTGGATATAAGACATGTTTTAATCTCAACTTGAACCTTGTTGCCCGTTTCTGTGTCCTCTTTGTCCACAGTGTATGTATATGTTCCATAGAATATCAAGGAGGGCCACGTGATTAAAATCCCCAGCATCACGGCCACAAAGCATGTCTTTTTCGCGTACCGTACGCCAAGTTCACGGCCAAGGAACGGCCGACATACCATTAAGTATCGATCTATAGAAATCGCGATTAGCACAAACGATGATGACACCGAAGCAATGAATGTTGTGTATCGTGAGATTTTACAGAGGACGTCAAAGTCGAAGTTCACAGGGTTCCATAATATGGCAGCTTCCGTCGGCATGTTTATAAGACATGACATTATATCCACTCCAGCTAGGGTCATGATAAAAACTGTTGTCTTCGTTAATTTCCATTTAGTTGTAAATATGTAGATCACGACCGCGTTGCCAATTAAGCCAATCACCATATACAATATTACGAATATAAACGGATATATGTACACTTCCATCAATTCTCGATTAGTCTCATCGACGATTGGTCCGCTTTTGATGACGTAAACAGTGTCGTCACTTGGGCTGGAATTCGAAGCCTGCACTGTGCTGTTGTCCGCCATCTTGAATATGGTATTATTGTCGTCTGTTTTAGACGTAAATGTCATTGCAAAGCCTGAAATGAAAGTAAAATGGATATGAAAAACAAAAAAGTGGGAAATAGAACGATTTTTTTTTTACTTTCTGATTAGATATAATACTGTTCGTGAGTGTGGCCCATTTTTGCGATTATCTTGTATCAAACTCATTTTTACCCCCATACACGTATATTTTGTTCATTTATTAACGGCATTGCTGCTTTTATTTTGTGATCCTCTTACAACACTACAAGGCCCTCGAATGTTAAGATCCATTGTGTAGTCAATGGAAACCTGTTTGGGTATGTCCGGCTTCTATTAATCTTGAACCTTTATTGTCCGTTTCTGCGCATGTCATACATTGCGGTTCCATTGTTCAATACCAAATTAATTAACGTATTACAGTGAAATACAGTTACAAGCAACTGGATTTAACTTAGAATTAAATAAAGGGAAGTAATTTGTGTATTTTGCTCGACCAAGCCCTTCCGTTTTTCAAAGCGATGGCAATATACCGAAACATATACATGTATGCCATAAAGAACTAAAAATCGGAACAAAAGAATTTCACTATAACAGCGTTGAACTGTACAAATTGGCTAAAAATGACTCTCCTAGCTGTTGGTGAAACAAATAAGCAAAAATAGCTTTATTTCGTTTGATAAAGACAAGATAGAGTTCATCAAAACTCCGCAACAATCGTTCTTTATACCAGATCCTTAAAACAATTCAGTAAAACGTTTTATATGAGTGTATAACAATCAGATTCATTCAGTGTTACTGTACATATCGCAAAAAATGTACATACTAAATTATTTAGTCGTAACTAACACATGCTCTACTCCGGAAGGAAGCAATTTCATGTGCTTTGAATGTGCATTTTTTCTTTTTATTGCCATAAAATAATGTTCTACTCGGTATGAAATACAAGCGTGTTTCTACTTTGATATGGTACAGTCAAACCTGTCTTAGCGGCCACTTCCAAATAAAGGCCACCCTGTGAATAAAGGCCTTTCTTTGAAATCACTATCAAACATTTTAGCGACGCAACGATTTTTATGAGAGAGTCTATATTTATAAAAAAAATAAGGGGCCGCATTTTCAATTCTAGTTTTTGTTGTTGCTGTTGTTCTTGCTTTTGTGTTGTTGTTGTTTGTTGTTGTTGTTTGTTGTTGTTGTTTTTGTGTTGTTGTTGTTTGTTGTTGTTGTTGTTTGTGGTTCTTGTTTGTGGTTCTTGTTTTTGTTTTTTATGCTGTTGTTAAAATGCTACGTTTAACTTGTTTTTTCTCTGGCTAAATATTAGTATACATGTACTACCATAAGCTGCTTTGTAAGTATATGTGTATTTTAATATATACATGTACCGGTAAATGCATACAGCTTACGTTCTAAGTAGAAATGCATTAAATGCTCCCCATCTCCACATGTTCATAGGACTGGAAGTTATTGTCTTACATATTTCTACACTTAAGAACAAAAAATCTATTTGCTATTTGGTGTTTTTCTTGTTACCGGCATAACCACGTGTTTTAGCAATTACAAAACATTATATAATATTTTGTTACCACAGTACTGCAGAAGGCATTATTTTCCAGTGACTGGAGGATTCAGCATTTGCAGCATGCTTTTACAGACCACGAAACTCATGAATCAGCGAGTTTCTGCACTGTGTCTAATAAAGTGTTAATTCAGAGGTTCTAGAAAAAAAACATATTTTTCTAGGAATTCCGGGGTTTGCAGTTACATTTATTTATTTATTTATTTATTTATTTAATCGGATTTAACGCCATTTTTAAGATTTTTTTTCAGTTATATCTCGGCGGGAAGTTCTCCCAACTTCATTTAGGCCTTAACAGGTACTAACCACATTCTATCCACAAGCTAAGCTAAGCTACCCCTAATGATGCAGAGGTGGGGGACAATTTAACATAGGAAGTAATTTGTTATTGACAGTGTAATCCTCGCTCGGGGTTCGAACTCACAACCTTTTGATCAGTACAGGTACACCAACGCCCTAACCACTGAGCTAACCGGACAGGCTTTGCAGTTAGGACGTAGATATCGTCCATTTATAAATGTATGAGGACGTTAGCGAATCTTGGTCTAGTTTTTCTTTAAAGTTAGATAATCATCGCTGAGTGCTAATTGAACTAGATCTATTTTGAATACTGGAATACCGTCACTGCCTGACACCGTGACCGAGAACAATAGAAAAGTATAGAGGAAGAAGATAATTAGCGTAGTCATACATTTTAGCAGATTGCAAATAACCATGTAATCAGTGTTTTACAAACGAACTTTTGTAAAAAGACAGATAACATTCAGACTTTTGGATAATTTTAACAAAGAGCTACTAACTGTCATGTCCTAAAATCTGAACTTTGTCAAAGAAACAAGATAATGTACAAAAGTTTATCAAATGTATACAATTTAACTAAAAGTCAAAACTCGAGTCGACAAATATGAAAGAAAAATGGCTTATCTGATGTAAACGTTTTGCTTTAAATCGGTCAATTTGTAACAAAAACTTACAACATAATGTAATCTGTATACATTGTATCATGAGTTTGGTAACTAGGCAACTTTGTTATTCGGTTCGAAATATAGGAATCGTTAGATTGGACTGTGTGCGCTACCATTTTGAGACATGTGTTCAAAACGGTTAAATGTCCACCTTATAAAATTCGGTTCTTGAAAGAACTCGAATAAGCGTATTAATTCACGATATTAACAAAAATGATAGAATCTAATTACTCGTACTACGCATGCGCGATTTCATCACTGTGACGTCGTTTTCTAACCCCGAAATTATCATCTGATAAAATACGGGAATATTAATAAAAAAATAGATTAACTATTCAATTTAATAACAAAAATACCATCAATTGTATTCAGGCCGCCAGAAAATTACGAGAACTACTTTTTTGTCGGCTCTTAAATTTTCCTCCCTCCTCCGAATAAAAAAGTAGTCATGACTTCTTTTTGGTAACTGTCGTAGGAGTAAAAATGGAACAGCCAGCCGTGTTTTATCGTTGAATAATGTATGACTTGAGTTACTGGATGTTTGCGTTGGCAATAACAGCGATCGTGGTGGAATCCAAAACAATACCCAGTATTTTATTCTCCAAAATGACTGGGATGGATCATTATAAAGAACAATCTTAAAATTACTTGATTTGAAAATATTCATATTCATACAATTATATTTTTTATACATTTGAAAAAAAGCAATTTTGAACAAGACTTAATTGGTCTCTTTACGGAAAGTTCAATTTTTTTTATAAAGAAAACTTACAAAAGTCAATTAACGAGTTTCAAAGTATTCATAAAATTATGAAGATGCTGAAATCTTATTAATAAAAATGTTACCTTCATCCGCATTAAATTAATCAGCAATTATCAACCTTTTTTGCTTATTGATTTATCTCTTTATATTATTGAAGTCTAAAATGCTCTTAAATGTACGCTAACAAGTCACGTTTTCGTGTAGATAAATATGTTTATTGTGGTGAATATTCTCTTTAATCCTCTGTCCTCAAAACATGGACGAGAAATATAATGAAAATAGAGTGTCTATACTTTCTGAGTCCTGAGATATAAGTGCTGATATTTGAGTGCGAAGATATGAGTGCTGATATATGAGTGGAGAGCTTTAGGTGGAGAGATTTGGGTGCTGGTATTTTAGTACTGAGATTTAAAGGCTGGTGGTTCAGTAATGAGAATTGAGTACTGAAAATTGAGAGGAGAGATTTGAGTACTGGAAGTTTACTTAGGGTCTGTGATTTGAGTGCTTGGACGTCAATGTCGATATTTGAGTAGAGAAATTTGAGTGCAATGTCGAGTTTTTGAGCCGAGCATTCAGTGCTTTGATTTGAGTGCTGGGGTGTGTTTTAAGTGCCAAAAGATCGGTGCTCTGATATGAGTGGTATGAATTCTGAGCGCTGAGGCTTCAGTGCTGGGATTTAAAGGGTAATTATTTGAGGGTTAATATTTTAGTCACAAAAATGACACTGATTTCATGCGTGAAATGTGAAAAGTTTACTCGATACTCGTAATTGTTCAAACCAAAATAATGTTCAAATTCCTGTCGAAGGATTATCTATGCTCTGTGGTCATCAAAAATAAGGTCTGGCAAGAATATTTAAATTTATATCAGGTGAACACATAAACTCGCTGATGTGTTAAATTTGACACAGTGTCCATAATGATTGTATTAGGTCAGTTGTAAATTTCTTATAAACTTACATCTATATTATATACTGTATTTAAATAAAGCCGTACATTTTTTTGTACACTAAACACTGTAGCTTTATTCCCCACTAATATCAGTTTGACCTGAGACTTTGGTTGAACTGTTTTCGTTATTTTCTTAATTCTGACAGAAAACGTCGAAAAACGTAAAGGGAATGAAAATATTAATATAAGCCGTAATTAGCGGATCTGTTAAACCTAAAATTCTCGACACTTTGTGAACTAAGGCTTTGGGTATTAATGAAAAATTGTTTGACTGATTCACAGTATAACTTCTATAAGGAGACCATCTTCGTGACACAAACGTGGTCGTAATACTGAAGTGGTCTTACCATTAAATCTGAAAGAGAAAACAGACGAAGGGTTTGGTGTTACAATTTGATTCATGGGCTCTGTGAGCTCGAATTCCACCAGGGACCAGCAAAACTTCATAAGTGAGGAAGCCGTACACCTGGGTTAAGGAATGTCGAGTTAAAGCTGAAAAAGTCGCCAAAATGACTCTAATTGTTAGTGTGACCTTAACCCCTCCGGTGAAAAAGTGCATCCGTGATAAAAAAGGCTCATAAAAAGCCGTTCCTTTGCTCTCTAATACTTACTGAAGTACGCCTGCTCATCAGAAGTAGGTAACCACTAGAGTTTAGGCAATTATCATTCTTGTCTAATTATATTTATTACATAACAGGTGCGTTAGCCAGGTAACATCGATGGATTCCCGCGTACTAATACTGAATCATGTGACAAAAACAAAAACGCTCACGTGAGGAAGTACGCGTGTTTTATATGATGACTTACATGTTTGCAAGATTTACTATAGACTGGTATGATAAGAATGCTGAGACAATGCAGACATATTACACCTGTAGGGCGAACAATACGAAGGTATTGACTGTGTTCAGAATTAATACTGTCTGAAATCAGCGGGCTGTCTCCATGGCAGGGTATACGAGGGTGTTTCCCTTCCCAGAGTCCTTTGTAAAACCTATAAATAGAATCATGGCCGTAGTTCAATTTAAATTGTTGTTTTTTTCTTTACTTTTAGTTATTTTTTGGAATATTTGGGTAGGGTCAATCGTGACTACTCGGGCATTTCCGTCAGTGAGAAATACCCCTCGTACATTAGTGTAGGGTTACAAATTTTGGTTATGTGGTTTCCGGTTACTACTTTTTCAACACCAGGCACTCGTTTTCAAGAATCATTCTTAGAATGACAGACTCTTGGACGTATTTAACTTTCGAGATTTTCGAACTTGGCATCATCAAGTTCCTATTAATAGAGAAAAAGTTTGTTTCCATCGTTGGATTCCCAGGGTCAGCCATGATGGAAAGTAGCCCGTGAACAACATCAACAAAATGGTGGCCTGCCTGTTATATCCGAGGTACTTTTCTTCAGACAAACACCGAGGAATTCCGATTGGAGTACCGCTTATACAATAATTTATTGGTAAAATGGAGGCGTGTCTTGTTATAACTAATTTGATGGCACTATATATATTGCTATACTACACTAGTTACGTGACATGATACTATAAAATGTCACATTAAACGGTCATCTCCATTAGCAACAGGGTCATTATTAAGGACATATTTTTATTAAAATCTAGGGCATCAGAGATTGTGTGTGTTCAACCCGACAGTCTAACCACAGTATAATCATTAGTCAGAGACCATATTCATTTTTTAAGACCTCAACGATTCTGCATCCATTTATTTTCAATCTGGGTTTTAATATTTTTTTATTTTCTTGAACTAGATGATGACACTACAACAATTTTAAGGAAATCTTAATTTTACTTCCAATTAGATTTGATCTGAGTTTTAATATGGCCTTTATTTTTTTAACTAGATCGTAAGATCCGTTTAGACCGTTTTTCTGGTCCCCAAAGCTGCTAGCCTTACTAGACAGGTTTTGTTGTTGTCCTTTGGTGTAATAGTTTCTGTTTTCTTCTATAACAGAGGAATCCAGTGTGTTTTCCTCCCGTGCATACTTTATAGCAAGAACAAGAACAACTATAACAAAACGTTATAGTTAGACGAATTACAAGAAGCATTGGTTTAAGTTTTTTGTATGAAGTTGCTTTTTTCATAGAGGATATTGACCGTGATTGAGGGTATAACATATTTACAAGTTATAGATAATACACATATTTGACAATCATGAGTATTTGACAAATGAATACATTCATGTATATAGTTCACATGTACATGGTATTACCATACCCTACATCAATGAAATAAAGTACACCCTAAATACTACCAAATCCACCATAATCTGATATGATACAACCACATTAAACTTACATATAATGATGATTCCGATATTATGCCACGTTAACATCATAGTACGATGCCTACAGTACTTACTTACGTTTCAACAACAGAGCGGACGAACAGATTCAGTCAAACATGACAGGTAACGCGACGAATAGCCAGTCCAGTGATTGACCAATCAAAAATGACCGAAATCACCATTAGCCAATCAAATGGCCAGGATTAGCCAAACTAGTAATAGACAATACAGTAAGTACTCGCAAACAGCTATAATACTCGTATAATTCGTCTAGAAAAATGTTCCAAAACCAGTATCGTATTTTGTTCAATATCTTTAAAAAAAACTATTTATAGAACAGCTGTGTTTTCCCGCAGTCATATAATGCACACGGCATGAAGTGATGTCACGCGCTCAATATATTTCAAGTTTACAAAAGCAAATTTCACAGCGAAATGAGTGTTTTTCGAAGAAAAAGGGCTTGTTTCGTCGGTAATAATTATCTTGGGATAATATCAGCAATTGCTTGTTTGTTTGCATATATCTTTTATAGCAAAAAGCTAATGGGGCTTTAACATCTATGTAAGACAGACCCTCTTTGGATACAAAACTTACGTATGTGTAGAAATACCAGTTTGTATTCTAACCAAACTAGGGAGAAAGGGGACAAACAAGGGCTATTCAATAGAAGCCCTTAATTAAGGTTTGTCGGTACTTCATGAAAAGGCCCTTTAAATCATATACAAAACCCTTTGATCACAATGGAATTAATGCATTAACACGATGATTAAGCCGTATATATTATTTTTACAGCATGTGTTATTATTGTATGTAGGAGTAAATTGCATTTTGACTCAATTTTGTTCGTAAATGTGCATATTAAATTGATAGTCATCAATCATAAGGGCCAAATTACATACGTCAACAATACATGCCAAACAAATGAACATGAATGTTATATATAATATAATCTATTTTTGTTACAGTATCTTGGCAAACTGTTTTTATATAAGTACAGTCAAATCTGTGAACAAAGACAACCCTTGGGAAAGACAAAATATGGCCCTTAATGACAGGTTATCTTTATTGACAGGTGGCCATTGCTTAGATGTACAAAAAATGTATTTTTGTTTTAGATAACAAATGATGACTTTTAAAAGAATGGCCTGTATTCATAGGGTGGACAATTTTCGGAAGTGGTCGCTACCACAGGTTTGACAGTACTTTTGTGAACCTGTTTTAACGAACACTCATAAATAGCGGGCACCTGTGATTAAATATGACAATCTTATAGAGCAAAATTAATAAACCTCTGAATTACGGACAGTGGCGTTTAAAGGGCATATTTGTTTTCAGCATGTATTTGTGTGGCCTTTATACACGGGTTTGGCAGAATGAAATAGTTATTTCTAGAGCTTTTTCTCTCCAACTATGTGCCTTTTTCAATTATCGTAATATAAATCAAATCATGCGCCCTTGATTTCAAAGTATTTTTCAAAAAGTAGCATTGACATGATGTTATCTCTAAAATGTTTAAATTTTGTGTACGAATTCCAGTAAAAAATCGTTTTTCTTATAAAGATGTCTACTATACTAGACTGGAGCTGTATTTTTGTTGATCTTTGTCTTTGACGTAAGTGCTACACTTGGCACTCGGTAAATAATATTTACTCCAAAATGGCTGATTTATACTGAATCCAAAAGACCTGCAGTCTGTAAAGAGTTCATTGCATCCTACATCTTAGGTGATAATACATTATCAGATGTACAATTAGTGCTAAGATCTGAGTTTCCATATTTAAGTGTTGATATTTGAGCACAGAAATTTGAGTACTAAGAGTTGAGTATTGAGATTTGAGTACTGAAATTTGAGTATTGAGATTTGAGTATTGGAATTTGAGTATAGAGATTTGAGTACTGAAATTTGAGTACTGAAACTTGAGTACTGAGAATTGAGTACTGAAATTTGAGTACTAAGATTTGAGTACTGAAATTTGAGTATTGATATTTATGTAAAGATATTTGAGTATTGAGATTTGAGTATTGAGATTTGAGTATTGAGATTTGAGTATTGAAATTTGAGTACTGAAACTTGAGTACTGAGAATTGAGTACTGAAATTTGAGTACTAAGATTTGAGTACTGAAATTTGAGTATTGATATTTTTGTAAAGATATTTGAGTATTGAGATTTGAGTATTGAGATTTGAATATTGAAATTTGAGTATTGAGAGTTGAGTATTAAAATTTGAGTACTGAAACTTGAGTACTGAGAATTGAGTACTTAAATTTGAGTACTGACATTTGAGTACAGATATTTGAGTACCAAATCTGAGCACTGAGATTCGAGTATTTAGATTTGAGTACCAAAGTTTGAGTACTTTTATCTAAGTATAGAGATTTGAATACTGACATTTGACTAATGATATTTGAGTACAGATAATCCAGTATTGCTTTTTGAGACAGAAAGTTGAATACTGCTGATTTAAGTCTCAGAGTTGAGTTCGAAATTCGAGTGCTGAGATTTACGTACTGAGATTTGATTTTATATAAATACTATACAGAATATCATTTTGAAAAAAAATAAACAGGAAAATATTTTCTTTATTAGACAGATTTCTAGTAGCTGCGTAGCGGCTCAAATTTTTCATGAAGATTCGTCCGTTTTCCGTTTTATAAAAATGTCCCTCATGTAGAGTCTGAATTGTTAATTAGCAATCCTTACTAAAAGATAATATGAGATAATAAGGACGAATTTACTGGTTTCGTGTAGGTGTTTAACATACCTGGTTGTTTAAAACCAATTTTCAGTGTTGAATACCGTTATTCGTTAAACGTACGTTTTTAACCTGTAATAAATCACAAAATAACTAAAACAACATATAAATAACTTACATTTTAAGACACTCAAATATTTTCCACAGTTGTGGAATAATTATATCCATTAACTTGCGCATAGTGACGGAACACGTTCACATATGATAATAACCAAGTCCAAAATAATCCAGTTCACTAAACGATCCTAGCTAGGCGAAGATTTCACAGTAAATTAGTTACGCAACGAGAAACAGCCACAATTGAATATGGTAAACTCCGTGGTTTTATTTTTTTAACAATTGTCAGATGATTGCGACCGTAAACATGGTGGAGTTTTATGGGCTTTTTTGTAACCAAATTATATCACAGTTCTAAATCATGAGTGTGAAAAAGAAGTTTATCTATGTCACTTAAAATACTGCAAGACCTCGTAATCATGTTTATCTGTTATTTAACGACAAATTCGACAGCTATGGTCATTTCAGGGCCGCACCAGAGAGGGGAGAAGATACAGGAGAACCGGGCATTTATATTCCTACTATTATTTTGATTCTTTATCGTGTCCAGTGTAAATCACCGATACATTCCACACCCGTTTCTTGTGATTTTCTAAACAGAATACTTGACTCTGTAATTGGGATGGGGACACTGAAGGAGTGTCTCTGAAATATCGGACGGAGGAGGTGTTTTTAACCTGGTCTTACAGCCAGTGTTTACTGTACGTTCACCATGTATTAGTTTGAATTCATATTTGGTTGCACGTCGTAAGTAAGCAAGCATAAAGGAACGGTAGCGATTGTAGCAGAACTTAGTGCTCCGAATGCGCATTGTGTACTAAGAAGTTATAAAGAACGCCAATTTTATAGTCTATTAAAATAAAAAAGCGGGAAATTTATAATAGTCTAGTCACCGATCGGATAAGGAAGTGGGGCGAGCCCTATCTTTTATTATTTTGGTAACTTCAAACATTTACTGTGGACTTCGATATGTAAGTTGGAGGTATAATTATATATGATAATATTTGTATTGAAGTATATAACCACACAGTTTTATAAAAAGATTCGCCGAGGACGAATTACACCGATTTCACGCGTTCTGAATATAAAAAAGCGAATATTGAAATATACACAGCGGGGAATCTAAGTACCTTAACCACATTGTATTTCTGAGCTTCTTAAATGCTGTTTTCTTTATCACTCGCTTGTTAAATAGATTTTGACAACTAATTGGATTGTTAAGATTTTACACGGTGGCCATTTTAGTCCAATTATTTCAATACTGTAATTGAAAGCTTAATATTAAAAAATCTATTACGCGGAATCTCGCCCCACATCTGATTTTGATGGGTCGAAAATTACAAATTTTGTTTCTAACTGTTTCCATTAAAAGAAACAGCTTTCAGCAATGCATAATAAATAGTTTTATTTTAATTCTAGAATCTGAATAATTGAAAGGCCATATGAGCCAGGTTTAGCTATGGATTTGGGTCAAGCAAAATCATTTTAAAAACAAATATACCAATGAATGACTGTCAGAAACGTTAAGGCACTAATTAGCGTCAATTGTCTAAAACTTTTTCATCACGTACAACAGCGATATGATCAATTGTTAAAGTACTCTGTTTAGGTACTCTGTTCAGGTGCGTACATAATTGAGTTCATATACGACATACCATCAAAGTATTACTCTTAATATTGACCGAAACATAGAAAATAAAAATATATTACTAATCTCCAACTACCAGCCGGGTTTTTTTTTCAACTAAACGGTAGTTCAGCTTTCGTTAGCCGTCACTCGCTCGGCTCGGATGAATTTTTATGCGGACCTAAGTACTACGTTACTCTACATCCGCCATGCAATTATCAAACTAGTTCCCGTGCCATGTTGCGCGTGTAAGTCTTAATCTAAACTGGTTCCCGTTGACTTGTGTGTACAAAGTCCTTTGATGCACTGCATCATGGAACGGGAACCAGTTTAGTCTTAATGTCTTCCCAGAGTTGTCGTTCCTTTCCAATCCACACATACCGTAAGTGAGAGCGTATAGTAGCGGGAACGACAACTCTGGGTAGAGATTGTGTAAATCTATGAAAGTTTATATTCCATGAGTACTTTCCGTACTTTGATTTAACAAGTGGTGACATGCATGTAGTCATTTCTTTCTGATTTGTTTTTAAAAAAAATAACAGGTAGTTTTATGATAACTAAGTTCGAATATTATTAGTTTACCCTCAGGAACATCTCCAACAGTTGATTTAAGAAATAAAACATCATCAAAAGCCCCCAGATAACCATTGTTTCAGACAATGAATGATCAAAGCTGTTTGGTATTTGAATCACAGACGCAAATAATGTCTAATTGAAAACTCATCGGATCTAATCAAACACTCTAACTCTTTATAGTTTAATGCATTAAACTAATTGGGCTTAAAGTGGAAACTTAACATCATACACATGATAATGATCAATTTTGTTATCGGCGGAGAAATTCTTGGAGCCAATATTAAAATTAAAACTAATACAAGTGATTGGAATTACGTGCTTTTAAAAGTGCCGTAGGAAGAGAATGTGCTGCTTTTTTGCCTCTGATGTTGAAACTATTCAATTCAGTCCATTTTATGATTTTAATAATTATCAAAGTTATTCCTATTAGAATCATCCCTATCAGCAACAACAGGAGCGTGATTAGCATCATCATTAGTATCACCAACATCCATATCTTCATTTTATACAACATCAATATCTTCATTTTATACATCATCAATATCTTCATTTTATACAGCATCAATATCTTCATTTTATACAGCATCAATATCTTCTTTTTATACAGCATCAATATCTTCTTTTTATACATCATCAATATCTTCATTTTATACATCATCAATATCTTCATTTTATACATCATCCATATCTTCATTTTATACATCATCTATATCTTCTTTTTATACAACATCAATATCTTCATTTTATACAGCATCAATATCTTCATTTTATACAGCATCAATATCTTCTTTTTATACATCATCCATATCTTCATTTTATACAACATCAATATCTTCATTTTATACATCATCAATATCTTCTTTTTATACATCATCCATATCTTCATTTTATACAGCATCAATATCTTCATTTTATACAGCATCAATATCTTCTTTTTATACAACATCAATATCTTCATTTTATACATCATCCATATCTTCATTTTATACATCATCTATATCTTCATTTTATACAACATCTATATCTTCATTTTATACATCATCTATATCTTCATTTTATACAACATCAATATCTTCATTTTATACATCATCCATATCTTCATTTTATACATCATCAATATCTTCATCTTGTAAGCATCATCCCTATCAGCAACAACAGGAGCGTGATTAGCATCATCATTAGTATCACCAACATCCATATCTTCATTTTATACAGCATCAATATCTTCATTTTATACAACATCAATATCTTCATTTTATACAACATCTATATCTTCATTTTATACATCATCAATATCTTCATCTTGTAAGCATCATCCCTATCAGCAACAACAGGAGCGTGATTAGCATCATCATTAGTATCACCAACATCCATATCTTCATTTTATACAGCATCAATATCTTCATTTTATACAGCATCAATATCTTCTTTTTATACATCATCCATATCTTCATTTTATACATCATCAATATCTTCATTTTATACATCATCTATATCTTCATTTTATACAACATCAATATCTTCATTTTATACATCATCAATATCTTCATTTTATACAACATCCTTATCTTCATTTTATACAGCATCAATATCTTCATTTTATACATCATCAATATCTTCATTTTATACAACATCCTTATCTTCATCTTGTAAGCATCAATATCTTCATTTTATACAACATCAATATCTTTATTTTATACAACATCTATATCTTCATTTTATACAACATCAATATCTTCATTTTATACAACATCAATATCTTCATTTTATACAACATCAATATCTTCATTTTATACAACATCAATATCTTCATTTTCATCATTTATAACATTAACAAGACCTTCCCGTTCAGATCATCACTATACAACATCTCCATCAACAACAAAATTGCCATCATCATCAATACTTTCATAACTAGTGTACGTTTCATCAGCATCACTATCATCAACATCGACCTTATCATTATCGTCATCAACAACAACAGCAACAACACAGACCTAAACATTTTCATCATCATCAACAACAACAACGTCGATCTTACCATTTTCATCATCAACAACAACAACATAGACCTTACTATTATCATCATCATTAACAACAGCAACATATACCTTAACATTATCATCATCGCCATCATCGACCTTAAGATTATTGTCGTTTAACGTCGCATCAATAATTAGGTCCATTAATCATCTTTCCAGCTTTGACATTGGAGAAAGACTCAGAAAGTCTCAGAAAGTCTCGGAAAGTCTCAGAAAGACTCAGAAAGTCTCAGAAAGACTCAGAAAGACTCAGAAAGTCTCAGAAAATCTCGGAAAGTCTCAGAAAGTCTCAGAAAGACTCAGAAAGACTCAGAAAGTCTCAGAAAGACTCAGAAAGACTCAGACAGTCTCAGAAAGACTCGGAAAGACTCAGAAAGTCTCAGAAAGTCTCAGAAAGACTCAGAAAGACTCAGAAAGTCTCAGAAAAACTCAAACATACACCTTGATAGAACCATGGCCTTCCGTAAAGCTTATTGTGCCCGGTTGGGATTCGAGCTCACAGCGGTGTGAGGCTGGTGATGACATGTCAGAGGCTATAACCACTCGAGCACGAAGGTTTCCCTTACCATCATCGTTATCTTTATCAACGGTTCCAAGAACATGCCCATCGTCTTGTCATGATACTCGATCAGCATTAGTACCATTATAATCTACTTCATCAGTTTCATTTACAACGCACTGCGATCATTTTAATAGATTTTACTTCACTTAATAAATCAACATCCTTTTTAATGCGTTCAATATTTAAGTAATTACTGAAGGCTGAACCCAGATTAACACAGGGGAAGACAACTCAGTTCAGCGCCAAATTCAAATACATGTACTGTGCTGTTTAATCTTAGACGGAAAAAATAAAATCGCCAGTACGAAACGCTAAATTACACAGCACATTAGCATGCAGTTATCTGACAATGTAAAAACCTGCATACATCTGCTTTTAATATAGATATTACGTTAGTGAGGCGTTCATGTGATGATTACGTAATAAATTTGCCTTCTTCTGAATTAAAATAATTTCGAAATCCACAACATGAACTATGGTTTCTCAACATTCGAGAAGTCATTCGCAGTTCGAAATTACCTTCTTCCTCATGATTGAAAGGTTCGCATTCAACATTTTTTTTATTCTTGCATAATGTGTCTTAATGAAATACATTATTGGCAGCGAAAGTATAAATACTTACTTGCTGAACTACAGAACCATTTTTCATTTTTTTTTTAATTTCTGTGAAATGAATCTCAAATATAGATATTTGTTGACACTCGCCTTGTCCAATACTTGTATAATTTACAAGTGCTTTGTCCACATCGTGAAGAAGTTAGTTGTCATGCCACATGTGTGCTCGAGTTCAGAACAAGTTCATTTATCAACATGATTTCAATTAAGTACGAGGAAGAGTTAAAATAAATCCGAGCTGAGAATTGTTGTGTTCGAAATAAAATCTAGCCAGTTTCAAGTCAGTCTATATGATCACACACCGACATCGGTGGACAACAGAAGAATTTTGTAAAGCATATAAGAAAATATTTGGAATTTCACAAATTCTTTGGTCATGTAACAGCAAAAAGCAAAACGTTGTTCAATTGAATTAAGCGGCAATTTAACACCAACTTTATTGCATTTCTTTCTCCATTAAATATATCATTAACAACTGCTACTAGAGTTCGTTTTAACCCAAATCACTTATATTAGAATCAAACACAGCGTCTCGATCAATCAAGAAAACTTCCTCGGCTTTTAAATCATTCACCGATTCAGATTAAGATTTATACCTCCGATCTGAAGATCCCATTATTAAATTTACCTCCACTTTGAAGAGCTTATTGGTTATTTATACCTTTAATTTGAAGAGCTCGACAATACAGCAATATTAGATGCATATTCATCGCTATCCGTACGCAACATTTTTTCCCAAACAGCTGGAGATTCATTTGAGTATATTTACCTACGATATTTCAAACTGCTAATGATTTTTGCAATTTATCTCCAAGGGAGATAAGTTTTCAACGCTGAAAGCAAGAGAATTGCGACAATTAATTAATATAGTAAGGTATAATTATCCAGGTAAGAAAGATAATATTGCAAATTGATGGTTTAAGATTTTATCCTATTTGCCCCACAAAAAACGACAACAATTTATATCATAAACCTGGTTCAACCGTCAGACAAGAAACTAACAGACTCAAACAGACGCTTAACTACTCAAATAACTTAATAAAGGGAGAGGTTTTTTTTTGGAAATACATGTATATGATATTAAATGGTGTTTTTAAACACTAAACTGAAACAAATTCTGAATGAAGCAAGATGATTCTTTAAACAGTCCAAATAAGAAACTTCAAAATGTATGAAGATTTAGGTTCTTATATTTTCAAAACAATTTATAACAGAAATTCAAATTTGAATATATTTATAGATTCAGTACAGTAAGTCAGCATTCACTATAATATGTCTATCACTAATGTGAGAGTTCATTTGATAAAACAATGTAGAGAGAGAGAGAGAGAGAGTTCATTTGATAAAACAATGTAGAGAGAGAGAGAGTTCATTTGATAAAACAATGTAAAGAGAGAGAGAGAGAGAGAGAGTTCATTTGATAAAACAATGTAGAGAGAGAGAGAGAGAGAGTTCATTTGATAAAACAATGTAGAGAGAGAGAGAGAGAGTTCATTTGATAAAACAATGTAGAGAGAGAGAGAGAGAGAGAGTTCATTTGATAAAACAATGTAGAGAGAGAGAGAGAGAGTTCATTTGATAAAACAATGTAGAGAGAGAGAGAGAGTTCATTTGATAAAACAATGTAGAGAGAGAGAGAGAGAGAGAGAGAGAGAGAGTTCATTTGATAAAACAATGTAGAGAGAGAGAGAGAGTTCATTTGATAAAACAATGTAAGGAGAGAGAGAGAGAGAGAGTTCATTTACATCCGATAGTCTGATCGCATGTTGCGTCTTTAACACAAAGTCTTCTTCATTTATATTTTGGGATAAACCTATCTAAGTCGAATTAGTCTGTGTGACCATGCATGTACAGTCACACCAGTGAACAAAGGCCAGCCTATGGAAAGACATAATATGGCCTTTAATGACAAGTGATCTTTATTCGGATATCATTTTGCCCTAAAGAATTCATAACTATTTTAAAAGAATGGCTTTTGTTCAAAAGGTGGCATTTACTCGGCCGCTAAAACAAGTTTGAATGTACATGTATTATCTTCTAGCAGTGAGAAGAAATGCTATAGCTGAAGGGAGGTTGTTGCTCAAGAGAGGGTCGCTCTGTAGAGGTTGTTCTGTATATGAAATATACTATTATACTAAAATATACTAAAATATACTATTTTCAGATATTTTTTAATCAAATACACACGCTGTCTTAATTCATATGAATATGTTAATATCCTGAGTATTTAATTAGTAACACATGCTTAATATTAATTATATAATATGTAGCTGTTGTATATGAGGAATGATGTTTGTGGGTTAGTTATTAGCTGATTGAACATGTTTAGATGTGTTTAAACAATTAACGAGGCGATTTTAGTGTATGATAGAAACACAAGATTGGATTGGAATATGTTTAAGTAATTAAAGATACACGTGAGGTCACGTGCGCGGGTGTTTATCAGCTGTAAGAAAATCAGGGTTAATGAAACAGGTTAATTAATGGTAACTAACAATTAAGTAGATTAAGGTGTAGAAGTAAATTATTGATTTAATATACAGCAACAACCTCTCTATAACAACAGCTTTAGAATTTCCCTAAGCTGATATTTACTATTAATGTCTGTTGAGCAACAACCTCTAAACAACGGTCAATATCTGCAACTCCCCCAGGATGTTGCTCTACGGAGGTTGTATTGTACAACGCACACTCGACGCTAAGTCTATATGGATTTACTTCCGTTTTTTTTGGACATTTTCGAACTGACTCTTTCGTCAGTGCAAGTAAAATAAATGCTCGTATAATTCATTGTCTTTAATTCGTCATAGAATCGATTTTTTACCAGCGAGATAGCTTTGATAACTTTATTTTTTATGATCAAGTCCTGTTTGAGAAAGATACATAAATAAGTGGAAATATTCATTCTTTCTTCGAGCCTCTAACTATCTGTTAGATGTATTATGCATGATATGGTAATTTCGGTTTGAAATCTCATTGATAACCTAAAACTCAATTATCGTTTGGAGAAAAAAAAGGTTTTGGTCATAATTAAATCACAGACGGATGCGAAACAAATCAAAGTGCTGACCGTACTCATTGAAAATGAATAAACACAAACCTGCCCTACTAGATTGTACATGGAACTAGTTCAACAATTGTATGGCCGATGTAATAAAACGTAATACTTGAAATATCGTTCAGTTTTTAGAAAAAGAGTACATTGTACAGTAAGACATGGAAACTGAGACTGCATTTGCAACTAAAAAAGTGGCTTAGTATGAAGTTGGTCTCTTTATCAAGGTAAACTACAGGGAAATATATTGAAAACCAGTCCGGAAATAAGTGGATGTATTATTGATATATACCGTACAGCCTCTCCGTAGCAACACACTTCGCGAGTTAAATTATTTTGTTGTTGTTAAGAGATTGTTGCTCTAGAAAGGTTAAGTCAATAGTTAAATCGTGCAGTTGGGACTTGTGACATTTATGTTATTGTTGAAGAGAGGATGCCGCTCAAAAGAGGGTAACTCTGGAGGGGTTGTACCGTATATATTACCCTTTTATGAACCTCATAATTGCTTCATTTTAACAGGCAAATTCGAATTTTTCCCAACGATACATTCTGAACACTGAACTAAAATATTTCAAATTGAAACTACACGATTTTCTGACAAAGATCATTATAACTAATGGTGAAAATGAATGAAAAATAATTCGAACATTTCGATAACGTCTTTTTGATTAGATCTGTCAGACTGTTAATTATGTACAAATGTAGTCAACTTAGAAAACAAGGTAAGCGAGTACTTTATACCATCCTTGAATACAAAACCAGTCTAAAGCAAACCGAAGTTTCTGATTGGGTGAAATTCTATACATTTACAAAATTGACCAATGACGAGGCTGTATTTTTTAGACTGGTTCCCCAAAACAATGGTTTAAACCTAAACATGCGTATATCTATCCCTAGTCTGGTACCCGTCGTACTATAGTATTTTAGTACGAACGAAGTGTTAAGAGGCAGGAAATCCAGACTACAGCAATCCCTCGATATACTGTGGAATCATTAATTTTCGTTAGGGATTTAATTTCGTGGATTTCGTGGATTGGCTCATCCAAGAAATCAAATCCCAGCGAATTTAAATGCAGAGATAATGCATTTCTTTTCAAAAATCAAAATCCACGAATTTATGTCCCCTCGAAATAGCCATTTTAGTAAAAACCACGAAAATTGAGCCCAACGAAAATAAATGAAAATACAGTTAAGGCCAACATTGGAACAAAAGTAACTATCTCAATACAAAAGAGGTCTGATTATGAAGTTGAACTGTAGGTTAATATCGAAAACCAGTCAAAATATCAATCGGAACTCATCGGCGTTTGTCTAACGAAAGTGCGTATTTCTCAGTTACGGAAATGCCCGAGTTGTTACGATTGTCAAAATATACGTGGTCGTTGTAAAAGGTATTCATATTAGCGTAGCCGTCGCGATGGAAGATGTGTGCTGTATATTGCTAACATATTTTTGCCTATCAACAGCAACATGCACCAGCTTTTATTGTCGACATGAAACAGCATTAATTACTAAACGAATGATATAAACATATGTTACATGGTGTAAATATTTGACAGACTTGTACTATTCTAGTCTGGTGACAGGTTTTTGCTTTGCTGCAGACAACGTTGCAAGACCAGGGAGAAACAATCTAACTACACGTATTATTAGTCAAGACAACCGAGTACATGAAGGTCAACGATTTTTTCTTGCCGATTGAATATCGATACTTATTTTAAATATCGACATTTTGGCTGGACCCTTTTACGAAAGCAATACCTTATGGATAATATCATAGAAGTCTTCAATGTATGCAGACTGATCGAATCAGTTGAAATACATTATAAAACAACGTTTGCTTGTTTTAAATAATGAATACGTAATGTACAAATGTATTTCAAACGGAAATTATTGTATTAGTCATGTCATCTCTCAAGACTCGAAAAAAATGTGATATTTATAAACCAATAACATATCGAAAAATATTAAGCGTTATTCGTAGAACGCCTGATTAGGAAAAACTATTCATTAAGTGCTGTTCGTTGAGCGCGTGCCTCATCACCGAATATGGCGCTTACAATTTAACGTAAATTCTATCCGGCGTTAGCTCTATTCGGCACAACAACGCTGGACAGTTCTAAAGATTTGGTAAAGATAAGAATACGTCCTGGGTAGAAGACATACTTGTATAAAAGTCATGTCCCTGGGTGCATCTCAAATAACAGCTTATTAATCAATTTATGGATGATATCTCAGGAAAAGAGCCGTTATCGTGTGAGTTAAGCTTAAGGCAACGTACATTGTCTCAGAAGTGACTACATTTCTACTTTTATGGAAATTTGTATTCTCTCGTGGTGAATCAGTAATCCAGTGTCTGGGTAATGTAGTATTACTTGAATGTAAATGTCTAGTTTTATTATGCGTGGGTATATTTGAGCAACAGTTTCCATAGTCGCATAACTAATGTTGAGTGTTACTGTTTATTAACGTTTTTGTACCTTGTTCAAGTAAGAGTGATTTTGCGTAGCTCAGTTTATCAAAGGGCAAATAATGGTTTAACCAGTTATGGAATCATGTTAACAGTTTACATCGAGGTGGTCTTATTATCAAACCAGAATAGCGATCATACAATAATTCGTCGTTTTACCTAGATGAATATAGCCAAACCTGTGATTAAAGGCCATCCTCTGGAAAAACTAAATGTGGCAAATATTGACAGGTGACCTTTATTCGGAGATTATGTTCATTTTAAAATATCGCTGACAGTTTTTTTAAAGTATGACCTCAATATATTTGATGGCCTTTATTCGAAGTAGGACGCTAAAACAGGTTTGACAGTGCATTAATATCACAATTATGATGTATCTATTGTAACTTATCTTTGTATTAAAAGCATGACACATCAAACCCTATTAACACGCAACCTTGAACGTGCATATCAGCTAACATTCCATCACAGATGAATTTCACGACCAAGTGTTGCCGATTCGTTTGTTTGCATATATACATAACATAACATACATGTACACAGAAAGTAAAAAAAAAACGAATATACAATTTAACAGATACATATATAATGACGGTCGTACCTTTATAAAATCCACTCCCTATTTTTGAAAAGTTTCCAGTCAAAATAAATACAACACATTTTCTTCATTAAAATATTTCCTGGAAATACTGGTGAAATTCCGAGACATTTCACGTCCATCATTTAACATCGTTAAGCTAGCAAATGTTCCCGCACTTATACAGACGTTCGCTTGACTAATAAAATAGTAATTAACATGCTCGACTCAGGGGCGGAGAAAGTCTGTTACGAGAGATACTAGAAAATAGCGTTGTATTATTGCATGTTGTGTAATAATGTTTTATATATATAATGTATATAATGATGGCACTGACCTTTATGTTAAGGTCAGTAAATAAAATATCGGCTCTGTGTACGATGAGCGAAATCTTCAGAGGGGAGATAAAAAACGTTTTGAACTCGGCTATTGACATGATATGCACAGTGTATCTTATACTCCTTGTCGCGTCAATAATGAATGTCATAAATTATTAAATGAATTCAAAAGCAATGGCAATAAACCCGTAACCACAGGCCTTGTTGTTAGAAAATTGAAATGAAATATGTATTGTTGCAAGGTATGATATTAGTTGCAAAGAATATTTTTTCACTTATATCGCGGTTAAGCCTGTGAATAAAGGCCACCCTTGGTAACAACACAATATGGCATTTATTGACAGGTAACCTTTATTTGGGTGTCATTTTGATGTTAAAGAACAATGACGGGGTTTAAAGAATGGCCTTTATTCATATGTTGGCCTTGTAGAACTAAATTTACCTCCAATCTAAGACGACCTGCCAATAAAGGCCACATTATGTCTTTCCCAAGAATGGCCCTTGTTGACAGGTTCGACGGTACTTCTTTTATATTTGAACTTGATCATGATGCTAAGACCACCTCTATATATAGACCGATTTAATGGGTCTCTATGGTGGACTTTATATTGAGGTAGTACTGTACGTGATATTGTTTGATTGAGTCATGCGCAGACACCACCACTTTGTATTTTATCTTACAAGATGTTAGATGTAGCGGGGCGGATGACACAATATCAAATATCATTATTTCTTTTGTTTAACTTCACATCCCTTTGCTTTCGGCGAAAGTGTCATTTTGCCATCTCAACTTAAAACAAACATTAAACGACATTCACTGCTCGAAAAAACGCGTTTAATTTTAACTTAAACTCAAAGTAAATTTCATTATATATGGTGTTTAATGACGTTTATTCGAATTTAAGTTGGTAATTAAACTTGAAGTTTACATGACGTTTACTTTAAGTTTACAAGGACGTAAACTCCGGAGTTTACAGGAGTTTAAGTTCATCGTAAACTTGATGTAAACATGGAATTTCCTTCGCCCGTAAACTAATATTAAATGCAGTTAAACTCGATGTTTATAATGCAGTATATTCCCATTTTATTTCATTAAACTTCGTGTTTAAGCTTTATGTAAACTTGCAATATAAATTATAATGCAGTATATTCCCATTTTATTTCATTAAACTTCGTGTTTAAGATTTATGTAAACTTGCAATATAATGCAGTACATTCCCATTCTATTTCATTAAACTTCGTGTTTAAGATTCATGTAAACTTGCAATATAATGCAGTATATTCACATTTTATTTCATTAAACTTCGTGTTTAAGATTCATGTAAACTTGCAATATAATGCAGTATATTCACATTTTATTTCATTAAACTTCGTGTTTAAGATTCATGTAAACTTGCAATATAATGCAGTATATTCACATTTTATTTCATTAAACTTCGTGTTTAAGCTTTATGTAAACGTGCAGTATATAATGCATTATATTCCCATATTATTTCATTAAACTTCGTGTCTTAGCTTTACGAAAACCTGCTGTAAATTTCACGTTTAATACGACTCACTTCATTACACATAGTAAACAGAATGCACGATATTTCGTATCGTACAATAAAATACAAAACTTTTCAAAGTTATTGCTTTATTTTCATCAATATTTCATCGAATAACATTACTCCTTATCTTGAATAACATTAAATTTTGTCCTGATTGACAGTCAAACAACAATCCTCCGCCATCTTTAGATTAGAAGGTTCCGTTGATATCGATCGCATACGTTTGAGCTCCTGCCGCTATCCCTTCTGACTTTGACCTTTTTGTCCATTTCCTCGAGAAGCTTTAAATATTATGATGCATTCCTCGCCGTCGCTGTAAGTATACAAAAATAATATAAATATAAAAGCCGTGATAGACATTTCTCATCATTGTCATAGGTATGATCTATATTATATACATTTGTATTACCATGGCCCAGGCATGATATATATGACTATGTTGTGTTTCATGCAAAAAGTGCTGTAATAAAAATGCTGTTCAATATGATAAAGCTGATTTAATTGTATATTCGTTGTACAGTATATGTGTAGAGGTATAAAAATCATAGGTGGTTATCAAAATAAATCAAGTATACAGTACGTATTAAACATAAGAGACATAAACATAAGATTTATACCTATTTTACTCTTCATCAGAAGACATCAGTTCCATACACAGAAGAATAATAATCTTCCATTTTGCAAATCAACAAGTTAACGAATGTATCAGTTCTTCATTTAAACTCCAAGACAAAGTTTAAATCTAAATCCGTTGGCACTCTCCTGTGTACTCTCCTGTGTTGATAATCTGCTCTAAAATTAGACACTGTAAAACTGACCACTGATGCAGTGCGCAAATGCATACAGGTTGTGTAAACAATTATCACTGCATGTGTTAACCTCAGTAAATTTTTCAGCGTTTGTGATGGATTTATACCTTTTATACAACATGGCATACATCTAGTAATGGACAGCAGAAAACGGGGAACATGACTAACAGTAGTTCTAGTTAGCCACATACCCTCTACAACTAAAAGAATAACTATCTAGAATAATAGAAAATAATGTAAAACCTTATATAAACATCATTCAAATATCTCAATTCAAAAATCAAAATAATGCATAATCTTCAAAATCATTCTCTTGATTGTCACTAGGTATTCAACTCACAATTTCATTTTCTAATAAAATAATGCACTCGTTTCGGTTGTAATTTGCATAATTTTCAAAAATCGGTTCCAAAATGATAGGGTTAATATTAATTAACATTACATATCGACAAAGTCTGAGTCAAAACAAAGTATCTTCATTATCAAATTAAGTAAAATTATAAACTCCAACTTTATTTTACACGAATTTAATTCTTCATTAGACGCTAGTAAATTTCAAATAAATGAAGAAATGTAAATTTGAAGTTTAAGTGTCATTATATTCTTAAGTAAGTTTTAAACGTGATGTTTACACGAATTATTTCTTCATTAAACGCTAGTAAATTTCAAATAAATGAAGAAATGTAAATTTGAAGTTTAAGTGTCATTATATTCTAAGTAAATTTTTAACTTGATGTTTACACGAATTTAATTCTTCATTAAACGCTAGTAAAATTCAAATAAATGAAGAAATGTAAATTTGAAGTTTAAGTGTCATTATATTCTACGTAAATTTTTAACGTGATGTTTACACGAATTTAATTCTTCATTAAACGCTAAGTAAATTTCAAATAAACGAAGAAATGTAAATTTGAAGTTTAAATGTCATTATATTCTAAGTAAATTTTAAACATGATGTTTACACGAATTTAATTCTTCATTAAACGCTAAGTAAATTTCAAATAAACGAAGAAATGTAAATTTTAAGTTTAAATGTCATTATATTCTAAGTAAATTTTAAACATGATGTTTACACTAATTTAATTCTTCATTAAACACTAAGTAAATTTCAAATAAACGAAGAAATGTAAATTTGAAGTTTAAATGTCATTATATTCTAAGTAAATTTTAAACATGACGTTTACACGAATTTAATTCTTCATTAAACGCTAAGTAAATTTCAAATAAACGAAGAAATGTAAATTTGAAGTTTAAATGTCATTATATTCTAAGTAAATTTTAAACGTGAAGTTTATAGCAATATAATTTTTCACTAAACTTCCGTAAACGCGTTTTTTCGAGCAGTGATTGGTCCGGCAGAAATACAGCGAAATAATGTCATGACACCGTTCTGAAATATAAACTTAAGATAATATTGACGGAACAAAATCTTGTAGGGTTTTTTTTTTCGGAATAAATACGCCATGTCTCGACATTTTATGAGTCATTAACTAAAATAATATATTCTAACCTGCGAACAAAGGCTACCCTAAGTTAAAAAAAGTTGACCTTTATTGACTGAAGTTTTTCAAATGCTGTAGTTTCATCTATTTTCGTCAGGCTCAATTTTCGTGTTTTTTTACAAAAAATGGCTACTAGTATTTCGCGGGGACATAAATTCGTGGATTTTGATATTATAAACAAAAAGCCTTATTTCTGCATTTGAATTCATGAGGATTTGATTTCGTTGATGAGCCTATCCATACAATCCACGAAATTAAATCCCCAACGAAAATGGATGATTTCACAGTATTACTCTATATTATTACACTTGATGAGATAAACTCAGTATTAACCCGGTTTTTTTAGTCCATATTTGTGTGATCTTCATATCGAAGTTTACCCGTATGTATACAAGTATACCCGATTCAAAATTTCTCATTTTCCCCAGGGGGGTTGTATGTTTTCTGACAAGTGTATTGTCTTTCGGATACGCACCAGAAGTTATATGAGAGGAATACATAAACGTTACATCAGATATGACATATGAGTATTTGAAAGTTACTACCAGTAACGAGAGTCTTATGTAATAATGACTTATGTTATGATACATGTATTGCAAGTAGTTGTTAAGTCGTTAGTACGTCTTTATTAGTAGTTAAAATCATTACTAGTATACTGATTATATGAGCGACTACATCGAACTGTCACAGTGTAAACTCAACCAATACAGCTCTATGTACAAGACTACCTTAAGTACGATACTACTGAATGATAGTACAAAGCTGACTTCACAGCGTACATTTTGAATACTTAAACAAGATTTTATATTGTGTGATGTAATGTAATGACTGTAAGTACGGAATACGGGCAGTGACTCCATAATTCACGTTCTACCGATAAAACCTGGAAACTGTACGACTCCTCGTCACGGAATATTTGTCGTATGTACGGAATATCGGTCTTGACTTCTTGTTTCAACAGGAGTTAAATCTATTATATGATGTAACATCAAAATCAGCAGCCGAACGACCCCTAAAAATTTACCAATTTATTAAGTATTGAAATAAATTTATTATAGCATGATATGGATATGATTCCTTATAGCTCCAGGTCGGAACGTTCTACTCACTTCTTTAAGAGCCGACAGCTGGTATGTGAACAATATGATACAATACAGGTTTGTTGTCTCAGCCAATCAAAATACGTATAAACAATTTACAGGTGCTAGTATACCGATGATGCTGAAGGGATAGAAGAAGAGACGGCGAGAGTGAGAGATCTATACAGATAAACCCAGATCATGTAATCTTTAGACAATCATCTGAAAATCGAGAAGAATTATAAATTATAAGACTAAAACGAGGCTTTCCTTAAAAACCTTGTTTTATTGTTTTCTAGGGGGACTCGATGATCCCGGGTGATTAATCTCAATATAAATTTGCAGTCACGGATCCAGTAATTGACTTTCACGAGAAAAAATCTATGTTCATTATCTAGTAACTTCTTGTGTTTGTTATGAATATACTGCGCGGAAAAAATACCTTATTTTAGAATCGACCTTATTTTGTCAATTTCTAAAAAATGACGTGTAAATTGACAGTTAAATAGTACATGCTTTATTTCAAATGCCTCCGAGACAAAATTAAATATCGCTGTTTTTTTCTGATTAATTGTTATGAATATTTTAATGATATATTAATATTGTTATAATGGAAATATGAACACATGTATACTAGTAGTTATTTTGTATTTATTATGAAATATCAACATGTGCGTTTCTTTTGTTGTTCAGTGTACTCAAGTGATGGGGATAATTGCTTTACAATTTAATATACCATTTTGAAGCTGAGTCAACTCAAAATATCTCAGACGTTAAATAGGTGTGGGTGGGGTAATTGGCACAAACATTTTAAGGATGGCCTGAAAAGTCGAAACAAATAAACTATAAAGTAAGATCGATTCCGGTACCAAAACTATACGTGTTCGTTATCGATGTAATATCAGACAAACTGTCTATACAGTACCTCAACTTGTGATGGTGTTTAGATAAAGAAATCATCTCGGATCGATTGATGTTGTCTAAAAATGTTTACAATAAATCAAATAAATAATCAGGGGAAGTAATTCTTCCCTCATCGGTACGTCTGTTCATCGAAACCGGCCTGTCTGCTATTTTAGACAATGTATTAATCTAAATAGATTGTACTTCACGCGAAACTATTCAGAATGGTCGTGAGTTAGAACTACATGTAACGTGTTCCTCAAATATTTTTAGCTATCGCAAGAAACATATTTAGAATGGAAGTGAGGTAGTCCTGATGTGTAACTCAAATACTTAGCCATCACAATGGAAGTGAATTAGACCTTACATGTTACTTTAGCCATCACGAGAAACTACATTGTATCTGAAATGGAAGTGAGTTATCCTGATGTGTTACTCAAATACTTAGCCATCACAATAAATTATTTGAAATGGAATTGAGTTAGTCCTAACTTGTTGCTCAAAAACTTAGCCATCACAAGAAACAGTCTAGAATGGAAACCAACTTAGCCATCGCTCGACACTATCTAGTATGGAAGGAAGTTAGTCGATTACCAACCTTTAGGCCATTCGTATTATAAAGGTTCGACCGTATTCTTATCAGACAATATCTCATTCAATCATTTATATGTTAGTACTTTTTGTCAGCCATTCATTTGGTCAGTCTTCTATTATGTCGGACATTGTGTCGGTTGGTTATTCAGAATATCACTAAATGAATGTACGAGTGGGATTATAGAACAACCGGAATGAATATGTCACTTTCCGACAAGACATTATCAAAGATTGACAATCATATGGCGTGATTGTCATTAGCTATTTTACTAGATTTCTTTTCTTGTCAAGAAATTATAGACTCAGTCCGGTTACTTATCAAATAATCACTTTGGCACCAGTAAATATCGCAACACCGATAAATGTCGTTGTTACCGTTAAATATCTTGTCAATAAATGTCGCACTTACCATTAAATGTCGCAACGTTGTCGTTAAATGTGGCAACATTGTTTTCAACAAATGGTGAAAAACGACACAGTACATTTAACGATGCTACTATCATCCCTTGCATTTAATTAGTAAAAAACAACGTGAAATTGTTTGTTTTCGAAGACTGAGCTTTGTTGTGCCGAATAGCGCTACCCGTACAAGTGCACGGTGCTAAGTAGAGCTTACCGTAAGCTCTATTAGACGCCATGGAACGGATCACCTTACGAATAGAGCTTTATTTGTAAGGGCTATTCGGCCTAAGCTCTATTCGGCATAACAGAGCCTTTACTTTCTCTCTTTTCAATATCGTGTCTACAGTAAGAAAACTGACATAAAAATCTTCACAGAAATGCATTCAGAATATGTGAATCAAACGTGTCTAGGAACAAACAGGCTTTGTGTCCAACGTAAGTTTTTCGTTTATAAACACAGGCAGCTGTATTTCATTAATAGAATTAAGGATGCCGACATGACACGTTCAAAATGTACATATTGTTTCGTTTGTTTTCATTCTGAACGGATTTTGTTTAAACTTTTTACTTTACTATCAAGATGTGCTTCCTGTTTACTGGATGAAGATTATCCTTTGCACGGGGTTCTGTAAATATTTACTGTTGATTCTGGTGTATTTTAGGTACAAAATTGCATCAACGTGTGAACAGTTTCGCAAACAAGAAACATTTCCCAAAAATTGCGAGTGCATTTCAGTGAATATTGCGATAAATAAACACCTGTCATACTTTGTTCATTTTATTTATAGGGCATTTTATTAAGAGGTGGATCCGACCATGACTCTTAATGTGAGAAAGTAGGCAGTTGCTTACGGAGGATGGAAGTCTAGTACTGGTTCTTTCAACGAAAGATGGTTAGGTGAACTGTCCGCCGCGTGTGGCTCTGACTGCTGGGAATGGGATGCAAAATTCAAACAAACAAACAAACATAAGAGGTAGATGTTATGTCTGGATTCTGCAAAGACGTTTAAAAACTGTTGCATTTGAAATATTTCGGATTTTAGACATTTTTTGATACCATAATATTTAAACTTGATAACATGTTTCATAATATTTCACACTGTTATAAGAAATATTTATATGATTAATAATCCTTGTACCGGAACAGAAATTCTATTGCCTATGTCGTATACAGTGCTACCTCTCCAGAGCGGCCCTCTCTTGAGCAACAACAGCAGTTTTACCATTTAACTAATTATTTTATTTAACCTCTCTAGAGCAACAACCTCTCAACAACAACATAGTTTTGCTTCTCCCAAAGGGTGTTGCTTTGGAGAGGTTGCACTGTACACATTCTATATATGTACCCCATATTGTGTTGTAAAATACTTGGGATATAATAACAGATATGTTCCGTTACAAAAGAACAATAATTCAGTCATACACAGACGGTCAGTTGACATGAATAGTTTTTTTGGATTCTGTTTCACTACCAACCTTGTTCACCACAAAGTAAAGCCCCCCTCTCCGCGTAAAACACTCGGACCTGCGGGGGGAAGTTGAATGGTCTTGGAGACAAAGTTTTCAATCCCCAGGTCTCCTTAAAGTCCCATAATCATATCACTTTATCGGTCGATAACAGAGGAATCCGACGTGTTTTCCTCCCGTGCAAACTTTATAGCCAAAAAAAATGTTACCAAAACCACTGTCGTATTGTTTATAAATATCATTGAAAAAATACTGTGTATAGAACAGCTGTGTTTTCCGGCAGTCATATCATGCAAGTGACGTCACGCGCTCTATATATTTCAAGTTTACAAAAGCAAAATTCACAGCTAAATGTGTGTTTTAGAGGAAAAATGCCTTGTTTCGTTGGTAAGTATTATCTTGGGATAATATCAGCAATTGTTCGTTTTTTGCATATATTTTTTACACCAATTTAATAACTTGTTCATCGGATTTTTTTTCTGAAAAGAGCAAGCGAGCGAGCGAAATATTTTTGTTAATATTATTTTTTACTTTTCCAATTTGACCGAGCGAGCGAAAAAATAATTTTAATATTTTTTTTATTTTCCTTCTTTCAAAACAAGCGAAAAAAAATCTAAAAAGTTTTTCTATTTCAAACAAGCGTGTGATCAAGCAAATAAAGAATCTGTATTTTTATTAGTATCAATAACCCTTAGGTTTACCAATGAAAACACTTTTAATGTCTTTATTCTATTCTTTATTTATATGAAAATTGATAAATCACCCATAAAGAAACACACAAAAAATAGATTAAACTTACAGAACAATACCATGTATACCATATTCTTGTTAAAATTACTAAGATAAAACGACATAATATTGTATACTGGATCCATCACTGGAATGACACTGTACACAACTTGGACACAAGATATAACTGTTTAATTTTGGAGACATGTTTTAAAAGAATTTACCCTATATAAACTAGAACCATGAGTGAAGGATAAACCCTCACCAAATATTCTAAGATATCTTCAGTATACTGGTATACTTAAATCGATAGAAATAACAATAATCTGTGTGAATGTGCCATAAAATTCTGTGTCAAAAGTCAATTTTTTAATATTGAACTTAAAATTTTACTTTGCATGTTAATTTGACCAGGGATGCTATATTACATGTAATATAGCATCCCTGATTTGACTACTGATAACCGATGTCAACGTACTTTAGCCACTCCGTGTACAACTACCGTCTGAACATTGCTATTCTAAATCGTTCTTTACAACGTTTAGGTGACATGTCATGTAAACTCAGATTATTTGAAAAGCGAATTTTCGAGAATAGGCGATTTTTACCATGACACCGGCAGTTATTCACCATTGCACCAGTTTCGTTTTCCAAACGGGTTTTAATGTGTGATTTTTCCACACACAACAAATTAAATATTCAGTTTTTGAAGGCTGGGCAAAATCGAAAGAGTCTCGCCGTCACAAACAGATGGACTAGGCCACGAGCGTTACCATCTTTGGAACACGTCACCCGTATTCCTATTCCTCGCTACTTATATTTTCTATGGTCTTATCTACGATAATCAACGTGTTTCTGATTGTCTATTATATCGCGTGCAGTTAACAGTCTTCTTAGGTTTAAACGTTCGGAATTACCGAATAAATTCATTTAAAAAATCAGCTACGATATTATACTATCTCGGTATCGTAAAGAGAGCCGCATATATAATGGAGCAACACCGCAGAATACAATTTTGTAATGATAAAATCCGGGACACCGTACCGTTCCGGATTTTTTTTAAAGATGTCGGCACGAGCAAGCGGTCGGAAGCAAAAAACAAAAAATAATATTATTTTTCTAATTTTGATAAAAAGTGAGCGGCAAATCCGATGAACAAGTTATCAAATTGGTGTGGCCTAATGGGACGTTAAAGAAAACGAGTTCGAACTCACGAACCAAAGGCTTTTAAAAATATACCTGACTCGTTCTGATTATGAAATAGATCAAAAGGAATGAGTTATAAAATAAAGATCAAAGCAAGAACCTATGAAGACTATGATTCACTTAGATTATCTTGCAATTCTTAAATACTTGTATTTTAGAGATAAGAGGTTCACTCCATTTTAATTCGCACTTTTTATCTCGGTTGACCTCTTTTTATTCTTTATTACTTAAATCCCTGACTGGTTTGTCAAAGTATTCCCCTTCAAGAATTTTTCCGGTTGTCATTTCGCGAATCAAAATAATATAATTATATTCTTTGGTTTTAACTTTTAAATTACAGGTGTAATAGCACATTTGCGGGTTACCCATCAACCGAACAGCCAAACAGACGGACGGACGAACGGTAATTTTATAAAGTACAACCTCTCCAAAAGCAACAACCCTTGGGACTAGGAAAAATATTTGGCTGTTGAGAGGTTGTTGCTCTAGAGAGGTTAAATAAATAGTCAAATCGTGCAGTGGGGAAAAAATCATCCTGTTGTTGAAGGGAGGTTGTTGCTCAAGAGAGTGTCGCTCTGGAGAGGTTGTACTGTATCATAAATCAATCCGTTCCGTTACCAATCGCATTGATGAATATTACATAAGAGGTACGCGTTTTATCCATGAAATGTACCACCTTGTCCGACGTACCATATTGATTGCCTTTAGATCAGGAAGATGAAATAACAAGTAAGTAGAGCGTTAAATTTATCATGTTCCACTCAACCTAAAATGATATTAAGTGCACGAATCGGTCATTAAGTGCATTAGAAATCCAACTGATGGATGTGTAATATATATGGAGCGTAGCCAGTGATACGTACTAAAGCACGTGCGTTATAACATCAATTCGAAAAGTGAAATGAATATGACCAACAATTGGCACCTAAGATGAAAAGTAAGGAATTTTTTAACTTCCCAGCAGCAGAAGGGTTTAAACCCGAAATCCTCCACCCTTTGTGCGTAACGTTCATTATAGCTGGCTACGCCCCTCTATTGAACAACTGTTATATGAATTAAGAGGTAACTTATTGTAATTTTGTAACTATCGGGTAATCTACTATCATATGAATCGGTGTATCATTGAGGGAATATAAAAGATTAGAACAGATCCCTTTTTCCTGTTATAGTGAAGCATATAATATATTGTTACAGTCAAACATTATGTTTTTGACCATATATTTGACTCTTATAATTATGATCTTTTCACCAAAATTTAACCCAAATTTCTACCATATATCAATTTTAACAAGTTGTTTATTTATATATTTTGGTGCACATAGATACTGGATTATTACTTATTTAGTGAAAATATGAAAGTTTACTGTTCATTAGTACTTGAACTATTGATAATTTATATTAAAGTCACCCCATCATATTTCTCAGACGGTCGGTAAACAAGAATCTCCTGTTGTATAACAACCTGTGATATCCTACTATAAATAAAATACGCTTATTTTGACAGCTTGCTAACTTAAACACTAAGACCACCCTACTGGACACCTCACAATGCGATATTCTAATGTACAAGTTTATATCTCAAAACAAGTTTTATTGGTACAGTAAAAAACGGAAAACCGGACTCTCTGAAAACCGGACGATTTTCATGTCATTTATCAAAAGTTCTCTGAAACCCGGAATTTTCAGAATACCGGACTTTTGGTCCAGTCCGGAAGAGTTCGGTTTTCATGGATTTTTCTGTATATAATTGTAAACCCTGTCATAAGATATAATTTTAATGCATTTTTTCCATTTTGCGTGATAAAATATACAAATTAACATTTGTCTCCGCGCACCGAATCAATACTTATTAACTTCATTCAAACCACATACAGTAAAACTTCATTTAGCGACCTCTTCTTTATTTTTAAAATTACCTCATTATAACGACCACGTATTTTCATACTGGTTCCCAGTATTTCCTTCATATTTCAAATCGACAGCGAGATTACATCAGTATAAATATCACATGACCGGGTACCAGAGATAATATTTTTACTGTGTTTTTTATTACTGTATTTGACAACGCACTGAATTCAATGCGAGGCATGTAATATTTATTCGTATAAAAATTTGCAAAAGTAACGTAAAATACATTTTATAAGACATACAGAAATATGATTAGGATGTACACGTAAATAAAATAAAATATATGATATAAAAATTAAAATGATAAAAATTACCTGATCAATTAGCCTACAAGATTATCCAATATTTCACAAAAAAGGATAAAAAATCAGCACCACGTCTGCCTAAATTTCTCTTTGAGTTGATGCCTTATCAGCCATTCGACAGGCCGTTAGGATTATCGTTTTTTTTCGCTATAAATCTTCGCGGAAATACTTCAGTTTACATAGAATAATAAAGTCTATGCATCGCAAAGAATGTCTGCATATTTTGTAAGCATTAAAATCAGTGACTAGCATCTAAAGAATGCTTTAAAGCAATCGACTTTTTATTATTTATTTGTTCCAAATGTTACAGACCAACGTCTTATGCTTACATTACAATATTTCAACTTTGAAATATCGGAGAAGTCTGCAAGTCAATGAGCCAGACGAATGTATTTGAAAATTAGCTATGACTGAAGCAATATATTTCTACAACTTGTTGTTTGTGGCTGAATCTTAGACGTAGTCTGTTAGTTGAGTCCTACAAAAATGTACGTACGCTATCGTATGACAGTGCAGTTGAAATCTGGAAACATAAAATTGTTATCTTAGAATCAAAAGGACCTATCTGTATTTTTCATACTTAATACTAAAGTGATGAATTACATCATCGGGAAGATGAATTTTAAAGAAATGGTTCAAAACGAGGTTACGAGTTGACAAGTCATATTACTAGTTGGCAAAACAGTGGGTATGAGTTGACTAAAATTACGATTATGTATATAGCTGAGTGAACTGTAAGTTGTACGAGATAACCAGTTACCTCTTATTTCTCTTATTAATACAGGACAACCAATACGTACTAAAGTGTATTACTAGTGTGTGACAGACTGCTAAATCGACCCAAGCTGTTAACGAAATAAGTTCAGAACAAAGTACTAGTAACTATTGGAATGTGATTGTCATGATGTGTTATTCGTATGATTAGTTGTTTTAATGACGTGCTATCCTTACAAAAAGTTATTTTCAGTACGCGTTATTTGTATGTTGATGTTTTTTTTAAACAGGAAGCAAGAATAAAATGGTTATTCATCTTATAGTTTTGGCTGCCAAACTTATATTATAATAAGTATCATGTATACAATGTAGTTATAAATTGCATTCCTGTGGTGCATTCCTCTGATGTGGTGTTTAGTTCAGGACTTAGTATCACGTCTAGTGCTGTACATAGTGTAGTGTAGTAGCTTAACCACCTCGCTTTCAGCTGCAGCCACCGCCTAACTCATTGAGTGAAACAAGGGCCGAGTGTGTAAAAACTCCCAGGTGGTACTGGCATAGCCTCTGTTGAGTCAAGATCCTTGCATGGCCTTCCCGTGGCACACCATGTTAACTGGGTAACCAACGGTCCCAGGCTGATATGTAAGGGATCTCGGAGCAGGTTGTGTCCCAGGGGTACAGTGTACTGGCACATCGGTGTATGGACATGCACTGGAACTCTCCAATCAACCATCCACTGCCTTGGCTAGGAGAAGGACGACTCTGACTCCAAACCCGGGTAGGGCAAACTGGTAACCGAATAGCAGCTACTCCAGTCATGGGCTAAATGATGTGTATAGCACTGTATTCGGGCCTTATGATCCTAGGGCGGATGCGGGTGAATGCTCCACCGGCCAAGCCCTGAGATGAGGGGTTGCGTCCCACCCAGTATCAGCATTGAAAGAAACAAAGTTGATAATTGGCGTCATAAGTTCTGTTCTGTTCTATTCTGTTTTGCTTAGCTCATTTCTGCTGTGCTCTGCTCCTTTATTCAATTTGAGTATCAAGGGAATTAACTCTTCCTTCATTTATGCAATCCCAAAAATCTTGAACCAGTTACTTCCCTCTAATTGCACAGTGAGATTATAATATAATCATAAATGGGAGCGGTTGCCAATTAACCTTTAAGTACAAAAACTATGCCATTTTCTCGATGAACTATATATCTCACCATAAAAAGGAAGAATCATACTGCAATAGTTCATTCACGTTATTACTTTATTGAGATATACAAGAGGTATCAGCTCTATATTGGATGTTTATGCTGATTTTACAAGAGAGAACATTAAGCACACCCCATATTGAATGCCATAATTTACTTCACTTAGTTAATAGTTCACAGACAATACATCTATTAATCATAGCGCCATGTATTGTCGCTACTTTAAGCATTTAATCAGAGAAAAAAAAACATTAAAGAACCAAGATGATACTTAATTAACTTAACTGCATCTGTAAAGGTCGGAACTTATCGTACAATGTCGATTAAGATCGGTTCCATTTTGCTAGAGAGTTGAGTAAATTTCTCCCAACACTAGATCACTGGAGAGTTTGGTTAATTCGATTTGGAACACGTTCGCGCTTAAACTGGTCATCGTTGTCTGTTAGTACTAAGACCTTTGGTGCGGTGCAACATGAAACGGGAAACAGTTTCAGCTGTAGTCAGCCAAGAGTTGTCTTTCCGCGTCAGTAAGAGTAGCCTGCCTTTAAAATAATCAAAGCGGCACTTAATTGCATGAAATATATTTTTTGTCTACCATATAGATAATATATGTTGAGGAGTTCTATTTGTTGTTGACCCGCCTCCGTGGTCGAGTGGATAAGATTGCTAACTTCAAATCACTGTAACCTCTCACTGACAAAGTGTCGTGGGTTGGAGCCCAGCTACCGACCATGTCTCTTCATGTGAAAAGTAGACAGTTGCTTACGGAGGATGGGAGTCTAGTACTAGTTCTTCCCAGGAGCGATGGTGAGGTGAACTGCACGCCTCATATGACTCTGACTGTTGAATAGGGGCGTAAAGCTCAAATAAACATACATTTATTTGTTGTTATTGACCAAAATGAAAGTGACCGTAAAACTAGGTTCTACTGTGCCATACATGTTTTCATAATATTTCTGTTATAAATCATCGTCATCCTGTTCTTTATATATGTATGTGGGCGAGTTGGCTGTAACTAATCTGGTTCCCGTTCTAAGTTGCAGTGTATAGCCAGAGTCAACGGGAACAAGTTTTGTCTGTAGAGGACTGAAAAGGTTTAAAGGTAGGTAACTCTAGAACACAAGGGAGATTAATTTTCCGTCGTTCATACAGAAATATAACAAAAGGATATTTGACATTCTGAATCTCATTGCAGATACTGCGCGCTAATTAAACAATGAATTCCACACACGTTAAAATTAATTAAACGATAACGCTGTATGACACTTATTTAAACCATTATCTTTTTATATACTTGTCAACTGGATTATCTGTCTGTCGTATTTGTCATTTTTTATCATATTGTTATCTTGTAAATTACATTACAATATAAGAAATTAGCTTGTAATTGCCTTACGACGAAACCCTCCATAAATATTATGTTTAATTTCAATGAATAATTGTTTTGACATAAATTGGTATAAGATCTCTTGTTACCGGAAGTGGTAAGACTGTGATAAACCCTTTTAAAGATATCATGAACCGTTACATCCGTTTGGCGAGGTAATACTTCCGGTAAATAATGGACTTTGATTATTCGTTTTCAATTAACAGATGTTCGATCGGACGTTAAATATAGATGATGGAAACTATTATATTACTAAATACATTGAACTACAAAATGTAAATATGCGCAGTCAGTAACAAATTTTAAGAGCATTCAGAGTTGTCGTTCCTTATCACTCGCATACACATATACATTCGGAACTCCTTGGCGTTTGTCTAAAGAAAAGAGCGTATTTCTCAGTTACGGAAATGCCCGAGTAGTTACAATTGAGACCTGCATAAACTGGTTCCCGTCTACTCTATCTGTACAGACGGACATTTTGAGGTCACTAGAACATGGAATGAGAACCAATACTTCTGTCAATTTTCGCACCACGCTCGCTATGTGTCGTGAAAATTGAAATCGGAATAAAATGCCTACAGCTTCTTTTCTCCTGACTTCGTGTAAAAGAAAGTGCTCCCCACAATACACATTTGTGACGTCAAAAGTCACGTGGGTTATTCACAGTTTATCGGGATCGTGAAAAGTTAAGACGGCAAATAGTGTTATAGTAAATTTACAAATAGTAATTTCTGAATAAGAATGACAAAATCCTTTTATAATGGGTTCCAGAAAGCCGGAAAGCCTTGTTATTTTTTTTTGTCCAGATACTGGATGATATGCCCATGTCTTGTTTACACCACGGCGCTCCTGTCTGTTTTTTTAATGCCATCAAAGAGATACGCCGTAATATATACTTCCGTCTGAAAGTTCATGTTTATTTCTATTATAACACACGCTGGTTTAGTATTATACAAATAAATGTGAAAGGAATGTGGTTAAGTGAATATAATTATATCCATTTAGAATTTAATATATAATTATTTTGAACAAGCCATACTTAGGCATCTTAGAGTGTTTTTTTTTCTAATATACAACATTTTGACTTAACTTTAATAAATGTGTAGCAAACTATGTTTTTGTCTTATGCAAACATTACGGCGCTATCAATTATTTACAGAAATACTACAAAAAATGGAATCATGGTGTTATTCAATTTGCAATAAGCTAAATATATTTATTTTATGAAGCATGTAATTTAATATGTGTTATTTTTACATTGTATTATTGTCGCCAATTTCGATGAGAAATGCCATGAAGAAATAGTCAATTAACATACATGTACATTTGTATTTTCAACGAATGCATTTGTATGAATTTTCCGGACTTTAAAGAAAAGAACATGTTTTAATAGGGTGAACCCTCTCTGAACGACCATCTCCATATTATGACCACTTATTTTCTAGAGAATAAGATACCAACTTAATGCAGTGAAACCTGTGAACAATGGCCACCCATAAGGAAAGACAAAATGTGGCTTTTATAGACAATAGTCCCTTAACCGGAGGTCATTTTGTTCTATATAACTAATGGCGGATAAAAGAAGAATGGTCTTTACTCACAGGGTGGTCGTTATTGGGAGGTTGCCGCTTACACAGGTTTGATTGTATATAGTACGGCCCCTTTCTAAAAGGGGTCCGAAAAGTGGTGCATTAAACAGAAGTATCTGGGCAAAAGACTTACAAGACAAAAAAGTGTACAAAAACTTGTCTGATAGACATTTTTGTGTCACTCAAAAATGATAATTACGTCATTAGAGCGTCAATGTAAATGATACTATATACGGCATTATATTCTAAATATATGTTGACTTTTTATCGTAAATGATTCTAAATTAAACAAACCAGATTCCGAGAGAAATAAATATTGAATCTGCACCTTTAATGTCGCTTTTCAATTGTGTTCAGTGATTCTTATCATTTCGTATTAAGTCTTAAATACTTACAATTAATGCAGTTAGATATATATCACGACTTTGTTGAGGGTCTAACAAAGCCCTAATTATCAGAAAATCACCCTTAAATTACTAACAACGGAAAGTGATGGCGCTGTAATTTTTCCGCTATAGTCGTATTTACGGCAGGGTTAAATGTCGGCCATTATGAATGAATAGTATTACTTAAGTCATTAACTAATGGCTTGTTAATCAATGACACGTTATTAAAAGGTCAGTTGACATAGAAGCTTATACTTGACATAAGACCTTCATTCGTAATCATCAGTATCTACTTGCTTGGGTATTCTTTTACTGGGTTTTAACGATTCACTAACAGCCAGTGTCATTTAGCAACCTTTCCAGTTTAAACGGTCAAGGAAGACTACGACCAGCGATCTTCTATAAACTAGCTGGACAGCTCCCTCACATGTGACATTAAAATTCGGCCCGACTAGGATTCAAACTCACAGGTGTAAGGGGCCTTTAAACCCCTGAAAACCGGACCCCCTTCCGGACTGGGCTAAAGTCCGATTTTCTGAGAATTCCGGTTTTCAGTAAGTCCGTATTTTCAGTGTTTTTTTTTCCAACATCAACCATTCGGAACAGAACTGTGAAAACTGTCCTTTTTTTGGAATCTTTTTCTGATCTACGCGCCACCAACATTTTACCAAAACATCAAAAACTTTCTTTAACTTATGTATAGATCACACGGCTACTAAAGTAAGTAAAGAAACATTTAAATGTCTAAGTCGCGAATGCTAAAATAGATTTCTCAAACATGGTTATATTTTCAGCTTTACTATTATGGCATTACATGTATTTGCTATGATGCTGCCCGCTTATTAAACTGGTTCCCGTTGACTTGTGTGTACAAAGTCCTGCCGGTGCACTGCAACGGGAACCAGTTTAACCGCCGATTTGCATAACATAATATACAGTAAAACTCATTGTACCCGGACTTCCTGAAAAAAACGGACCTCCCTGAAAATCGGACAATTTTCAAGTCCCATTTTTCTCGGAATTTGTCAATAGTTCTCTGAAACCCGGATTTTGGACCCAGTCTGGAAGGGGTTCACTTTTCAGCGGTTTAACTGCATTAAACCTAATTTATACACACACAATGTCAAATTGACGGACGTTATCGCCTTTTGTATTTCCTTCTCATTGAATAAAATGTTACTATAAATAAGTCCAGAACGGAAAAGTATCGGCACCAACGCTTTCCGGTGTTGGTAATTTAGGGGTCGTTTTCAGATAATTAGGGTCTTGTTATACCGGTAATAACATCCGCAAATAATTCTAGTAACAAGATACATAGCTTCCACGGAACCGCATTGACATGAATTCGAGTTAATAGTGAATAATGGAACACCGCGTAATTCGGATAACTAATAGACTTGTTAGGTCTTTCTCGAATTATTTTTGCCTTTCAGCAAAGCTTTTGACAATTAGTTAAAAGGATATGTGCATGTACATGAACCCTGAAATGGCAACTTAACAATTTTTTTAAAGGGTCATGCCCTGGAACTGAAGCGTCTTGAATAGCAATCAATTTGGTATCATTTTAATGCCTAAATCATTTATAAAAGCCCTGTAAAATAGCTACAAAATATCCCGCTAGTTTACTCAAAGTACACATTTCTAGATTTACCAAAACCTGCCAATTTCGGCCTCAGAAATTATTCGTCATTTTCACAACTGGACCCTTTTTGGGATCTGTCAAAAACAAAAGCATCGCGGAAAAAATGTCAACAAACTGAAATGGTAAGTATTGCTCATGTTAAGTTCACTTGAAAGACAGGGCACATGCTCAGTTAAACTCTCAGACATATCGTTGTCGCCAATAAAAGGCCTTTTATTCAAACTGACATACAAAATTAATACCGATGCGCGCATTATAGGGTCTTTTTTTAACGCACAATCTTCTTTGACTTTTCGGTAATAATCGGTTTTACAGGTGACAAACGCATTTTTGATGTACAGAAATAAAGACACAGCAGTTCCTGAGCATGCCCCTTTAAAATACCGATGAATTGGGGTTTACAATGCCTAACCCAATAAGAAATATATTTATTTCTCAACATATGGAATATTAATGGACTCCTGAAAGCTATACGAAATATAAGGTCAAAATTTTTGAAACATCAAACAAAATAATACACCATACGACCTACTAGTATTCGAGTTCACCTCTCTCAATTATTTGATTATACTAAGAAGTCCTTAATCTAACGATATATCGCTTTAATTAGTCTGATTTTAGCATTTTTTACACTATGTGCAATATCTAAGTTCAAAACCCTACCGGTGTAACGTTTTCAATCTCCCCCAGTTTCAGGTTACCCCCCGGTAACTTTAAAACGTTTTCAGTGTACCCCCGGGAATATGAAAACGTTTTTAAGTTACCGGGAGGGGTACAATTAAAACGTTTTGAAATTACCCTCCATTTTCCGGGGGGTAACCTGAAAAGGGGGGAGCTTGAAAACGTTACACCGGTCTTTATTCGATATAAGACTCAACTTCTTATATTTACTATTCATTAAACAAAGACATTATCTAAGTAGGAACGATGTAGAGTTTCGTATATTACCCACTTGGGACTCGTAAGGATTGGAGAAAATTTTAGATATGACGTCTTCATTATGAACCTAACACTGGTTTTATTTATGAATATGGGGGACCTGTGGTAATAATAAGTGTATAAAGTGGAGAGCCTTTGCCAAACAAAATAAGTACGAGGAATAAAAATGTATTTTTTTTAACAAAAGAGAATTCTTGCGGATTATTATACGCCCGACTTGAGTGCAAGACTGTCATTATGTCAGCATTACATAGTAGTTTGGACAAATAGACTATAACAAGATACAGGGTACAGTCAAGCCTAAGTAAAGTGGCCACTCTTGGAAAAGAAAACATATAGCATTTATTGAGAGGTGGCCTTTATTCGGAGGTCATAGTGTTATAAATAATTATTGATTATTTTTGTTAGAATGGTATTTATTCGCATGATGGCCTTTTTCGGGGGTGGCTGCTAACACAGGTGTGACTGTACGTTATAAAATCGTATTATTTTAGAGTTTTTCAAGGAGCAATGTCACACCCTATAGGGAACCTTCCAAATATACTAGTAGCTCGGCGGGCTAGCTCTATTCGGTGAGTGGCTCGCTTTAAATTGGGGAGCTACATACGGAAAATGGCATTTGCAAAGTCGAATAAAGCTCGCAAACACTTTGATGAAAATGATGATATTAAAGATGTCAACGAAAACTAGTTACTTGGTTGAGAGACATTTTGGCCAAATGCAGGTTAAGCAGGAGTGAACAATTCGTGTAGAACAAAGATTCTAATAGGTTTGAGAGTACTAAAGAACAGAGAAAATTACGAACTTAAAATAACTTTACCTTCCGCGTTTTATATCAGTTTTACTGAGTTTGTATGTGTAGAGATTTTCTTGTTACTAAACTCATAGAACCCAACAATAAGTGCGTGATGTTAGAAGACTTCGACATTAACCTACTTCACGGTAAATGTCTTTTTACTATCAAGCCATCTTATTTTTCTCCAGAAAACAATAATATGATTATATAACTAGGACAAAACTACACTGATTTGGTATAAACAAAATTCTCAAATTTGTGTTTAAACTAAAATAGGCAACATTCCTCCACTTTTCTATTAAAATCTACCAGATTCTGTGTGGAATTACATTTGATGCTCCGATAACTTTGATAAATCACCAATACAAAAATATGAATTTAAGTTTGTTACGCAATAAGACCCCAATACATGGTTGTTCCTCTTAGATCTGTACTATGATGAAAAAAAACCATAGTATAAAGTCGAAAATCCTTGGTACGGAGACCAAATGATGATGAAAATATCATGAAGTTCAAAGACATACCATTGGTTAAAAGTGAAATTTGGTATGTTTGCATGTAACTCTATATAAGCATTTAGCCGCCGTAAGAACCAACAAAAATGTCCGCGATAATGGAGGTCTGATTTTAAGTTTTTCTTGATTCATGAACACGTTTCTTTCAAGTTATTCTGGTAATCACGTTCATGTTATTCCAACCGGTTCGATACGTTTATTCAGTGTTTTATTTGAAGCGAAACAATAAAGTATTTCATAGACCGGAAGTATTACCTCAGCCACCGGAAGTAACCATTCAAAATACCGCTTTACTGGATTTTATCACCAACCAGCCTTTTCCGTAACCTAAGATTTCAGATAAATAAAAGTAACAGATTATCGATATCGGTGGTTACATTAAAGGAGGCCCTTGTTTGAAAATGTTCTATCACTTTGTATATTTATTTTTAACACTGCGGAAAAGGAATCATTCATTCAGAATATTGGATGTCATTTGTAGGAAATAGTTGCCGTTAAAAACCGTTTTATTGAAATATTGGGTAACTGTTATTGATCAACTAGTGTTAAAATGTTATTTTCAGAATTTCATTCATTCTTTTAAAAAGCATACTTGCGTTGTATGCATTCAGCGGCGTGAGTAAAATATACGAATATGAACAAACGAGGGTTGTCTCAGAAGTTCGTGAGCTTGAATCAAACAATGTAAAAATTAGGGACAAAATGATCACATCCGTCATAAATTAAATGTATCCTATGCGTGATGATGAAAATTCACGAAGATATAATTATATACATGTAATAAGTATATTTTTACAAAAGTTTTCACAAGGTCACTAAACCTACTGCCACCTGGCCCACGCCGTACTGTCTGACGACGTCAATTTTGACGCCGCGCCGAATCGCCCACCTACCCTTTTCAGTATAGTCCCCACCAGTTCTTATGCACTTCCTATAATTCCTCGATACAGTTTATTCCAGTAAATCCATTTAGCCTTGTGGCCCATGAATACATATACATTAATGAATAGAACATAACATAATGTACCCACACACATATACCTAATACATATAATAAAAACATATCTTTGCAGCGGAGAAGGCAACAATACATACATTCATCATAAAAATACTTTTAACAATTTCCATATCACACAAATAAAGTCTTATAAAATCTGTGTTAGCTGCCACCTCCAAATAAAGACCATCCTGTGAATAAAGGCCATTCTTTTAAGAACAAATCGACCTCCGAAAAGAAACCACCTGTCAATAAAGGCCATATAATTTGTTTCCCGTGGGTGGCCTTTGTTCACAGGACTGTCTGTTTAATCATTATATCACGCCCACTACAAAATACTCTTCCGTCATTGGATGATTTGACGTCACGTGGTGACCTTATATATCCTATATTAGGTTACCAAAATATATTGGGTCTTTAATGGAGATATTTATATTAAATGTTGGGTCTGAAATGGAGGCTTTTATTGTAAATAATGAGTGGGAAGGTAGTCTGCGTGATATAATCGTTACAGGGTTAGTAACTCGCCCCATATGGTTTCCATAGAACCGTATATCCCGTATCGGGTCAGTAATTAACCCTGTAACTATTAATACCACGGAAGCCCATTTACTGTAATGATGAAATATTGAAGAAGGTTAATTAAGCATGTGTAATTATCTCTTGTCAGTACTTCAGTTGAATAACACACTTTCGTTTTTTATTGACAAAGTGGAAGTTTTTCTTAATTGAAGTTCTTAGAATTTGAATTTTATTTGAATACTTTCATACGAATTATGACATGGACGAAAAAAACATGACATCCATTAGTTTAATACTTGATCCACATAAATATTTTATAAGTTTCATGTCTGCGTACATGTTATCATCTACTTGCTCTGTTTTTATAAAACATTGACATTGCTTATAGTTGTGTTGATATATATCATTGTGTTGAAGTCATTATATTAAGTCTTTATTGAATTTTTAACTCTTTCCGTTTTTCTGATGTTTAAGAAATTTAACTCACCATTGAAGATATTATATCATTGATTATTACTTCAAATTATTATGTTGTACGATACTGACTGCATGAATGTTGGTATCCTTCCATTCACATTGCAGAATATCTTAATATAATGTCTTGAATATCCTTTAAATTATTTAAACGTGTAATGTGTATAAAATATGTATATCTGTACACTGAATACATTTTTGTTGATGTATACAATGAATATAGAGAATAAACCATACTGATTTGTCCACAGGTAAGTAAATATCGACATTCGCTTGATTGCAAGTGCTTCAATAATTGAATACGTACTGTTTAAAGTAATAATTCAACAAATAATAATAAAATGCAACAAAAACAGCGTTTTTGTTATGTTAGTTATGGTGTGAAGGTGTGAAACAGTTATACATTGTAAGGTTTTGTATAGTTTGCGTTAATCCCCGGGGCACAAATATTACAATATGGACATAAATTTAAGCGTGTTTTTAATTTTAGGTATATGTCTATCAAATTGTTCAGTATTTTCTTATTCAAATAAAAAGACACTAAGTATAATTTACCATCAACCAGCCCATGAAAATACATTACTGTAAATACTAAAATAGATTTATTAGACATACCTTTAGTATAAAATATACATATTCAAAAGTTGTTTTCAATCATTAGCACAGTGGTATAAAAGGTGTTGAAATTATGTTACTATTTATCATTTCATGATCTGGTGTATAGCGATTCTCTTGTTAGAGTCGCACATACGCCTTTGTTTTTTAGTTTGTGTCGTGCTATTCTCACGACACCGTTTGTAAATCAAACGACGTGCTATTCTCACGGAGCCGCTTGTAAATAAAACCACGTGCTATTCTAACGACACTGCTTTTTAATAAAACGAAATGCTATTCTTACGACACCGGTTGTATAAAACGACGTGTTATTCTCACGACACCGGTTGTAAATAAAACGACGTGTTATTCTTACGACACAGGTTGTAAATAAAACGACGTGTTATTCTTACGACACCGGTTGTAAATTTAACGACGTGTTATTCTCACGACACCGCTTGTAAACAAAATGACGTGTTATTCTTACGACACCGCTTGTAAATAAAACGACGTGTTATTCTTACGACACCGGTTGTAAATAAAACGACGTGTTATTCTTACGACACCGCTTGTAAATAAAACGACGTGTTATTCTTACGACACAGTTTGTAAATAAAACGACGTGTTATTCTTACGACACCGGTTGTAAATTTAACGACGTGTTATTCTTACGACACCGGTTGTAAATAAAACGACGTGTTATTCTTACGACACCGCTTGCAAATAAAACGACGTGTTATTCTTACGACACCGTTTGTAAATAAAACGTTGTGTTATTCTTACGACACCGGTTGTAAATTTAACGACGTGTTATTCTTACGACACCGGTTGTAAATAAAACGACGTGTTATTCTTACGACACCGCTTGCAAATAAAACGACGTGTTATTCTTACGACACCGCTTGTAAATAAAACGACGTGTTATTCTTACGACACCGCTTGTAAATAAAACGACGTGTTATTCTTACGACACCGTTTGTAAATAAAACGACGTGTTATTCTTACGACACTGTTTGTAAATAAAACGACTTGTTATTCTCACGACACCGCTTGTAAATAAAACGACGTGTTATTCTTACGACACCGCTTGCAAATAAAACGACGTGTTATTCTTACGACACCGTTTGTAAATAAAACGTTGTGTTATTCTTACGACACCGCTTGTAAATAAAACGACGTGTTATTCTCACGACACCGGTTGTAAATAAAACGACGTGTTATTCTTACGACACCGTTTGTAAATAAAACGACGTGTTATTCTTACGACACTGTTTGTAAATAAAACGACTTGTTATTCTCACGACACCGCTTGTAAATAAAACGACGTGTTATTCTTACGACACCGCTTGCAAATAAAACGACGTGTTATTCTTACGACACCGTTTGTAAATAAAACGTTGTGTTATTCTTACGACACCGCTTGTAAATAAAACGACGTGTTATTCTCACGACACCGGTTGTAAATAAAACGACGTGTTATTCTTACGACACCGCTTGTAAATAAAACGACGTGTTATTCTTACGACACCGCTTGTAAATAAAACGACGTGTTATTCTTACGACATCGTTTGTAAAAAAAACGACGTGTTATTCTCACGACACCGCTTGCAAATAAAACGACGTGTTATTCTTACGACACCGTTTGTAAATAAAACGACGTGTTATTCTCACGACACCGGTTGTAAATTTAACGACGTGTTATTCGCACGACACCGCTTGTAAATAAAACGACGTGTTATTCTTACGACACCGCTTGTAAATAAAACGACGTGTTATTCTTACGACACCGCTTGTAAATAAAACGACGTGTTATTCTTACGACACCGTTTGTAAAAAAAACGACGTGTTATTCTCACGACACCGCTCGCAAATAAAACGACGTGTTATTCTTACGACACCGTTTGTAAATAAAACGACGTGTTATTCTTACGACACCGCTTGCAAATAAAACGACGTGTTATTCTTACGACACTGTTTGTAAATAAAACGACTTGTTATTCTCACGACACCGGTTGTAAATAAAACGACTTGTTCTTACGACACCGCTTGTAAATAAAACGACGTGTTATTCTCACGAGTTTTGATTTTGAGAGTGATTTCAGGGTTAGGGTTTAGTGGTGTATGCCCTGGACTATAGCCACAGTGTGGACTAAAGAAAAAAGCCGTACCCCTCTACAAACGTTATATATATATATATATAGCTGGTTCAAGTATGATGCATAAAACAGTCACAGGAGCTATGTAACATGCTTAAAAATGACATCTTCGAAAAATCTTCTAATACATTATAAATCATGTCCTTGGGATTAAAATTGTCCTCGCACAGAAGATACCTTTTTCTTTTGCAAAGACTTACATAAGAAAACACTTCCTAATCTGTTTCGGAATTTCACAACTTCCGTTCGGCTTCGATTCCCTTTTTGGACAACGCTATCTTTTTGCTGCGAACAGCAGCAACTTCTATACTTGTAACTATTATTTTATTATTGATTAAAACCTTTAAGGTGATGCTCTGTGTATTTCGTTTTTGAAATTTAGTTGAACGTGTGTTAGCTGGCACCTCCGAATGAAGGCCAACTCGTAAATAAAGGCCATGTTTTAATAAACGTCATTAATATTCTTAAGTGTTGACTGTAAGCGGCATTTTGTCCCTATTTGTATTTATTCTAAACCGAGTACATGTTGCTTAAAACGATCTTCCCGGTGTTTGAGGCGTACACATCTTTATGTGAATTACTGAAACACATGTAAACCTTGTAATGCTTACACATTCTTTCCATTTGATCCTGTCTGTTTTTTTAATACAGTGATACCGAAAAAATCATGTACGGAAACCTTCAAACTGGCGAAGATAACTTTCACAATTTGGTATTGGAAATTTGTAAGTTATCCGCAATGTTCTTACTAAGAAATCGTTGGCTGTTTGTAAATGCTGTTGATGTGATATATTTATTTTTTTAATTTCTCTCTTCGCGTCTGAAGTCGTGGATAGCCCTTGCTTTAATGGACCAGAATTGACCAGCTTTGAATTATTTAATGTTCTCCAGTGATGTCAGGTCATAATCAAAGTACTGAAAGTACTCGTGAAAACTGAACTGCAACATGGAATGGGATCTTCTTTAGCATAGCGGATGTAGAATAACGAAGTACTTTGGTCCGTACCAAAATTCATGCGCACAGAACGAGTGACGGCTATTGAAAGCTGAACTGTCGTTTTGTTTCCAAAGACATATTTTTAAAAATCACAATAAATGTGAAGTACATCTATTTTAAACAATCACAATAACCTAAGAAATGTGACGTACATCTATTTCTATCATTTTTCCGTCATGAACACAACAACATCGCTCATACACTGGACATCACGTGACAAAGCAAAAAGTAGAATTACAATATACATTGTACAGTCAAACCTGTGAGCAAAGGCCACCCTTGGGAAAGACAAAATGTGGCCTTCCTTGACAGAAAGCCCTTTTTCGGGTGTCATTTTCTTCTGAATAATCAATGGCTTCTTATCGAAGAATAACCTTCATTTACAAGGTGGCATATATTCGGGGGTGGCCGCTAACACAGGATTGTCTGTATTCCTTGTGTACCGTTACAGTACGGCTTCCATCATGTTTCAAATATGAAAACAGGAGAAATACTCAAAATACACTTGATCTATATGGTCAATACGCACTGATGCATGCATTATTTACATGGTGGACAGCATTGCCTGGGCACGAATAGTAAATATTCTGCCAGATTCACAAAATCGATAAAAATCGTATTTTTTTCTTCTAATAAACATGACAGCAACATAATGTTATTACTTCATGCGTTTTAAAGTTTTTGCATGATTTGTTGTGCAGTTTAACTGTAGAAATATATTAGGCTGCTAGGCTGCTAACTTCACGCTGCTGGGCTGCTAGGCTGCTGGGCTGCCAACTTCACGCTACTGGGCTGCTAGGCTGCTGGGCTGCCAACTTCACGGACATTCTAACTTGATAAATTTAGCACTTGGCGGAGATCGAACTCCCAGCGGTGAATGGCAAGTAATTACTCGTCAGAGACAATAACCACTCAACCACGGACGCTTCTTTCTTTGACAGTATCATCCAGACACGTTCTAGTATATTGATTACTTGCATTATAGATAGTCCGGTACGTACGGCAGGGAATCGCTTAAGTAAACTTATGTCACAATGACTACTGACAAATGTGACAAAATTTTTCGAAAACTCATTGATAAAATGTACGTCTGTAATAATTCTGATAAAACAAACGTTTTTTTTTATTATTTCCACTCCTCTGAAGTTCAGCCAAAATGTCACTTGTGGTTTATCAAAAGTTCCATCCTCTCCAATCTTGTAATTGGAAACAGAAGTTGTCGAATCGGTTGCTGCAACGATAATCAAAGTACATTGTACTAAAAGAACTAATGGAAACTGAACTTACAAAGACTAGCACTGCAGCATGGATTGGGAACTAGTTTATCAATAAATTACATGTAGAACAACGTAGTACGTGTACTTTGGTCCGCATCGAAGATCATGCGCGCCGACCGAACGACGGCTGTAGAAATATGAGCTATCGTCCAGTTTTTAAAAGAACGCATGCATTAATGTATAGGGTTGCGTGTAACTTATGGAACTACTGTTGTCTGGAACTTCTGTTATCATTACATGTAGTTAAATGTGTAGGTCCTCTGTGTATAAGAAGAACAAAGAACGACAGACTGAATAAATCTTAGTCACATAATACCTCGTCTTTACAGACCATTTATTCCTTTACTTAAACATAAACTAAAAAATCATTTTTGGCAAGCCGAGTACTGAAAGTATTATAAATCTAAAAGCTAAATCAACAAAATATGCTGAGACGATGTAAGGAAACATCTTCGGTGGCTTACACCAAAATGATACATTTAATGTCTGATAAGTTCAAGAATGATATTGTCATATCGTCCCCTTGGGTTTAAAAGGGCTTATCTGACAAGCATAAAGATTGCAGATAGCCCCCCTTCCCTCTTTTAATTCTAATGAGACGATGTGTACATAAAAGAATGAGGTTGGTGCCTGGCAAACCGATTTTACTCCCACTCTACGACCAAATTGCATATCGATCCAAAAAGCGGGGGGGGGGGGGGCAAAAATCGGGGAGATGGTGTTTTGTCCAATCTGTGTATGTTTCAGAGAGTCTTAAAGATTTTGAGTTGTTAAAATGAATCCGAAGACATATTCCTTTTTGGTGCCACTTTATGATTGATATCTTCCAATCGAGTGGTCATAAACGGATTATTCCTTCGTTATGTTTAAGCAATTACCTTAATGACTAAGCTAACACTCGTTTTACCTAACAGTCATGACATTTACCTTTTTCGGGGTTGTTAATTGCAATAAATATCGTCTGTTAGCTGCTGTCTAGCAATTTAATTGCAATGCAATTATATTGAATGTCAGGAAATGAGCTACACATCACTAAAGCATAACATCTTGCGAAAGTTCAATAGTCTTCAGTCTGATGATGTTAACTGGATGATGATTAAGCTTACTTCTAATGGGCACTAAGTTACCCAGGCTTTAATTGGATAGTTGATGGTCACAAATCCGCTGACGATTGTTCCAATTATTAGCCTGTTTTCAAAAACGCTATCAGCTTCTTCGAATTTTGTCTACGGCTTCATTCACCTCAGTCGGTCTAATTCTCGCCCAATCATTGTCTTTATTGTCTTCTATGTTTAGTTGTTCATGTTTATGAGCCCGTCTTCAAACTACTAGTATATCTTCGACATTGACTCTTCAATTGTATCTATGGCTTCATTCACATCTAATTCTCACCAGATCTTTATTCTTGTTTTCTATGTATACATTGATGGTGGTCTTGTCCGCAATTCTATTCTTCTGTTTTCATTTCTTCACCACCATCATCTTCATGTGTATCTTTTTTAATGTTTTAACTCGGTTCATGTTTCTCATAAAAGTCTGAAATGACAAGGTGTTTTTGACAGGAAATTTTCACCATAAACCGAAGAACTTCCTGTAATCATCCGACTGCGAAAATAGTTCCAATTTTACATTCAAATGGCTACACTCAAAAAAGCAAATATAACGTGTTTTCTGGACATAGTCAGATGACCATACAAAATGGTAACCTAGTCGCCTTCAGAGCTTTGATTTATTGCAGTCACTTCTCTTCCTAAAAGAGAACAGTATAGCACCATGCCAGATGCTTGACATGAAAGGAATACCTTTTAGGAATCTTCATTTCATGTTAAGCAACTGGCATGGTGCTATACTGTACACATTCTGGTGGCTTCCTCCATTGGCTATATCAGAACGTGAATATAGCATTGGGGGTATAATAGACCAACTTTTTAATTCAAAGCAATAGCCTTAAGAAATATATGTCATTGAATGTCATGTGTCTATGGATCACGTGTTCAAATGGATTGTGTGACGTCGAGGGCTCAGCGCAACACTGTCGTAACTTGTTCTTATTTCCATATGAGTTACGACACTATTGCGCTGAACCCTCGACGTGTCTACAGCCATTCACCATCGAATGATGACAGTCCTTTGTTTATATGTTTTCAGCTAACTCATGTTAGTAGCTGTCTTTACCATGTAAATAAATGCCATTCTTTAAAGAACCATATTTGCTCTTTTTATAATGAAATTACCTCCAAATAATGGTCACCTGTCAAAAAGGCAACATTATGTCTTTTCCAAGGTTGGCCTTTGTCCACAGGTTTGATTTTAACAAGTTTAGCACTGGTATATAATCGAAGCTCACAGATGATGATGTAACATCCCGCCAGTGTATAAAGGATAAAATTCGATTAATCTGGATCATCCTTAGGAATGTTTGCACTCGTTGATACGATCACAGACAGACCATGCAGTCATAACTGGAATACTTCGTTATAATTAATGTAAAAAACAAGTAATGTTATGCACAGTGCAACTAGTTCCTATGTTTGATGTAAATATACGATGCAACGAATCATTTCAAGAACTTCCAGAATTATTCATGCAAACTTAGTGCCCAGATTTTCAGGTTTCAGAAGCAATGCTGGTCTAGGCGAATTGGTGATTAATTGTTCCAAAGCAGGTATTTGAAACTAATTTGTATGATTGTTATATACAATAAAATCTCTAAAAATCGGAATTCCCTGAAAACTGGAATTCCTTGAAAACCGGACTCCCTGAAAACTGGAATTCGCTGAAAACCGGAATTCGCTGAAAATCGGAATTCCCTGAAATTCGGAATTCCCTGAAAACCGGACTCCTGAAAACTGGTATTCCCTAAAAATCGAAATTCGCTGAAAATCGGTATTCCCTGAAAATCGGAATTCCCTGAAAACTGGAATTCCCTGAAACTGGACTTCCTGAAAATCGGAATTCCTGAAAATCGGAATTCGCTGAAAACCGGAATTCGCTGAAAATCGGAATTCCCTGAAATTTGGAATTCCCTGAAAACCGGACTCCTGAAAACTGGTATTCCCTAAAAATCGGAATTCGCTGAAAATCGGAATTCCCTGAAAACTAGAATTGGCTGAAAACCGGAATTCCTGAAAATCGGAATTCGCTGAAAATCGGACGAATTTTCAAGCCAAACCTTTTTCAGAATTTATCAAAATTTACCAGAATTCTCGGAAAACTTTAAGCCAAGTCCGAAAGGGGGCCGGATTTCTGGGGTTTTAGTATAACTGGATAAGAATTTCAAATATAATCCTGGATTAAGTACCCTATCCGAATACGCATTCCAAACCCACGTATTACAGTAGTAACTAAAGAATAGAATTGTAGATATCATAAAATAAACAAACTCTTTCTAGAATGTTTCGAACATGTTTTGCACTCCGGTAAGTGACCTCCATAAATGACTTTATTGTTCTGAAATGCATTTATGCAATCATATCGGAGAAGCAATTAAATATGAAAATAAACCAATTCTACGATATGAGCAATATTGTCAATTATTTGTCCGTGAATTGTATCTTTAAATTTGCAATCACACAGATAACTGACAGAAATAGTTTTGTTTTTTACTTAAATCAAAAACTGCCATCTCAATTAGTGTCTGCAAAAACCGCGCGATAATTTGAAATTCATCATAGGAATGTTGAAATGTTTTCCAACGACTCTAAAAATGAAATCATTTGGAGTTAAAAAAGCAGATTGGAGAATTGATAAGAATTCATTGAATAAAGTGCGATTGTGCATGAAACAGACATGCATTAATGGTCGCATTTCTTTGCTAATAGACAGAAAACACCAAGAAAACAAGGAAAGATTATCTGGACTATCAGTCGTAATCAATTTATATCGATCCTTTTTCATGCCGACGTTTTTTGGTGACAATATCTCAAAGGCAGAAGTACTGAAGTAAATTATGTTATTTTTATTGGGGGGGGGGGGGGGTCAGATGCCTTGTCTCCTTGTGAGTTTGTTAAAATTATTGCGGGAAACAATCGGAACTCCTCGACGTTTGACTAACAGGCAGGCCGCCATTTTGTTGTTGTTCACGGGCTACTTTCCATAAAGACTGACCCTGGGAATTCAACGTTGGAAACAATTCTCCTTCAATGGGGACTTGAAGCCCATTTTATCAATCGCGAACAATAAACACGTTTGAAAGTCTGCCATTCCAAGAATGACTCTTGAAACAGAACACCTAGTGTTGAAATGTAGTGAACGGAAACCACACAACCAAAATGCCGGAGTAGTTACGATTGTGCGGGGCAATGATGACTATGTCATAGACTTGTTACACCTTTTATTGTTGGCAGGTGTAAATCCACATGTGAACCTTGCAATGCGTATGTTTCGCGAGGCTTGACTTTTTTATTTAGGCGTGAATGTGCCGGATTAAGATTTGACGATTGCTCATGATTGTGTAGTTTGTAGACAGGATGGAATATCTAACTGGACTTCGCCATTAATGCTACAGACTGAAACAAATGGATCGACATTAATGGTGCAATGCTATCATCACATTTGAGGAACAATATCACAACAATGGAAAGATCAGATTGTTCCGATTGCCGTTTGTCTGTGTAACACGTATCTATTTCGACAGTTTTGCTAAAACTTAGTACAGAGACTAAAAAAACGACTACAGTACAACCTCTGTAAAGCAACACACTGTGGGAGCAGCAAATAGTGGCCGTTGTTTAGGGAAATTTTGAAGGTGTTGTTATAGAGAGGTTGTTGCTCTACAGAGTTTAAATTTATAGCAAATATCAGCTTTGGGAAATTTTGAAGATGTTATAGAGAGGTTGTTGCTCTGCAGAGGGCCACTCTGGAGAGGTTGTACTGTACCTCATAAACCGTCTGTCTGTTGTTTAACGGCCCATTCGACAGCTATAGTCATTATACAGCCCCGCTAGAGAAAGTGGAGAAAAGACACAAGAGAACAGGGCATAAAATACTATAGTACGACGGGAACCAGACTAGGCATTTATATCCCTACTCATTTCGAATAGTTATCCCTGGTTCCTATCGTGCCCGATGTGATGTACCGATACACGACTCGCCCTATTCCCTGTGATTTTCTAGACACAGTACATGAATCGATAGCTGGTGGAACACTGAAAAAACATCCCTGAGGAATTCGCAAGGTGGAGACGAGATTCGTACCCACGACCTATTGTTTCGTTGTCCAGCGTGTTACCACTGGACCACCGCTCACCCCTACATGAACTGTTAGTATGGTAGAAATAGTCAATAGAATAAATAACTCCGCATCTGAACTTTGGTACAGGCAATTTATAATATAATAACCAAGTGCCGTGTTCGCATTTACCGCGAGAATACAAAGTACATTGTATTCATTACTTCGTAATTATTGGTAAATGCGTACAGAACTGATTTGGTCCTCTCTTAAATGCCTCCATTAAATCAAGCAATTAGCTATTTTTTAGAAGTAAACACTATCAAGTGGCTGTTGTTGCAACAAGCGATCAATGTACAGTAAAATACTCTCATAGCGGCCATCGCAATAAGAAGACAATCTCGATACAGTGACCGCTTATTATCGGACCGGTTTAATATTTTGGCTTCTATGGGAATCTTACTATTTGGGTTTAACTGTATTGTTCGTCTACCTAAGTATTCAGATACGTGGAAATAATGATTCAAGTATAAACAAAATCGATATACAGTGGAACTCCGTTATAGTGAACTCTGAGGGACCGCAACGTTCACTTCATTATATCCAAAATTCCACTTTGACCAAAATTTTACTACATTGTATTTCATATTAAAAGGACGGTTTCATCTGGGAGGGTATGAATACAGTACAATCTCTCCAGAGCGGCCCTCTCTTGAGCAACAACCTCCCTTCAATAACGGCATGATTTTTCCCACTGCACAATTTAACCATTTATTTATTTAACCTCTCTAGAGAAACAAACTCTCATCAGCAACGTTAAACATTAAAGTTGCTACTCCCAAAGGGTGTTGCTTTGGAGAGGTTTCACTGTATTTCATTATTTTCGATTCTTCATTAAATCGGAGTCCACTGAGATCCATTTTTGCTGTACGAGTATATTGATAATACTTATCCAGTGTAGCAAAAATCGGAAGAAAAGAGCAGAGACATACATGACCGGTTCCCCTGTCTCTTAAATCAAAGAATGAAATTACAAAGGCTGTCGGTTAACAAAGAAGATACAATGTACTTAATTCCTAATTAGAAATTGAATCGTGACAGAATATCCTACATATTAACTTAATTATACTGTATTGGCCTCATTCATTCTACAACGTTATACATGTACATGTTTGTACATTGTATATTTTTTACGTTTTTGTGTACACTTCGATATTTTATATCTAAGTAACAGTGAATGTACTGTAAAGATTGTTTGTGTGTTTTCGTAAGGTTAGAAAAATAGTACTTTTAACTAAACGGTAACTTGTCACACACAACACACACACACACACACCCTCACACACACTCCCCCAAAAGAAATGATATGGTAGGCAGTTCACAAAAATTACTATTTTCTATTATTGTCTTGACAAAACTTTCGCGCTTTGGAGGTACAATTCGTCAGCAAATATTGTCTTTCACTTAATTTTGATGTTGCAAACCGCTGGGTCGAAGCCCAAAAAGCCTCAAAACAGTGGTATAAACTTTGAATACAGCGGGAAGTCAGTGTATTTTCCTGTGGCGCAAATGTTACAGAAAACTGTGCAGAATGCAAAGAAATTATAACTACATGTATACATGTACGTGGAGCATACACATACTACCCTTTTGTAACGTCAAAAGTCACGTGGGTTCACGATAGTTCAGCTTTCCATGCCACTACTAGCTCAGTGCTCATGACCTACGCACTACGTTTTTCTACATTCGCCGTAACTTGATCCAGTACCATGTTGCAGTGCAAATCTACGTAAGTTCAGTTTCTGTTAGTACTTTCAGTACTTTGATTTATACATGATTTTTTCCTGCTGTCGTATCAACTCATAAAACTTTTTTTATGATTCGTCAGATAGGCAATAACGTGTAGTTGCTTGGCGAAAATGCGATAATAGTAGCGTATATGACAAAAAATGGTAGGTAGGAACCTCCAGGAAAAATTACCGGCCTTGACATTTTCGTACATTAATAATACAATGTCATGTATGATAATCAATCTGATTAAAATCATATCCTCAAATTCGCTACGCTATGAGGATCTGAAGACGACCTATAGAAGGTCACCTCAGGTGACCTTTTCCACTAGCCAATCAACGCCTTACTTTCATAATTCTGAAAGTGATCTGATTCTATTTTTAACCGCAGTAAAACACAATGTTTGACTTGTAGTTATCACGAACACCTATTCTTACGCAACTAAATGTAATGATAGCGCCCATGTGACATGCGTGTTTATTAAATTTTCTGTACTACTATGGCCGAATCGATCAGGATTACTCAAAAAATCAAAAAGTGGTTGCAGACAAATATGTTATACGTAATTTAATGTTTACTAACGTTTAAATAACATCGCCAGGTAGAAAGTTCATTCGGCCAAAGTAGCGATGAAACGAGTTATACGATTGGCTGAATTATAAATAGATATAAATAGTGATAATGGAAATTCCGACTTTTGAAAATAGAAACTGGTATAGGCCGTCATCAGATCTTGCCGTAAGGAAGATCGAATACTTTAGTCAGATTGGTATGATAATAATCTTAGAGCAGGACATAAATTGCAGGGCACAGTAAAAAGATCTAATGATAAAAATTAGATGACTTAATGTGATGGTAGCTGTCCAATAATGATGATAATTATTGATACAACCTAGTTAACAGAGATTGAGTTTTCCTGCCATTGTTCCGACAGTTATTTTCTTAACCACTCTACATTTCATCAATATCCAGGGCTCATATGTGACCCTTAAAATGTCATCTTGACTCTTGAACTTGCCAAAATAAAGTTTCTGACTCCCGAGAAGGTTCAAATTTACTGTTATATTTGTAGGATTTTTTTTTTTTTTTTTTTTGGACCCTTTAGATAATTATCAGCGAATGGTCATTTTATGCCCCGACCTTGTGACGTCCGCTGAGATCCCAGAGTTTCAGAATGAGCTCTTTTGTTTCATTTGTTCGACACCCATGTCGATGGTCCGATTTAGTTTGATCTGAAAGGTGGATTGGTCGCTACCGCAGAACTCAATTACTAGTAGCAGATTGTTAGTTTTACGAGCTAAGGTAAGAAATATATTTCTAGGCGAAAGAAAAACACATTCAAAACATCCAATCTTTCCCCCAAAAAATGCTATCTTACCCCAAATCACACGATCACACACCTCGTGAGTTCATACCCAGGTATGGTTCATGCTTGTGACAATATTTAGTTCTTAAGGGTCTAGGGACATTCAGAAAATACATACAAAACCTCCCAGCATTTCCCCAAGCATCCTACCTTACCCCAAATTCAACAACCAAACACCTCGTGAGTTCATACCCAGGTATGGGTCATATTTGCGGCAAGATTTTGTTTTTGGGATCCTGTGAGCTTTCGTCCTCCACCATTGTTTAATGGTGTGAAAAAAACACAATACTTGTACTGATAGTGAATCGGATTAGCGGTTCAGCCCAATGTGGTTGAACTGAAAAAAACTTGGAAGCGGGTGTTAAATCCAAAACATAAAACAACACAAAATAAATGATACTCTTTCAAATTAAACGAAACCACAGAACACAATATGGGGTTCGTTATTTTAAGCATGCCGGTGATATAGCGACAATATTAATATCACAGATCAGGATCACCCAGCATTTGGCGCTGAAAACATTCCGCATCCCACTTCCGTCTAACCTTGGAAATTATTGTCGAAAACAAATCAAATTGTTAAACTCTTCCTACACTAAAGCTCAAGTTGTTGTTAAACATGGATTTTATTGTTTGGATATTTCAAATGTTCGTATGGAACAATTAAATCTCATTAAAAGTGAAGCAATCAATGTTTTACTATGTGTTTATGACGATATCTTTTGCGTCGCAGTTTCAAATAGAAATACTTTAATCACAGTACCTGGTTTCAAGACAACGGTACAGGTGTATTCTTGCTAATTATTAGTAAACAATGTGCTACCTATTAATGCAAACTAGTTAACCAACATCCTCAAAGATTCGGTCATTTTACTCCGAGACAGAAATATTGGTCGTTGACAAAAGGATTGCAATTTCTGAAATTGAAGGTAACAGCAAATTTTTTGCAATATCATTGAAAATAATACTGTGCTATATTTCTATATGTACTCCGTGATTAAAAATAAAATTTTGGAATGTTTGTACTGCAAATAAAAGTCAGTTTCACTGATAAGACATCTTTTAGGTAAAATGAGACATACTTCAATTTTAACATCCAAAAAGCAAATGGGTCTTTATTAACATGTCCAATTCATTGTGCGCTCGCAGTCATGGCTGCATGTGTTTCAAATCAAATTTCCTTTGGCCTTCAGTTAATAGCACGGACTAAATAAATGAAATCATCGCGAAAATAATGTCATGGGTATTGATATTATAAAGACAATTACGATCAGCTGTTCTGATTGGACCGGGGCTCACGAGATTTTAAATATGGCTTTGAATATTTAAAACTAGAACCCCGCGACAACTTTTCTGAGACTATTGTCCTCTTCAATATTGCGCCATACCACATTAGTTGAGACAAAGCAATTAGGTGCGATTTATTTAAAACTCTGTTTAATGCCGCTAATTTCAACCCTTACTTTGCCATGTAATTATCCGGGCTTTGTTTTTTACTATGGAACCATCATTAACATTATTTATTGAGTTATTTGTGCTGCATTAATGAATAATCAGAATCGACAATGTTCGTTCTAATCAAATAAAAATTTAACATGTATTTGGATGACACAATTAAATGTAATATTTTTTTATTATTATCGATCAGTCTGTGCTCGATGTCTTGCGTGCGTCCTGTGTCATTTACTTTGATAGGCAAATTGTTATTACAAAATGCACATACGGTTATTTTTAAAAACGACGCCACACGGTCTATGGACCTGGATACTCGTGTAATTCAATTATAACCTCGTGATTGTTACGAACGTTTCTTATACAGGTATCATGTAAATTAAAAAAGCCTTCCCGAACTGCTCGTATCTTTAAGTTCCGGTTCTATATGTTTCCCTCAATTTATTGTTTGTTTGAGTTTTACACCCCTTTTCAACAGTCAGAGTCATATGAGGGGGGCAGTTCACCTAAGCATCGTTCCTGGGAAGAACCAGTACTATACTCCCATTTTCTGTAAGCAACTGCCTACTTTCTCATATAAAGAGACATGGTCGGTAGCTGGGCTCGAACCCACGACCCTCTATCAGTGAGAGGTTTCAGTAATTGGAAGTCAGCGACCTTAACCACTCGACTACTGATGTGGGTCTCCCTCCGTTTAAATCAATTTGATAACCAGGCTAGGCATTCCTCCTGTGCTGGAGTTGTAGTCCAAAAGTTTTCTTTCAAAAATATTGTTAGTTATGTGATCCATTCTATCTCTTCCAAATTCTGTGTGCAATTCCAGTAAGCTGAGGAAGACTAGTGCGATAATCTTGTTGTACAATATTTGCTTTTGCTTGCATATTTTTTATACGTCGGTTATTTATTCATGATGTATTTTCCTAGGGGAAAGTATACATGTGCGTTTCATCCAACGGAAATGTTTTCGGCCTGAATTACTACTGCATCAGTTCTATTGTCTGTGTTCGAATTGCACGTCTGTGTGCAAGCAATGCGACATTTTCGTCGCTATTGTTTATGCTGATGCGGTTCTTTTGTTGTTGTTTTTGGTGTTGTTGTTGATTGAGGTTGTTTGTATTTGCTTTTATTACTTTGTAGTGCTTTAAATTCAATTTTGTCATTTGGGTAAATTTCAAACCCATGAGAGCATTTTACAAGGTGCCTCATTTCCGACTTTAACCGTTCTATATTGACACTAAAAATTATTATGTCCGTTATTTTTCCATTGTGAGCTTTATTCATTAGCTTATTCATCCTCGAAATTTCTTGAGCAAGCAAATCCTCGAGTGTGTCAACTGTCTAACGCTCGTTATGTGTATCGAAGAACGAATTTGCCAAATGATCACAAATGACTTGACACGTACAAATGTACATGTCGCGAAAGTTGATACCAAAGTGGTACCGTCCTGATAATGACATGGTACATCCAATAGCTCCTTAATCGGTAGGCATTGCATTCACTAAAATACGCCTGACCGGTATGGATCGCGTGTTTCTGTCTCTTGGAAAGTTTACACAGGATACAAGATAATATTCCAATAATTATAATCTAACTAGTGGTTGGACCAGAAGGTAAGGTGTTTTAAAAATGATTTAGTAATAATGATATGAATAGTGAGCGATTTTTTTTTTAACTAAAGATCTGTTTGTATGTTCCGAAAAAAATATTTTAGAAAAATATTTAATTTAGAGCATAAAAAATAATTTTAAAAAAAGTAATGAAGAATCTACTTTTATTGACATGTTTAGTTGATACATTTGAATAAATAGTGATTACAAAACAATATTAACTAATTTTATATTATATTTATTTATGCTTTATAATTATTATGGTGACTTTATTCTAAGTATGTTCCCTTTGTTTTATTTAATCGTAAATATAGTATTGACTCTCTATCTTAACTTCGTTTCCAAACTGGTATATTTTACTTACTTGGGGAAAAATCTAGATTTCGTAACTGTGTGTATACTATACATAAATTTTTAAAAAAATACACCAAAACTATGATGATCTCGAACTAGAGATATCTCCATCTACCATTCGATTATATAGTCTTTAAAACCAAGGATTTATTGGCGCTAATTTCTAACAAAATTTTTATCTTGGTCATATCGTAAGCAAGGACAGCATTTGCAAGACAAAAGCAATGCATTGCCATTTTTATGATCGCCTATGGAAAGCGCTAAAATGGTGATATAGGGATCCAAATGTAAAAACAAATAGACAGAATAAAAGAAACAAGTTTGACAAGAAAATATAAATAAAAACGGTGATGACATGAAAAAAACTATACGATTCGAGTAAGAAATAGAAAATAGTTTGTCGAGTTAGAATTTGAAGATGTCATATTTGACGTCCGTATTTATTTTCTAAATCTAACAAATCTCTTATTGTGTTTATTTTATTACATGAACATTTTTTTTATATTAATATCGTTAATGACATTTAAGGTGTTGACTAGCTTGTACCGTCAATAATACATGTGCATGTTTTCCCCTTACATAATCAGTCTTGCCGTCTTAGGTTCTGGAAATTAAGTATAGAAACATATTACATGTACATACTGTATTTTCATTTATTTTCGTTGGGCTCAATTTTCGTGGTTTTTACTAAAATAGCTATTTCGTGGGGACATAAATTCGTAGATTTTGATTTTTGAAAGAAAAATGCCTTACTTCTGCATTTAAATTCGTGGGGATTTGATTTCGTGGATGAGCAGACCCACAAAATCCACGAAATTAAATAACCAACGAAAATTAATGATTCCACAGTATACCCGAAGTTATATCTGACTCATACAAATTGTCTGTCTTCACATTGATGTCTATTCCACCAGTATTTAGTCCATGTATAATGTTGTTCCGAACTAAGTAAAGATCAATCAGCTAACTCGCTACTTACCCTCTTAAATACAGCTATCAAGTAATAACTGTTCTTTTTTTCATCTTCAAACAACTCCTGATTTAAATGGCATTGCGTTTTACTTTGACTTGACATAATTAGTACAAATTATAGTTGCATTTATTGAAGGTCTAAGACCCGTTCCAAACACATACGCGAGGTAATACAGCAGTTATAAAAGTTAAAAACATCTTAATACTCATTGTTTGCAATTAGTAAGTGTTGTATCTTATTGATGTTTTAACATATTTTGGATGTTTAAGTTTAAGCAAGGCTTTTAAGTTAATCAAACGGATCTCAGGTACATGCATGGTACATGTTTTTTACACTTTCAAACTTTGAACTTTGACATGCTTTTCTGTGTTGTTCGTGAGGTGTGTTTAGAAAAATGATTAGTCTAAAAGAGCGTGATTCAATGCAATACTCTGCTAATACTCGATCATTTGATGTTTTTATATTGAAGTACTTTTAGCCTATCTATGAGTTTAAACAATTATAACATAGTTTTATGTCTGTTTGTTCATGTTATATTTTGAATAATTTTTGAAACTTTGAAAATTTACCTAGTAAAATGATTGATACTCATGGAGACCGTGTTGTGAAGGACGCACTCATCTCTTAACTAGCTCCTGAAGCTGGATACCGCAGACCGTTACAAAATGATACCCCTCATATTGTGTCCCCATTTTGTTGTACGTATCTACGCATAGTTTTATATTAGTGTTTTAATTCAAGAAATCCATTCCTGAACTATTTGTGTTGAGTTTTCTTTTCTTTTTTTTATAAGTTATATTTTGGAGAAAGGGTATTTTTCTGTTGTTTTTCTTGTTGTTTTTTTTTGTCTTTTTTGTGGTTTTGCTAAAAATCCTATTCTCATTTTTGAAAAAAAGATATCGTGTGAACTACGATGGATGATTGCACGTAGCTTACATGCGTTTTTTCAAGTTTCAAAAAGACTTCTTTCATCATTAACACTCCTTTTGTGACTATGTACTCTAATACAAAATGATATCACTCGCAGATCTATCAAATGCATTCTGGGCTTTCTTCTTTGTATTATACAGTCAACCCGTCCTAATCCGTACCTTTCTAATCCGGAATCCTCTCCAAACCGAACACATGTCAGCTGGTCCTGATATTTTAACATGTATTTGATACTAATCAATCTCCGTGAGACTTTAGTACTTCATTAAACGCATTGATTCTCTTCGTAAGAAAGTAAAACCCAATTATGTATGACCTACTGAAGACATTTTAAGCTTGAGAATGGAATAAGCTTTAAAATCGGATTACGGGAGGTACTAATATTTAAGTCAGTACCTTCTTTATACAGTCTCAGCCTCTTACATTGACCAGAATCACACATTTGTATTTGAAAAAAAGGCTTTCTCATTTTATTAATGAACTTCGGATTTGATCAAATCGACGAACCATCTCCCAGATGATGTTGTCGCACTTTTCCAAATCAAAACAAAGTCTGTAGCCCACTAGTTATGCTATGTTGTCATATATTTCATGTAGATATTAAAGTTTTTATTCCAATTAAAATAATCGAATATTTTTTTACCCAGACCATTCCTTGTTAGAAGGTTTTGAATCGGTAAGACGTTTACCTTTGAGACTTGATGTCGAGTCTTTAACAAAATGTACAGTAGGATAGCTTGTGTTGTTGCTAATGGATTCAACGCATCTCGGATCGAGTTTGTAGTAAACATAAAGACAATCTGTTTAACGAGACAGACTACTTGCTATAAGTCGTGTATGGGAAGTTGTTTTTATTTTTTGTATCTTTTTATTGTGATTTTTATTGAGATGTTTTTTTTTAATTGGCTTCATTCATAGCCTTCAATGCAAATTGTTTAAAGGAGCGATAATTCGAACGATTAGCATTGCTTTTTTAAAAATTTCAATGTAAATGTTTTCTATCTTAGAAACTTATACATATCAGATAGGTTTCAGAAATTTGTCTTCTCAGTTTGGAGAAAATAATTTTGGACGTCATGGGTATTAAACTATAAAAAAAACTTTATTTTTTCTTGTCATGTCTTCAATGAAAGACAATAATGATAAGGAAGTTGAACCGTGATGAATAGGTTGCAAAGATGTATTTTAAGTGAAGGGAACAAAAGTAAAGAGAAGTATCGGGCAAGTAAGGGGACTGGTATTACCTACTAAAACAAAACACTGATTCAAATCAACCTCAAGAGACTGTGACTCGCCTCCGTGGTCGAGTGGTTAACGTCACTGACTTCAAATTGCTGTAAACTCTCACTGATAGAGGGTCATGGGTTCGAGCCCAGCTACCGACCATGTCTCTTTACAGTGTGAGAAAGTAGGTATCTGCTTACAGGGGATGGGAGTCCAGTACTGGTTCTTACCAGGCACAATGGTCATGTGAACTGTCCGCCTCATATGACTCCGACTGTTGAAAAAGGGTGTAAAACTCAAATAAAAAAATCAAGAGAGGCGGAATAAATGGGGACTTGGAAAATAAACAATACGGTTTACCTAACTAAAACAGGAATAGGTGAAAAATATAGTCACTCAAGATTAGAAACAATCATACAGTGGGTAATACTAAATAAGCGTATACCGTTGGGACCAGAAACATCACCTCAAGTAGAGCTTTAAAAGCAACAGTAAGAAACTACTGAACAAGAAAGAGATCAGACACTAACTGTAAAGAAATGTTTCTGAGATTGAAGAAGAACTAAAATATCAATGTACTGCCGGGTGATATTTAGAAGATATTTAGTGATTGTAAACTTATGGGGGATTTTATTAATCAGTAATTCATTTGTTAGGTTAGGTTAAACTTTGTAGCAAGAGCCAGCCAGAGCTGTATGGCAAGTTTTCCAGTTTGTGACGGTGGAGGTGTTAACAGCTGGTTAAAATCATTGACGTTCTGGGTGGATATTAGTTAACCCTTACATGTGAAATTTCGGACTGATAATGTGAATCGTTAAATAATAAAGGTCCTTCAATCTGATTTTCCCGTATTTTTATGTTATTATGATAAAGCACATGTGCTTTTATTTTCGTCCACACAGCCGCACGAACATACCTATTTCAAATTCATAGACTGCGACGGTAAAGAATGTTTTCCATTTTGTATGAAAATCTTATTTTGAGTTTACGATCTCCCTACACGAACTGCTTACAAATGATTGTTTTACAAAACCCTAAAGAATTGGTATCGGAAGGCGTGTGTAAGATAAATCCCATACACCAATATATTTATTGTCTTGAAATTATAAACCTAACGTTGATACGGCTACAATTTTGTTTTCAATTCAGCCCTTATTAAGTCTAGATTAACCATAAAATGTCAAATATTACCAACTCTTTCGAAGGTATTTAGATATCTGGTGATAAAGGGAAAAACAAAGTAGCAAAATGACTGCCTTGATATACAATATAATTGCATTTCGATATAAATTGCGTTAGCTGCATCTACTACTTCGAATTAATATCTACTTCGAGAGCATATTTTTAAGTAGTTACCTTATCCGGAAATATTAATATTACATATCATTTTTTACAGCAGAATAGTTCAGAGTTTCCGCACGCGTGATCTAGTACCGTGCGGGACAGAATTATATTCACTTTATTGTATTCATTATAAATGATTTTCTCAGATTTTTTACGCATATCACTGTATTGGTCCCTTTGTTTGCTTACATCTGCATGTTGGATTGCTGCATCATACATTAAAGAGATTCGTCACGATGCAGACTTCAATAAAACACAAAAACGTTCAGACTCATTATTTATTGTTTGATATTTGATATACAAAATATACTTGATTTGTGTGGAAAATTATTGATATTTGATTCATTTTAGCTGTATTTAAACTAATTTTACTGCGTAAGATACACTGATATTTTTCCATTACTTGAAAACCTACGCAGAATATAGTATGAATAACTACGGCATCTTTTTTATTTTACTTTCTGAAAAAAAGTCTACTGAGATAACCCCTTTGTTTGGGTGGGGATGCTGTCACGTGACCCCGTGACAACAGGTTTGCATTTTTGTTACCATCTCATGTTTTTATTTATAAAATTCAGTCGCGGAACAGAAAACCAACATTTTTAAGTATGGCCTGATTGAAAAAAAGCTGAAATCTAGTCCCTTTGCCATTGAAGTTCGATACCACGTTAATCTCTATCGATGTTATTCTATTTTCAAACATTTTCTGAATCCTTGCCGTCTTTTATTGGAGATTTGGGTTGATTTTAGATCATTACAATAACCGGTTTTAGCAGATTTGATTATTGATTATACTAATCGGATAGCCGCGATGCCAATTAAATTGTATACGGTCATGGAGAAGTTAATAGTTATGACGATTTATCGAATATAACTTCTTAAATTACGTCACGGAACTTTTAAAAGCCTACGCATCTGTTTTAATAGTTCAATAGAAATATCGATTTTTCCCATTTGAAATACGAGATGTTAATCAACTATTAGCTCAGGAACATCGGTTTGAATTGTGTTGTTATTTTTGTAACATTAACACAATGTTGCTGCTATCGTTGTTTTGGTCCGCTGTGGATCCTTCTGACGTACCATCATCTATTAATTGTCTTTTGTTTATTAATATTGAGCATGAACCATTTACTATCGATTATTAATTGACCATGTACCACCCCCCTATTGTTTATTAATTGACCATGCACCACCCCTATTGTTTATTAATTGACCATGTACCGCTCCCTATTTTTTATTAATTGACCATGAACCACCACCTATTGTTTATCAATTGACCATGCACCCCTATTGTGTATTAATTGACCATGTACCCACCCCTATTGTTTATTAATTGACCATGTACCACCCCTATTGTTTATTAATTGACCATGTACCACCCCACCCCACCCCCTATTGTTTAATAATTGACCATGTACCCACCCTTATTGTTTATTAATTGACCATGTATCACCACCTATTGTTTATTAATTGACCATGTACCACCCCTATTGTTTATTAATTGACCATGCACCACCCCCCTATTGTTTATTAATTGACGATGTTCCACCCCTATTGTTTATTAATTGACCATGCACCACCCCTATTGTTTATTAATTGACCATGTACCGCTCCCTATTGTTTATTAATTGACCATGTACCGCCCCCTATTGTGTATTAATTGACCATGTATCCACCCCTATTGTTTATTAATTGACCATGTACCCACCACTATTGTTTATTAATTGACCATGTACCACCACCTATTGTTTATTAATTGACCATGCACCGCTCCCTATAGTTTATTAATCGACCATGCACCGCCCCTATTGTTTATTAATTGACCATGTACCACCACCTATTGAATATTAATTGACCATGCACCGCCCCTATTGTTTATTAATTGACCATGTACCACCACCTATTGTTTATCAATTGACCATGCACCACCCTTATTGTTTATTAATTGACCATGCACCACCACCCCCACCCCACCCCCTATTGTTTATTAATTGACCTTGTACCACCCCCTATTGTTTATTAATTGACCATGTACCACCCCTACTGTTTATTAATTGACCATGTACCACCCCTATTGTTTATTAATTGACCATGTACCACCCCTATTGTTTATTAATTGACCATATACCACCCCTTTTGTTTTTTAATTGACCATGTACCACCCCTTTGTTTTTTAATTGACCATGTACCACCCCTACTGTTTGCTATAATCAGTTAGATTTTCGAATGTTTAAATCATAGAAATATGACAGTGTTTTAGAATGATTTGACATTCTAAATATCATATATTTTAACAAAATCAATGGTTATGAATTATGATACGTTGACGTTAAGCAAGTTATCATTTTATCGTATTATACATTTGTGAAATCTGACTTTGTTACTTTTTCTAAATGAGATGATTTCGGGAAATTAATGTCTAAATCCAAAGTTATATTTAATTTTGATTGTATCTGAGCATTTAAAGTCGCTTAATTTAGATGTCCTTTTCACAAACAGAAATTCTGCTTGTTCATCATTATGTTATTTTTTAAATGAAAGAGAATACAAATATTTTCTACGTAAAGGAATAAATTCATAAAAAAAATTATGGAATGAAATATTTCATAATTTCATCAAATCATTTCTTCATTTCATTGTTTTGATATCTATATTAAATTACTGTATGGTATTGCTATTATTGGATTTAAAAAAACACCAGATCTATTCTATATTTCCATCAGTTCATGTAATTGTTGTTTTATCATTACAGTGCAACCTCTCAGAAGCAACATCCTGTGAGAATAGCAACATTATGTTGTTGTTAAGATGTTGTTGCTCTAGAGTGGTTAAAGTAACAGTTAAATCGTGCAATATTGTAGAAGGGAGGTTAATGTTTAAGAAAGGACCGCTCTGGAGAGGTTGTACTGTATACCAAATTATTGTGTGGTAGGCTTATAGATTGTAAAAATATTCAGTAAATCGCTCGCGTGATGTTTAGCAGTTTAAAAGTCCGAAATATTCTACTCGCATTATGACGTAAACATAATCATGGATAAGCATTTCCTCCGAAATTTAAATGATGTATGGAAATATATTTTCTCTTGAAAGAAAAGTGCTACAGAGATTGTATACAGTAATACCTTAGGGACAACTAATATTTACTACATAATACAAATATATGTATTATAATTTACATGTCTGAATACATTGTTTGTAGAATACATTTCAAGACAATCCGGAAATAAATACAGTCAAACCTGTGAACAAAGCCCACTCATGGGAACGACCTTAAATGACCTTACTTGACAGGTGACTTTTATTCGAAGGTCATTTTGTTTTAAATAATCAATGATGTATTTAAAAATGGACTTCATGCACAGGGTGGCCTTTATGCGGAGGTGGCTTGCTAACACAGGTTTGACTGTAATTATGATAATGAGATGGATTTAAAGCCCCATTAGCTTTTTGCTGTAGAAAAATATATGCAAAAACATTTATTTGCTGATATTATCCCAAGATAATTATCACCGACGAAACAAGACCTTTTTCGTCTGAAAACACTCATTTCACTGTGATTTTTGCTTTTGCAAACTTGAAATATGCGCGTGACGTCACTTTACTACGTGTACATAGTATGACTGCGGGAAAACACAGGTGTTCTATAAATAGTATTTATTTCAATGATATTGAAAAAAATACGATAGTGGTTTTGGAAACATTTTTTCTTGCTATTAAGTATACACGGGAGGAAAACACACCGGATTCCTCTGTTATAGAACAAACATAAACTATTACGACCAATACATTTATAAGCTTATGGGACTTTAATATGTTAGTGGACAATTGTGTGGTTATTTATGAAGTGGATTCTTAGAAGAATACGAATTGGTGTTTCTCTTGATCATAAGAAGTGTATTTCCTTTTTTCCAATCGTATGTCAAATATTCAGTTGCTTAAAGTCCCATAAGCATATAAATTTATCGGTCGTAATAGTTTCTATTTGTCCTATAACAGAGGAACTCGGGGCGTTTTCCTCCCGTGTATACTTTACAGCAAGAATAAATGTTTTCAAAATCATTAAAAAAAAGATTTATAGAACGGCTGTGTTTTCATGCACACAGCATATTAAAGTGACGTCACGCGCTCAATATATTTCAAATTCACAAAAGCAAAATTCACTGCGAAATGAGTGTTTTAAGAAGAAAACGGTAATTATTATCTTGGGATAATAGATCTACATGTACATGTATCAGCAATTTTTTTTTTTTTGGCATATATTTTTTTAGCAAAAAGCTACACGAGTTCATCAAACTTGTCTGAATTAGACTTTTTTGTTACCAGTTTCTGAAAAAAAATCTACATCAATAAATGTGCAAGTGCACAATCATTTATTGCTGCCTTCATTTTATATGTTGACTTTTGTTGCCCATAAGATATGGTGAAAAATCGCTGTGAGCCATGTTTTTGGACTGTTTTTTTATTTAATTTACGATGCTCTGTATGTAAGGCAGTCTGTGTGGTAAGATGGAACGTTTTGCGAGCCGCTTTGTCACTGATTCATTTTTTTTTCAAACTTATATTTGCAGCCACCTCCGTCTAAAGGTCACCCTATGAATAAAGGTCAATCTTTAAAAAAAACACCATTGATTTATTAATTTAAAAACAGTCCGACCTCTGAATAAAGGTCATCTGTCAATAAGACCACTTTCCGTCTTTTCCAATGGTGATCTTTGTTAACAGGTTTTACTTTCTATGACGCTTGGTTATACGAACATTTCTTGTTAAAACTTGTGGTCCCTGTATTTCTTTGTTATATATCTCCCAAACTTATAGCTTCTTTATACAGTACAATCTCCCCAAAGCAACACCCTTTGTGAATAGAAAATTATGTTGTTCTTGAGAGGTTGTTGCTCTGGAGATGTTAAACTAATAATCTATTCGTACAGTGGGAAAATTCACGCTGTTGTTGAAGGGAGGTTGTTGCTCTAGAGAGGGCCGCTCTGGAGAGGTTGTACTGTACTTATATTGATACTTCAAGTAAGCGTATGCCGGCCTCATGATTAACTATTTCAATCAGAATATTTACATAATCTTTTGGGAATATTAGGTATGTCTGCACGTTTTTTCCAACATCGGCAAGAATAGTGTCTCGAATGAGTGCACCATACGACTTGCAATACAAATCATAATGCTTTTATGTAATATAACTTATAACTTTTATAAAACATATTGTCATGTGCGTCTGTATTATGACTTTTTATCAATCAGGAATGAATAACTTTAGATTAGAAGAAGAAGTAAGAGTGACATATAGCCGCCCTTGTGTCTCGTGTGTCTTGTATGAAAGATTGTAAATATGCGAGCGTGATGGAGAGACAAACATGGGAATCAGTTATTTGTTATTGCAATGAAAAGTTCAAGTACGTCTAAGTTGCTACCATCAAAGGCTGCTTTAGATTTGTGTGATGTATGCAGTCTACATGGTTTAAGATTTAGATCATTATAAACAAGACAGTTTTATGACAGTCTAGTCCTAATTTAGAAATAATGTTGTTGTTGCAGTTTTTTTTGTTGTTGTTGTTACTAGTGTTGTTTTTATTGTTGATGTTGCTATTGCTGATGTTGCAATTGCTGGTGTTGCTATTGCTCGTGATGGTGCTGGTGTTATTATTTGTTGTTGTTGCTGAAGGTGGTGCTGTTGTTGTTGGTGGTGGTGGTGGTAGTTTTATTATCTGTTTTTGTTGTTGGTGTTGGTGGTGTTATTATTTGGTGGTGGTGGTCGTGGTGGTGTTATTATTATTATTAGTTGTTGTTGTTGGTGGTGGTGGTGGTGATAGTATTATTTGTTGTTGTTGTTGGTGGTGGTGGTGGTACTATTTGTTGGTGGTGGTGGTTGTGCTGTTATCATTATTTTTGTTGCTGGTGGTGGTGGTATTATTATTTTTTGTCGTTGTTTGTGGTGGTGGTGTTATTATTATTATTATTTGTTGTTGTTGTTGGTGGTGGTAGTGGTGTTATATTATTATTTGTTGTTGTTGATGGTGGTGGTAGTGGTGTTGCTGTTATTATTATTTGTTGTTGTTGTCGATAATGCTATTTGCATATGCTAAATTTAGGCCATATTTTTTGTTGTTTTCCAAGGATGACCTTTGCGTCACAGGTTTGACTGCATTAATCTTTGGTTTTGTTATTTCGTATTTTTAAACTTGTGTTGTTCATGTTTTTTAAACAAAACGTCTGTTTGTGCTTATACCACATATTGCTTTTAATCTCATTCCCCAACGTTTTATTTGAGCCCATTTGTGCCTGTCTCTTCTATTGATTCTGTGGAGGTTTGAATTTTACTTTAATTTTTATTATTATTGTTTTTACTAGTACCATGATAGTCTTTATGTTCTTACGCGCGGTTACTATTTGCGAAGGCTGCTCGTAAAGCGACAAACTGCTTCAGTGTGAAGTTTTTTTTTCATCTCCAGCATATTTTACTGCCCATTAAGGCGTGGAAAATACGCCCACAATTTGTTCACCTTTTTAAGTTTCCTGGTTAAATTGTTTCTTGGTTATATAACAAACGGCGCTACAAAAATAGCGCAAAAATGAATTATCACACATTGCCATGTTTTATGGTATCCTAACACAACACAAAACGTTTTAAATGAGCCTTTCATCTAGAAAAAAATCGCAAATTATCTTTCACAGATAACGAAATATGACAAATCGATAGGAATCGGTTGAATTGTTTAAATGGTTAATGCTCGTCGACGTTTGAAGGAATTCGAAGAATGTCTACCATTAATCATGATGTGCATTCGTTTGCAGTTTGTTATTCTGTTGTTTATTATTATGTTGTCTATTATTTTGTTGTTTATTTGTTGTTGTTTTGTTCGGGTGTTTCTGTTTATGTTCTCGTGGGTGTTGGTTTTTGTTTTATTAAAAGTCCTTTTTTTAATTTATCATTTTCAGCAAATGTCTAAATAAACAATACTTAAGAATATCGGATCCCGTAAATTTATGCCAATCGCTGTACAATGCAACCTCTCCAAAGCAACATCCATGGGGAGTAGCAAAATTAATACAGTAAAACCTCGATTATCCGAACTCGGATTATCCGAAAACCTGGTGTTATCCGAAATGAATTTTCGGTCCCGATTTTCTCCTATATTATGTCAATGTACAATGAACTCGATTATCCGAACCGTGTTATCCGAAACCATGGATTATCCGAAATGATATTTCGATCCCGTCGATTTCGGATAATCGAGGTTTTACTGTATGTTGTTGCTGAGGGGTTGTTGCTCTATAAAGGTTAAATTAAAATGGAATCGTGCAGTGGAAAATAATCATGCGGTTGTTCAAGGGATGTTGTTGCTCAAGAGAGGGCCGCTATGGAGAGGTTGTACTGTATTTTCAGTTTCATGTGTAGATCTGTTGACATGTTCATGGACTGCTTTCATATCTGCGATGTTTAATCGCTGAAACGTACCCTTATATAGTAATTAACAAAGCGATAGTAAATGATGTTTAGTCTGAATGTAGCTCATATGTCGTATTAATCTATTCTCGTGTTTTTTTAATGACATAATGGTAAAGTGCTAAGAAGCGTTAAGACAGTAGTTAGAAATATATTCCAATATCTGTCACTGGGGAGATTAGAGTAGAACATATGTTATACACGAGTGCTGAAAACTCTAATTTCTAACTTATGATAAGAAAATGGTTCTGATTGCCGACATTTGATTATCATTATCCCGTCAGGCAACTTGTTAACGATTTGGTAAAAAGATACTTTTGACTTTATTAAGGGATGATAGACATAGCGGAACATTAATGCTGTATGATCTCAACTGGCCAACACTACAACATCTTCGACATAACAAAATACTAACATCCTACTGCAAAGCAGTCAACAATGGATCACCAGTCAACATCACTGACTATATCATCCACCTATTGCGCCATGCCACAAAAACACATCACCAAGCTTTTGGCTAACTCCACGTCACCAATGAACACTATAAGATCAGTTTCTCCCCCCCCCCCCCCGGACTATTCGTCAGTGGATTGCTCTGTCAGCTGACCTTGTGCTAGCCATTTCTTCAGATAGAATATTTGTACTAAACATATACATACTATATTATATCGGGTCCCAAAAGTCTGGTGTCCGAAAAGTCTGGGTCCGAAAAGTCCACTTAATTTGGTGCCCAATTAGTCTTGGGTCCGAAAAGTCTAGTTACCCTTCTGTTGACGACACCAGACTTTGTCTTCAGAAATATACAGCCGAAGCAATGCATGTTTTATATAAGCTTTTATCTGATGTCGTCACTTGCCAGCGATGCATTAGCCCTTGGCAGTATTGACATAGAAGTACGTGTAAATGGTTAACGAGCAGTGTTTGTCTTATTAATTAAAACAACAATGGTATTAGAGCGCCATGAAGGCAATTTCGAATTAGCTATATAAGGCTAATGTACTAACCTCGCGGTTAAAGCTACTTTTAGTAATAAGAAATATTGAATTACTAGCAAGGGCAAAGTACCTTATACAATCAGGTTTATTATTCACCTGTGTGGTGCTTAAATTAGGGGTTTTTCCAGTTTATCAGCTAATATTTAGTTCTGCACTTCAAATGTCTCATTATCCGAAAAACTGTTTGGTTATTATCATAATTAATGTATGAAGTATGCAGATTCTTACGGCAAACATAGCTTCAATAATGTTTTGTAAGAATTACTTTGAACCATGTGTCGCCCTGTTAAAAGAGCGACCTCCTATAGTTTTCGAAAATCTAGAAATTGGTTTTATAAGATATGATTGTGAAATAAGTATGTTAGATGTGATTGTTTATTGAGCATTTCACGCTATTTCAGACCCTCATACATGCATTATCAGTCAATAGCATTAATCAAGCGTGTAAAGCTATCATATGTGTAGATAAGAAGCGGACTCATTCAAAAACACATCCCACCTTTCCCAAAGTACTACCCTCTCCAAACCCCCCAACCAAACACTAGCACAATTCATATGCCCATGCATCAAAAGGACAATACGCAATCTCCCGGAAGTTACCATCTTGAAACAATCCATAGCAAAGCAGCAAGTTTGGTTAAACTAGTTTTGAGCGCCCCACTTCACACTGACTTCTCTCCAAAAAAAACAAGCAAAAAAATATATGAACAGTCATACGTATGTTTGCGGCTACCTCCGAATAAAGTCCACACTGCATATGAAGGCCATTTTTTAAAACTGTCAGTGATTATGTAAATCAACATGACCTCCGCATTAAGGTCAATAAAGACCATATTATGTCTTTCCAAAGGATGGCCTTTGTTCATATTTTTTACTGTATCATCTTAAAATAGCAGTATTTTTCTAGACGAATTATACTTATGAGTATTAGTTTATTATAACTGTTTGCGAGTATATAGTTTAGTGTCTATTACTAGTTTGGCTAATCCTGGCCATTTGATTGGCTAATAGTGATGACTGAGTCTATTAATAGTTGACAGGTAAGTATAAATCATGAAGACATTGCCTAGACAAGTTGTTGTGTGGCTATCTGTAGTTCAATGTGGTTGTATGATAGTGCTCAGATTTATGGTGAATTTATTAACATTTTGGGTTGATTTATTTTTTCTTGTTATATTTGTATTGACAAACAAAAAGAATACTTATACATATTATCCTATGCATGCAAACCAATCAGTGTTTAGTACCTGTAATCCCACCGCTGACACCATGTTGTATGATGGCATTTGTATATAACAAGAGAGATGTTGGTTCGAAGGTTTATTGAATAAGACTCTCTAACATAGCAATATTTAAGTAGTCAGTTACAGTGGGCGGTGCTTATCAGTTGTGGCATTACAGGTACTAAGTACTTATTGGTTAGCATGCATAGGATAATGAAACACTATGAATGGTACCCAACAAATAAATTGATTATAAGTTTTCATCAAAATCAGTCTATCAAGAATTTAGACCCTTTCAATACAAAACATGAGACCTCTATGCTCTAGTGGTTTTTGTCTCTGGCTACTAACCACTAGTCCGTCACTGAGTTCGAATCCCATCCGGGACCAGTAATTATTCACATTGGAGGAAGCTGTGCCACTAGCTAACGGAAGATCAGTGGTTCAAACCAGGTGAAACGTCTGCAATTTTCCTCCATTATGAAAACTTTAAAAGTCATCCAATGACCAAAGCTGTTGGTGCTAAACCTTTAAGTTACAGAAACTAAATTAAATGTAAACAAATGTTTTTAGAAAACATCAAAGGTTTTCTGCTGTGTACACCCTCTACTATTACTCCTATGTTTCCAGAAATTGTACTATGCTTTGAATGTTTACCATAACACAATTGAACAAAACAGCTGTTTTCAACAGATATCTACTTCAATATGTTATACGAGTACAATTTAATATCAAGTGCTCCCTCAAGGCTTGTCTTAATCTCTGTTTTTTCTATGTTTATGATGTTGTTTGAATTCGTTTACTAGTAATAAATCAGTCACTCACTCCATTGGTTCTTAAAACTATAATGTGTGTCATTATAAACCATGCAAATCGCATGACATGGTGTTACAAAGGTGTTTATATTTGAATTTGAAGTGTGATAATGTATTTGTATTGAAAACATAATTCAGGTCATAGTTTTCCAAGCGCCCTCTAACATTTAATTGGATCTTGCCGAATTTCATGTATGACAATGATCCAGAGTGATCCATGTACATTAATGTAAATAGAAGAAGAATTGCATTTTAAAAGAGTTTGATACAACAGAACGGTGTACTGACAATGATGAGTTATCTGTCATTTGTGTGCAGTTGCCATTATGTCTACAGTGGCCATTCTTTAATTCTCGTTTTTTAACAATTATTATGATATATATTTTTTCCTAGATTTCCGTAGAAAAACAAACATCTTGAGTACCTATCTTCAAAAGAAATGTCTTATTCACTTGGCAATTGTTCTACTCTGGTCCACTGTAAAAGTCAAATTTATTCATTGAAATAAATATAAATGGAAAGTTTCTTGTGGATAAAATGTTTGCCTTGATTATATGCGTCTGTAAAAAGACTTTCTTGCTTTGAAATTAATATCCTTCTCAATTGGATAATTGCAAATCGCCAGAAAAACATCGCCACACGCTGATAAAAAATAATCGATCTAATACTGGATTTGAGTGTTTCTGCCGAATCATCAAAAAGGCTGTCTCGCGCAGGCTTAAATTCACCGCCTTCAACTTCCTTACAGGTACGGTTTGAAGAAAAAAAACATTAATTAGCCCATTAACGGAGCTTAGCCTTAAGGACTTAACCGATTTTTTTTCATTCTTTAGAATTTTATATTAATTCTTTTAATCAAAATAAAAAGCAATCATTATGTCGCCTTTAGGTTTTATCTTAATCTGACAAAACAAATTCATGAGAAGTTTCCGATTCATTTGCTTTCAAATTAATACATAAAGAATGTGTTGTTTAATATTCGTTTAGGCTTTCTTCTGTCATCAAAACTTGGCGTAAAATGTTTATTTCTGGTTACATGTTCGTCAAAATTACGGTAGGAAGGCTTTTTTCATCATTATTATTATTCAACGAGTGCGAAAAGGGTTTAAATGTAACCCTGTGGATGCATCGTTCCATTGGCCTCATAAAAAAGATTTGTCTATGCATATGCCTTAGGTCCCCTTCAATCGATAAGCTGGAAAGGTCTACGCTGTCTGATGGTATGACATTAAACAATTAAACATTACGGTATATTTCCACAAACAAACTAAACTAATACCCTTTGGTTACTCAAAAGACGTACTGAATACAAAAATGGATTAAACACGCCATGCAGAATGTGCAAAGACCTTCCACAAAGGTATACAACATATCAAACATACATGGTTGGTTCCGGAGATGAAGAAGGTTTATCCGGTTCGCTACGAAAGCTTCCTGCTTTTTTATTAATTTAAGTATTTAAGATTTTTTTAGCTAAAACAGCTACGGGGACCAAAAATGGAAGTCGAATGATTTGTATTCTTACGCGTGTCTTGAATCATGTGCTGCACTGGCCGGAGATAATTTTATATGACAGGAGTGTCTTATTCACCTAATGAGCGTGATAGCGGGAAAAAAGAATGTTACCAACAAGAACAAAAAAAATAACAAGAAATACTGAAAAAGATTCACAAGTACTGTCCATCGGAGTACTTAAGAAATTAAGATAAATCTTCATTTTACTGAACTGTCAGGTGTCCCTGCTTACATATATGTTTTTGATGTATATAAAAAAATACTTTCCAAAACACAACCACATACAAAAGTTCCTCCCTCGTCTTTACTACTCACCGTTCATAATCGGTAAACATGGTAAATTCCGAATGTTGTGTGCTTATTTCATTACATGCTTCACAGATTAAGCACGGGTATGTCACTTGATTCTATTGTACACTTCTGTTATTCTAAAATATCATAATATTTTTATACTTTGTATATCACATAAGACTTTTGTTGCTGTAGAAACTCTAATCGTGTCAAGTTTTCGTAAGATACTCAAAAATCTATGTGACCAATTATAACTGTTCAGGAGTGTACAAGTAATATTGCTGAGTTAATTATTGCGCTATGTAAACCTTATTCAAAGCATTGAAGATGCAATAGTGTTTCTTGAATGTTTTTGCTTGGAATAATTTGATGGAATAAGAATTTAAGATTCGTTGGATCAGTCTTTGTCAGTTGTGTGCCATTGCGTGAGTTAGTTTACTTCACAGGAATTATCTCTGTTAATACTACCGCTGGCACACTTCTTGTAAGATATTTCTGTGCAAAAATAGTACAGTGTTACCTCTTCAGGGCGGCCCTTTCTTGGGCACCAACATCAATTTAAAAACAGCACGACATGTTTCACACTGTACGATTTAACTATTAATTTAACCTCTCTAGAGCAACAACCCCTCATCAGCAACATAACTTTGCTACTCCCAATGGGTGTTGCTTTGGAGAGGTCGCACTGTATATTCAAGTAAATCTTATTTTATTGCGCTTTCATTTGACCCTTGAAAATATGTTTTGACTTTTGAAATAAGTAAAATAAGGCTTCTGACTCTTCAAACTTTGTACCAATCAAATCTACTATAATTACAATACTTAAGTAAGAAGTTTTGCTAATTCTTGAAAGTATAATCAGCCAATGGTCATATTGGACTCTCAAACTTTTGTTGCAATAAAGCTAACTACTCCCCCATCCTTCTACCCACAAAAACAGGGTTTTAATCTGCTGTTTAACATTTATTTCAGCTTCTGTCATCTGAGAACTCTTAAAAACCAATAAACTATAATCATTATCATTAATTACATTCAGTGAACACATGATCGTGAATCATGAAAACTGATGACTTTGCCTTCTTGGGGGTATAAAACTAGTATGACGATATTGCAATTAAGTTGGGGTTTTTTGTCGTGCCGCATTAATAACAAAAATAATAAATCATTTCTTTTTTTGTTTTATGTTATCAATTATCTGATTGGAGTAGTTAGACACGCGTTGTACACCTGTAACGATGTAACTTCTTCGGAAAGGTAAGGGGCGTCGTCAGCTTTGATTGACTTGAATGTTACGTACACAAGGGCGTGGGTGCGTTGGTATGTTTACGTCAAGGGTGACACAATGGCACATACATGTATCTAGTTGGATGCTAAATAATTACTCAAATTCCCGACGTAAATTGATCTGATCTTGTAGCTTGACACTTATTACAGTTACAATCAAGGTCCGATCCCATAGCTTTCAACCTAGATGGCATTCTTTGACATATTCATATTGTTTCACTTTACAAATAGAGGTAACGTATACTAGACTATGCGTTAGTGCGTAACGTCCCTGTTGGTTGATTAAATTGTAAAAAAGTTTTGTTTTTATCAATATTGATGGTACAATGTAATTCACGCTTAAAGAGAATAATTATGGGTTTTTAGTATTAATTTGGAATTTTTCTTCTGTACGATTAATTGGTCTTTCTGGTAGCCGCTTGTCAATGAGTCTTAAGATTCAAAATTCTTGTAGATATGCTAGCTTAATGCTTTTTCAAAATATGCTATCCATCATCTTCAAGAATTAATTTACAGAAACGAATAATACAAAAGTCACGATTCATTCATTTGATGGAACAATAAATTAAATACACGATATCATGATATAGCCAATTTTGTAAGTAACTGATCTTCATGTCGGGTTGAGAATCGATCAGTTTCAAATTGACGATACTTAAAGCCACATGTCTGCTGTGGTTACTAATTCAATGCACAATCAGACGACGTATGCCAACTAATAGCATTTTGTCAGGCAATGATAGGTACTAAACATAACCCAATCATTCTACAATTCTCTACAATAGCAAAATAACATAGATATGTTACAGATTGAGTACATTCATGGAAAACTACAAAATTGGTGAACTGTCGGTTACAGTGACTGTTTTTACAAGAATGGCATTTACACACAGTGTGTGTTTATTCGGAGGTTTACTGTTTATGCATAAATAGGGCTTCTCGTGGTCTCCCTCGTACCATTGTGTTTGTACTACTTTCTTTTGTGGTATTTGATAAATGGTTATTTTCAAATTCGAATAAACCTAAGTGTCTGAGAAGGTAAATTTAGCATAAACCGGAGTAAAGCAATATTGACATTTGAAAAAGTGCCATTCCTACTCCACTTTCTTAGCTAATCAGTTGCCGAAATCGAAGAAAATTTGCAGCAAAACTGATCATATTTCATCCAATCGATATATAAAAATAACTTTTTTTTTCATTTTCTAACGAAACGTTCTTTTTGTTGGCATGGCACCACTTCAATAATTGAGCTTTAAGAATAATATTTTCTTCAAATACGACGAATAGAGAATATAAAATGAGATTTTGGACGTAATTTGAAACAGGGCCATTCTTGGCCCTAAGTGTATCTACCCCTTTGTTAAATATTAAACGTGCTTCATTCAATCAGAAAAACATTACGTAAGACATCACAGATTTCAAATCATTTCTGACATTATGTCTTAAGCAGTAAAAACTGTCGGAATATATCTTATATAGATCCCAGGGGAACTGTATTCGCAAACCTTTTCATATACTAACTGTACATCTCCCAGGAGAGCTCTATTCGCCGAATATTGCTCCCGTACTAAATGAAAAGCTGTGTTCGGAGTAATTGTTGCTTTTCCTCGGATAGATATCCCCAATTATCTGATGCAAGATAAATTCATCAAATGTTTAATGATGCTGTTTTTATTCGTAGTATGTACAAACACGTACGACAAAATATGTATTCACGATGCTCTAACCATGTAGTAATGTGATTTGGCATTCGTTCGTCTTTCTGTATGTCTGTCATGTACGTGTCAAAATGCTATGGTATTTTGAAGTTGTTTCAGATAAAAGGTTATATTCTGGAGTTAAGAATTGTATTTTAGGTTAACAGTAACAAAAAAGATCAAAGAGATAACCTCACAAAATCTGCCTTGGGAGAACGTCTGTGTGTTTGACTGTCCTTCGTTGTTGTTTTTTTTTGTCCTTTTTGACTTTATCTTACGGAAAATGCGATATACGTATATTCAAATCTGTAAGATTCATGGGCCTACACAAATAGATAACTCCTGCTCAATCATTTGGTCAGGTGACTCTCAATCAGGTAACTGATTTTCGTTGACATCTTGCGTTGTATCATCATTTTGATCAAAGTGTTTGCGAGCTTTTCTCGACTTAGCACAAGCTTTTTTGTATACAACTCCGTATTTTAAAGAGTGCCATTGACCAAAAAGATCTTTCACATGGAGCTCTATTCGGAAAGATCCATTTATAGAGTTTGACGATGGCATTTGAGGAAAGTAGTATTTTAAGAAGTGTCCGTTTCCTGGAATCCCTTTCTTGTTTTTATTTATAATTTCCAATGTTATGCTGTTGAGTTGGTGATATAGTTGCAGGCACTAAATGTTCTTTTGCAACAAAAAATGGAACTTATTTTAGATTATGTAATAATACGTTGCATCTTAAACTGTTTATCACTTGCTCTTGTGTTCATGGCACAGATGTTTATTCGCTTTACAAAAAAACGTCAAAAATAACGCGTGAATTTGAAAAAGGAAACCGGCCCGTTTGCAAAGAAAATGCCTTACGTATGTTTTTCCTTTAGATGAAACAAACGTGATGTATTCAACTGATTCAAAAGTTTCAACAACAATTTTTAAACTTGCCATGTGTTCCTATAAAATTGAGAGGACAAATTTTGCAGAGACACGACTAGTCTGTCAATGTAGACAAAGAAACATTCGTAGATAAACGTTTAAAATGTAAAACTAATGTTCTTAAGGGATTTGTTTTGATGTGCAAATGAGGACATTTCCAAGGAGCAATTTGTCTTGGAAATACATTTGATATTGTGACAGTTTGAAATATAAATAGGAGAAAAATTATTTCGTAAAAACCGAGTATTCAATCTTACGCCTACAAAACAATATACTGTGGAATCGTTATTTTTCGTTGGGGATTTAATTTAGTGAATTTCATGGGTCGCTATCCACGAAATCAAATCCCCAGAGATAAAGCATTTATTTTCAAAAATCAAAATCCACGAATTTACGTCCCCACGAAATAGCCATTTTAGTAAAAACCACGAAAAATGTGCCCAACGAAAATAAATAAAATACAGTATTCCAGATAATAAATTGACAATTATTCTATTTCAGAACTGCAATCAAAATGTCGTTTGATCTACTCAGAAGATGCCCAATTCATTTTCTAACTGGACTCGTTTGTCGATTTTTGATCGTAATTTATTTGGCGGCGGTAGCCTCTTCATATGATCCCGGAAGTCAATTTAGTGAGAACTTCGCCGAGTTGATAAAAAATCCGTTGGATGTACCCCATCATAACAGAGATGATTCTGGCTTCGAGGGCGTTTTTGATGATGATTCTAAAACAAACGGACCAATTGATCCCCAATTGGAAGCTACATTCAACTACAGAGTGCAGTCACCTTCACAGCTATGCCCTAAAAAGTATGCCGTGTTATATTTACTCACAAAGGATGTTAAGTATTTAAAGGATTGTGGGAAATTTTTAGGTGTTCGAGACATGAATTCTACATCGCCTATTAGACAGCCCAAAGCTCCCGCTCCATCCACCTACTCTGGAAATATTCTCAAACGCATTTTGCAAAATATGGACGCAGGAACAATAAAAACCGATTTCTACAAACAAAGAGCCCCTATAGCAACAAAAAGGGCAAGGCTTTCGGTTAACAGTGCGTTATCGTCATTGGCTGATATGCTGAGGTCGGAATCCAGTGGTCGGCGAGAGCCTGTGTACGCGTTCCATCGCGAAATGCTGAAAATGGGATAATACATTCTGAAGATTCCGAAAAGTAGATGGACGAAATGTCTGTTTATTTAATAAAAGAAACAAAATGCAATTCCGATAATATCTATATATAAACTCTATTTATGACATACATTGAACAAGATTCGAGTAGTGAACGTACAGAAGACTTGGTTCTTATTCTAAAAGGCGAAGATCCAGAGTGTTTACTTAGCCTTTAAGTCTAACTGTACTCTTTTACTCATTCTCTCAGAGGTTTGCTTGACTTGCAACATTACCATTTGCACATAGTTCGGTGAACATAATGTTGTTTTGGATTTAGAGTCATTTTAACTCGTAAAAACACCAACCATACTGTCTCAGAAGTTCTAATAACATCATGGAGTACTGTTTGTGCCACGTTTTGAATTATAAATGATTTGGCGATATCTTGACACCTTCCGTCGATGAATTCATTGATATAAGTCCGAAATGTTATCGTTTAATCCCGGAAGACTCTCAAGTATATTAAGCTTTGCCATATGAACAAACACTAATTACTTACTCTAAACAAGTGATAGACACCCTCTCACGTATAATATGGCGTTTACATTGCGCAGATATCGTGTAGGTCTCTCCGCGTCAACTTTCAAGGACGGACATTGATAATTCATTAGTGTGCTTTTCGGAATGATCGCTATATCTGATTTACAAGATTCGAGAAAGATGCATTAGACGTGGCCGATGTATATTTGTTCTGATACATCCTAAACCCCTTAAAGCCGGATCCCTTCCGGACTGGGATAAAAGTCCGGTTTTCCGATAATTCTAGTTTTCAGAGAACTTTCGACAAATTCCAAAAATAATAGGATTAGAAAATGTGTTCTTTTTTTTCAGAGAATTCCTGTTTTCTTGGAATCTGGTTTTTATGAGTTTTAATGTATTTACAAAACATAAAAGAACATTGCGATGGTGTGTTATACATTCATACTCTGTATTTGAACATTCTCATTTTCGTCTTTACCAATGATACTTTTCAACTCGTAGACTTCACCGAGATTCAATTCTTTACAAATTGTGTTAACTTTATAAGTTCACTAAGTACTGTTCAATTAGTTTAACATTAACATGTATGGAGAAAGTGATATTCTCCTTCTATGTATGCAAAGTAGCACAGTGTACATTGTATTGTGTCCCTTGAAATTAATCCCTCACAAAAAAAAACGAATATAGCAGCAGTATGTTTATATATTGCAGAGAAATCATATCCTTTTATATTCTCAGCTTTTTTACGACGTTCGCTTGAAGATTTTGTAATTTACAAAAGAAATGTGATTCTGTCAAAATATCAAAGAAGTTCTTAGCAATTTGTTATTCGGAAATTCACATTGTAAATGTTAATTAATTAATTGTGTAAAGGACAGTTAATCAGGTTATACAGTAAAATAAGATGAAATAATAAAATCTCAACTTTATATTTCATTACAATTTATATTATTAATAATTAATTATTAATAAACAAATTTATGATGCAACTATGTGTCTTTTTTGTTTGTTATTATATGTGTACGTATATCAAACGAGTACAATAAACTGCTCTAGGCGACCGCTCATACATTTAGATTACTCATCTATTTTGGTGCCGGTTTTCAGTATACTCCCTAGATTTTACGTAATGGACTACTTCTTGTGTGTGACCTAACTGGACAACTAGATTTGTCTGGTCTCAGGTTGGAATCGAACTCGCAGCTTTGAAGGACATGCGATTACTAGGTAGAGACTATAAACACGAAAGGATAGGTTCCAATCTATACAACTGTTCAAAGTCTCCGCCCGACAAGTTTGTTCCGATCTAACAACAGGCGATATTTTCTTCTGTTTGGAATAAAAATAAAATAGTACGGTGGATTTGTAAAACCCTGCACAAGACATGTGTTACCGGTTAAACAGCAAGCGCCGTAAAATAGTGCAAAATGAAATTTTGACAACCAATACGTTTTATCGACCTAATAACACTGACAGTTTTTGTACGCGCCATAAAATATTGCACATTTTAATCTTCAAACAACTCGATACGTGATGAAGAACACGAAGTTATTGCATTCTATGATAGTTTTGATGTTTTATTGGAAGTCTAAATTTGCGAAAACAACAAAAACAGTGTTTATGAATTCGTCTGAATAATAGTTGATAATCTTTATTGTAATTAACAATAAAAATCGATACCACGTGACATGACACACAAATAAAAGCCTAGCTGTATAAAAAATGTAGGTAAGTATTTACATTAAAATGTCATTCCCATTTTGGCAAGTTAACATTAAACAACAGTATTATCAATAAAGTGTATGGAAAAACAACACACATTACTTAAAACAACAAAAGGCGGACTATTATGTAATAAAACGTAGGTCACTTTATATTTGACTTGAGGCCGTAAATAGTTCAATGATGAATTGACATTCTTACTCTATTGATAAAATCAACAGCGGTGTTTTCGATTGGTTTATTGTGTGACGCACTGAACTTCGACATTGATTAGCGAAATCTGTTCGAGTTTTGTAGTAACTTTTGGACCCCAATGAAGTGAATAATATTTCATATTCAACAAGATGTATACATAACACTAGTAATCCAGTAACTTTCATGTTACACTTAAATCGGAACACCTCGGCGGTTGTCTAAAGAAAAGTGCCTCAGACATAATAGGGAGGCCGCCATTTTGTTGGTGTTGTTCATGGGCTACTTTCCATCATGGATGACCCTGGAAATCCAACGAAGGAAACAACCTGTTTCTCTTTCAATGGGAACTTGATGCCCATTTTATCAATCGAGAACGATAAACACGTTTGAAAGTCTGAGAATGATTCTTGAAAACGAGTTACTAGTATTGAAAAGCAGTGACCGGAAACCGTATGATCAAAATTTGTATTCCTACACTTATGTCGTTCTATACATAGCGTGACGTCACTACGTTTGTCTAACCTCTATACATAAAACTGATTACTATCTACATTTAGATAGTTATACATACGCTAAAGTATAGTTCCGCGGAAGGATTAAAAATGTCAAAACAACCATATCGGTTGTATGTTATTAACAAAATTTGTTTAGTTATGTAAAATGAATACGTTGTACCATTTCTATTCTTGTGCTTTCGTCAATAACACTAATTATTCAATGAAACGCAATGTTGAAGTACGCTTGGCTCCAATGTGTACCATACGGTTTATAATTTCCATTTTGTAAGTAGTTCTTGCAAATACCCATAATGCCCCGAGCAGAATAACACAGGTCAGTGCATAGCGCTACCGTAGTGTACACATTGACACTTATGTACGAGGCGTAATTCTCAGTTACGGAAATGCCCGATTAGTTCCGATTGGTGAGGAAGTTGTTCAACTGACTAACAAGAGGTCAAAGGTCGAATGTTCTTTCTCGGTTGTCTTCCTCGACCGATAGAGCTTGCAAGGTCATCAAGGGCTCCGAGCGTTACTATGAAAACAAGTCATTGTATGGCTGCATAGTATTAAATTCAATTTATATCCCGTAATGAAATTCTTAGCAAAAAGGCGTTCTATTTAAAATTCCGTATTTCATTTTTTTGTTCCGGTCTCTCAGTTTATTAACCCCGTCTACGACCTTTCCTGAAGATGGTCGTATGTTAAAATTGAGTTCGCTTCACCTCTGATTCCAAGCAAATATTCGTCCCTTGAGTACTAATCTTAATATATGAAGCGATGTAATCACTTAACTTGCAGAGACTTGTTTAACAAATGCATGGCAGATGTAGAAAAATATAGTACATGTACTTGGTCTGCATCAAAATGCACGCGCACCGAGCGAGTGGAGGCTATGAAATGCTTAACCATCGTTCAATTTCCAAAAACATTAAAAACGTTCCACCTCCCCCAGACACTATCCTTAATAAATACAATGACGTCATAATAACTGGCGGTTGTGTTTACCATTTTATACGCCCGTTAAAAATTGGTCGTATTATGGGAACACCCACAACGGGAAGACAGGCGGGCGGCGTCCACAACGGTGTCCGCTCTCTTATTCAAACAGTTTTATTCGGATCCTCACCAAACTTGATGGAAATGTTTATGGCTATGAAATCTCGGTCAAGTCCGATAAACAGCCCAATCGCCCAAGGCACTCCTGAGTAATGGTCCTTGACGGACGTATTTTGTGACCTGGCACTCTCAATATGTAAATGATTGACCTTGAATACTAGACCTGGGGGCTGAAATTTTCGAAGCATCTGTCTAAGCTATAGTTATATAGTACGGTAGTATGAATTAGATACGAAATGACTCTAAAAAGATTGATTAATAAGGTACTTTGAAGCGTTGCTTACACTACCGTCATGTACCTTTTGTGGTTAAAAACAAAAAGCTCACATTGCCACAAGAAAACTTTACGTCATTGGACATAAACTTTCAATCCCCGTTCTACTATATTCCTTCTTTTGATGTACTTATATTTATTTGATAGCCTTTGATCAAAATAATTATTAGTATTTCATGGCCTTTGTTATTTTCTTATATTTTATATAAAAAAATGTAATTACAACTTGATTATAAGGGAATTTGTTATGTCCCTATTCGAAGAAAACGGGGTATATTGCTTTGAACATGTTGGTCGGTCGGTCAGTCCGTCCGCCCGTAACCAAACCTTGTCCGACGAATAACTGGAGACCGATTCGGCCTAAGCTCCTCACATTTGGTTGGGAGGTCGGCCATCATATGTAGATAAGCCTTCTTGATTTATAGGGCAGTACGTCAAAGATCAAGGTCACAGTGACAATCGGCACAAAAACATTTTGATGTTATGCTCAATTGGTCAAAGGTCAATGTCTTGTTATCAAGCTGGCCTTCAGGGGGCATCCGTGTTTCACAAACACCTCTTGTGACACTTGTAGCTGAAGCTCTGTGGGTGTATTATTCAGTGGCTGATGTGATCCAAATCTCAAATGGGGTGAACAATTTCAGTGTGTACATCGCGTACTATAATGTACTGATATTCTTTCTTATTACGAATACACACGGAGTAATTAGAATGTCACTCGTCGTGTACTCGTATACAGTAGGTTTCCCTCTGTGCTTCTAAAATGCACTAAAACTATCTACGATCCCGTCGGATAATTGTTATTATTTTCGCCAGATAAATGTGTTAATTCGCTGTTCAGACACGCGACTCTATGGGTTATTCATTGGGTATAATTTTGAATAATGAACAAAATGTGGAAGTTCTAACCTTGGGGCAATTGGTTCCAGTGTGGTTATATCATTCTCCCGATTAGTTCCTAGTATGACGCAATAGTGACGCAAAATTAGTGTTGTTTCAAAACAAAGTCTACGTTACTTATATTGTATTTACTCTGAACAATGGTCTCTTAATTTGTAAATTTTCGAAAGTACTAATCGAAAATAAACATAAGATACATTTTACGTTTTATGGTAATTTTATAAACAACATTTAGAACAAGTTCTTCGGAACTGAGCAGTTGTTGTTCATCTTACCATAGCCGTCATTTGTTCGGCGGGCATGAACTATGATGCGTATTAAAGAACTACGTCATTATATGTCCGCCATGCAATTGTTAAACTAGTTCCCGTTCCATGCTGCAGTGCAAGGTCTATGCAAGCTTAATTTTCATGAAAACCCTCAGTAATTTGATATTTCAGTGGCAGACAGTTTTCCTAATTTAAATTCTAACACAGTATCAGAAATGTTGAATCTCGTCAAAGTAATTGTATGACACGTTTCACTCCACATTGTGAAGCAAAATTACTATACTTGACATCCAGAGAAGAAAGGCAGACAGGACCATCCAAGAACCACCGATTATACAAAACAGTTTAGTTGATATTGGTCCCAAAATTAAATAGTCAACGTTGCAAAGGTTTTTCAAGACTGTCAGTTTTCACCGGAATTTTATTGAAGCGTAATGTATTGTTTTGCACTTTCCGTCTCATAACATATATACAATTGTTATTTTACCGATTTTTTTAAATAAAGGAATGGACTTTCAATAATGATGTATCGAATAATGTTTGAATTTCTGACATGAATTCATTTTTTAAAACATTGATCGCGCGTGGAATATAAACTAAAAAGTAGTCCGTCAATCTGTATACGAAGTTTATTTGTGGTTACGGAAATGACCGAGAAGTTACGATTGCAGCAGCATGCGTGGGGATCAATCGTAAATACTCGGGCTTTCATTGACATTATCGTCACTGAGATTGCGCCTCGTATATAAGTGTAGGGTTACAAATTTTGGTTATTTGGTTTCCGGTCACTATTTTTTCAGCAATAGGCATTCGTTTTCAAGAATCATTCTTGGAATGATCTACACTTTCAAACGTGTTTATCCTTCGCGGTTGATAAAATGGGCATTAAGTTCCAATTGAAAGAGTAACTGTGTGTTTCCATTGTTTTATTCCCAGAGTCTGCCATGATTGAAATTAGCCCGTGAACAACAACAACAATATAGCGGCCTTCCTATAATGTACAAGGAATTTTCTTTAGACAAACGCCGAGGAGGTCCGACTGGCGAAGAGTTTGTTATTTTTTACGACATACAATTATTTCGCATCCATTGTCATAAAGCAGTCTTAGTGTCGTAAAATCAATCAAAGCTATCGTCATGATGATAGTAAACCGTCCCGCTAGTCTTCAGAGATTTGATAAACACATCCCTAATAAGTAGGTAGGCGAATATTAAATTGACCATATTTTGTTGTTTATGGTAATTATTATACCATGCAACTAATTAGCGCCATGCTTAAGGTTATAGACCGAAAATAGCTTTCCTCCGATTGACTTTATCTGTCAGAAATGATAAATAAACGACAAAGAACATTCAAATGAGCTGTTTTGAAACATTGTAATCAGGCCTCAAACCTTAGTTAAGTTGCTATGGCTTCTTATGTGGACATTTTATTAAACAGCACGCACATTGCTTTAATGCTAGTGATTTAGTTGTACAATTATCATTTTTCCAAAAGAATTTTTCACAAACAAAATAGAATTTTAAAAATCACGTCTTACGCCTGAGGCGACCCTCGTGTATAGTGCTCTCAGAATCTACATTGGCGAAACAACGTCGTTGGTGTTTTTATAACAATATGTATATTCAGAACAAGTCAATCTTGGTCTAACAAGAAAAACATATCAATCAGTTAATCAATTAAATCAATCAATCAATTTATCCATTAGTCTAATCTAATCTAACTATATAACCATCAATCAAGTTTTTCAATTCATTGTGGTAGTAAAGAATAAAATACAGATATATCTAACCACTATCAAGTCTACTGCCGTGGAAAATTTCAATAGTACATGTAATGTCAAATGGGAAAGCGCATGGATTGCATCCATTGTCCATTGCCTTATTCATCATATGAACCGCTCAGTAATCATTGTATTCTTGCGCCGAAAAAGAACTCGTGTGTTTGGGTATCTCGATTTCCCCGCCATATTTTTTTCTGCTCCAACCCAAAGATTCCTAACGGCAAAAACAAAATATTAATATACATGTATTAGTAATTTTGGATGAAATATACCTCGTAGCCTCTCAAAAGCTGTTCGGGTCAAAGGACTGAAAGTACTCCGTGGACTGATCTTACAGAGATTTGCATTGCAACATGGAACGGGAACCAGTTTAACGATTGCATGGCGGATGATAGATAAACGTAGTACATGTACTTTGGGCCGCATCAAAATTCATGCACGACGAGCGAGTGGCGGATATGGAAAGCTGCAAAGCTGAACTGTCGTTTCATTTCCAAAAATGAAAAAATACAAGATTTCGAACCTAAAAGCCGTTTTTAATTGGTCAACTAACCCTGAACGTGACAACAGCAGATTAAGATCCACATCATTAAAATCAGATCAGATTATCTACAGCATCGATAATCTCGCGAAATCTCATGATAACACTATTGATTTCATCGAGACAGTATAAGTCCGTATGCAAAAAACTGATGTCGGGAGAAGGTTAATCTTCATCTTCGAAACACTCAATCGGAACTACTCGGGCATTTCCGTAACTGAGAAATATGCCTCGTACATAAGTGTAGGATTACACATTTTTGTTATGCGGTTTCCAGTCACTATTTTGTCAAAACTAGGCACTCGATTTCAAGAATCGTTATTGAATGATAGACTTTCAAACTTGTTTGTCGTTCGCGATTAATAGAATTGGCATCAAGTTCCCATTGAAGGAGAAACAGGTTGTTTCCATCCCAGGGTCACCCATGGTGGAAAGTAGTCCGTGAAGAACGACAAAAATATGGCGGTCTGCCTATTACGTCCGAGGCACTGAAACATTCTGTACTTTATTATAGAATTACGGTTTTCATGGATTCCGGCTTCCAGGGTTTATATAGTCTGGAGTTCCTTCCCCTTACACTATGTTATCGGTAATTGTAGAGCACGTTCGGGAACCAGACTAGGGTTTATACTGTACTATCATTGTACTTTATTTCAGCGATGTGCTGGTTAACATAATAAATGTTAATCAGTGCGTTTATGTACTTCGACATTTCTTATTCAATTTATTGTCACATACGAAGCTTATTTCTACGTTATACGATTATTTTACCAAAACTATCAAGCACTACAGAGTCATCAATTTTGTAAACTTAAGGAACAAATTAACTCATGGACGGAACTGTCAGTGCTTTTATCAAGTAAAAGTAATAAATACTGTGGAATCATTAATTTTCGTTGGGGATTTAATTTCGTGGGTCGGCTCATTCACGAAATAATTTCCCACGAATTTAAATGCAGAGATAAAGATTTTTTCAAAATTAAAAATCCACGAATTTATGTGCCCACGAAATAGTCATTTTAGTAAAAACCACGAAAATTTAGCCCAACGAAAATAAATTAAAATACAGCATATAGTTAATATGTTTTTAAATTTTATCTAGAACAAATGAGAAATGATTTGCAGCCGAATAATTAAGTGAAATTTATCGCGTAATTCTATTTTAAAAGACAGCGTTCTATTTTTTTTATTTTTCTAAATTTCAGATAACTTTGGATTTAATTATGGGTGTTTGTAAATCATTTTGGTAAAAACGTTACCATCGAGTTTCCGTTACCAATCCCCTTGCAGTAAGAAAAAAAGCCCAAAGGGGTAAACGTACAGTGCAACCTCCCCAAAGCTACAACCTTTGGGAAATACGAAAATTCCAGATCTATCACACCCGCCTACGCTTAGGTTGTAGCACCGTAAACTACGAACTTCATCGCAGAAACCTTGTTAACTCCCCCCCCCCCCCCTGTGTGTCTGTGGAGCTGTAGAAACTCCCCTACACTTCCTACTTCAGTGCCCAACGTATCATCAATACGTCAACACTTCCTTTCGGATCCCCCATGTGCACCAACTGTAAATAATCTTCTAAATGGTGGCGAACATCTCGCCAACCAATATAATACCCTTACCTTTCTTCGTCTCCAGAGATACATTGAAGCAACAAAGAGGTTTGACGCCTAGCCGGGAGGGACCGTAGTGGTGCGTGCTGTGAGATGGGGGACCTTTTCGCGACATCATGACACATTTTCGGGGATAATAAGCTTCAGATTTTTACAAATTTTCTACTCAAGATTTAAATATATTCACGTTCAAGCTTATTTTCTGGTTATTTATGTGCAAACATGTCTATGCAAAAATCAATCATGGAAAGGAATTGATCATAAGCAATACCTGCTTGTTTTCCAATCCATTGTATATAATGTATTTGTATTTGCACTTCTGTAAAAAAAAATTGAATAAATATATTTAAACTAAATGCAAAATTATGTTGTTGTTGTGGAGAGGTTGTTGCTCTAAAGAGGTTAAATTAATAGTTAACTCATGCAGTGGGAAAGTCATGTTGTTGTTGGAGGGAGATTGTTGCTCAAAGAGAGGGTCGCTCTGGAGAGGTTGCACTGTTTATGATTTTTCAATCCCATGAATTTAGGGTAATCGTTGTTTTTCACTCTTTGTTGACATGTTTGAGAAATAACAAACTATGCGTCAATCTTGATATATGTAGACTTTAAAACGAGAGAATTTGTTTGATAAATAAATAATTATAACTGTATCTACAATATGTAAGCTTTTGATTAGAAATAGGTAAACATTTGGTGGGTGAATTGGATATTTACTGATTGAACAAACTGTGTTATAGAATGACAATATCGGCGTATACTTCACGCGATGATCCTAAAATAATCCCGTGGTCACGCGGACGTAACGTCGTTGCTAGGCTGCGTAAAGGAATTTCATATTTATGCTATCATGTAGATTGGTACCCGGTTATATCTTGAAATTTAATCATTAATTTGATAACAATAAAGTCGATGTAACGATTTTCAGATAAAGCTGGATTATTGCGCTGTAATGATCTGTCCACGCAAACCCTTTTTAAGTTCAATTATAACATATACTTAAGCAATGTTGGTTGTTCTGAAGACGTTGAGTATTAATTAATTTGTCTGAGATTTTCATTCTATTTTTTACTTCAGGAATTACTTCCGATTCGCGCTTAACAGATAAAACCATATTAGCAGAAACCGCACGCTTATCAAAGCATTTCGTAAACTGTCTGGATATTCTGTTAACAAGCGAATTAATTATCTGGACTTTTTTATTCCCAATTAACGATGATATAAGGTAAGTCATTTCCGTTTTTAATGATTCTATTAAGATAATTAATCATTATGATTCAAGAAAAGCCTTCAATGAAGCCAAAAAAATAGTGAAGTAATTAACGCTAGGCAACAATAAAAATAATTACTCCGGGTATGTTCTCTCTTATATTTTTCACTCGGGTTGAAAATCAACAACCTGGGTCATTTTGCTACTTAAAGTACGTATTGTCTAACTTGAAGGGGATGTACCATAAGAGCAGGACTTACGACTTTCCGTAAGCAGGTTGAACAGCTCAACTCTCACCTTACAGCTCTCATATGAAATGTGGTGACTTGTCTAGCTTAACAGGGGGAGAACACAAGCGCTGAACCTACGACCTTCTGTTGGCTAGTTGGACAGCTTCTTCACATATGAAATATACATATATAATGTATTAGATTCCGGTTGGAATTCGAACTTACAGCGGTGAGGGACTGGTGACTACTAGTCTGAGACAATAACAATCGCACTCTAAATTAATGTCTTATATAACAATGTTAATGCAATAGAAACAAGTTAAAATACGCATGTCGCTTCTCAGAGGTAAAATCATACAAAAGGGAAACAATTTCGACAGCCGCTTACACCTCCACGGAGGTGCAGTTCTACGGAGGTTAAGATAAGAGTGAAAACGAACGAGGGAAATAAAATTGCCGCTTCTTGGAGGTTGCCGCTTCTCAGAGGTGCCGTTTCGGGAGGTTATACTGTATTATGAAACGTTTGATAGTCTACATAATACTAATATTTTCAAATGCATTAAAACGTTTTAAATGCATGTTATTCTTTGCTATATCTATGAGGATCTCTATTGGAACTCCTCGGCGTACGGCTGAGAAAAGGTGCATCGGACATAATAGTCTGGCCGCCACTTTGTTGTTGTTGTACACGGACTACTTTCCAACATGGCTGACCCTGGGAAGCCATCGATAGATACAACCCGTTTTTCTATCAATTGGAACTTGATGCCCATTTTATCAATCGCGAACGATAAACACGTTTGAAACTTAATCATTCTTGCTTGATTCTTGAAAATGAGTACCTAGCCTTGAAAAAGTAGTGACCGACAGCCGCCTTACCAAAATTTGTAAACCTACACGTCGTATTTCTCAGTTACGGAAATGCCCGAGAAGTTACGACTGGAGGTCTGTCTCATAATTACGAAATAGCAAATGTTTTCAATTTTCTCTTTCCTTTAAGTATTATTGGTTTGAATTTATTTCAAAATCATTTGTAAAACTTTTGTAACAAAATGTGACCGCGAGTTCAAAGTGGATCTATAGATACAAAAAAGTTCAATCTGGTCATGAAAAGACAACAGTTTGTTGTTATTTTACTAGGGTTTAACTTAACACCAAACAGCCAGGGTTACTTGGCGCGGGTAACTCAAGCTTTACATGCGAAAGAAGACCCCATGCCTGTAATGGGATAGAACTACCAATTCCCAGCTTTTTTCTAGATTTTGATGTCCTTTTAAAAATCACGTTGCCGGGGCGACCGACTACCGCGCATGTACAGTTTCACCTCGGAACTCTATGCCATGTCCACTTAAGATTTGTGGAGTATACCATTGATGATCGAAAAAAATCACTTTCAAAAAAAAACATGGCAAACATCAACATATAACAATAATTTGATTACAGATAACAAGAACTAATATAGTAAAACGTATAGGTATTATAAGTACAAATGTATTATTCGTCTAGAAAATGTAGGACAAGCAAAGAAAGATTGTCAGGTGACATTAATTGCATCATTGAATGTTCGCACAAGTCCTTTATTGAGACTGATTGTCTAATCCGACATCAATCGTAACTACTCGGGCATTTCCGTAACTGAGAAACACTTTCGTTAGACTAACGCCGAGAAGTTCCGATTGATCCGACATAGTACGTACAGACCGTATCAGTAAACCCGCCTTTAATGTAGGCAACATGGAATCGTTTGTCAGACCAAGTGTCATGGCAGGACTCAGCAGACAGCTTTAAAGCTATTACCCAGCCGACTATGGCGGTGTAACTAATATAGACCGGAAGTGTATAGTGTTGGCTACTTTCATAAATGTGGATATCCTTTTAAAATGCACGTTGCCGGGGCGACCGGCTACCGCGCATGTACAGTTTCACTTCGCAACTCTACGCCATGTTCACTGAAGATTTGTGGAGTATACCATTGATGATCGAGAAAAAAAATCACTTTCACAAAAAACATGGCCAACATTCGGTCTATTTAATTACAGTTGAAGGCTATGAAACACGTTTATAAAGCAATAACACCATTCGCTAGAAATTGGTCTCGTCTCGTGCATGAAAAACTTCTTGAGACATCGTCTGCCTATGATAGTTAGTCAATAGGATAATTCTTTCATAAAACGATTTTCTCTCGACAGACTTTAGGACGTAGAATACTTACCAACATATTATTACGTCAAAAATGTACTTTTCTAACGAGTATTCAGTACCAAAGACGACATTTATACGAGACAGAATGTCACTGTGACGTCATAGTTCACGCATGCGCAGATGAATTTATTTACATTTACGTAAGAACAGTTGAATGTTCTGAAACCAAAACGGTCTTATACGTTAAATCATTGTAAATGGGAATCTTTTTCATTTTCCCCTAAAAAATATTATTTTAATTGATTTAAGACTGCAGCCTTTCTAAAATAACGATTTTTGATTTAAATGCATACATTTGGTACACAAAGGAATACGTTTTATTTCAGTTTTAGGATAGTTCAAGTTATAGAAAATTACCTCAGTGATCATCTTAGCTGTTACAAATTTAAATGAAAAACTTCTTTTAACTGTGGGGCTTTCTAAAAGAAATTAACATCCAGAATCACTATTCAATTCCTCAACATCCATCCACAGATACTGTTCCTTTTCACAGCATTCATTCAAAGTTACCGTTCCTATTAACATAATATATAAAGAGTTACCGTTCCTTCCCACAGTATGTATCTATTTATAGTAACCATTCATACCCACAGTAAATATCCAGAGTTACCGTGCCTATCAACATAATATATAAAGAGTTACCGTTCCTTCCCACAGTATGTATCTATTTATAGTAACCATTCATACCCACAGTAAATATCCAGAGTTACCGTGCCTATCAACATAATATATAAAGAGTTACCGTTCCTTCCCACAGTATGTATCTATTTATAGTAACCATTGCTACCCACAGTAAATATCCAGAGTTACTGTTCCTATAAACATAATATATAAAGAGTTACCGTTCCTTCCCACAGTATGTATCTATTTATAGTAACCATTGCTACCCACAGTAAATATCCAGAGTTACCGTGCCTATCAACAAAATATATAAAGAGTTACCGTTCCTTCCCACAGTATGTATCTATTTATAGTAACCATTCATACCCACAGTAAATATCCAGAGTTACCGTGCCTATCAACATATTATATAAAGAGTTACCGTTCCTTCCCACAGTATGTATCTATTTATAGTAACCATTCATACCCACAGTAAATATCCAGAGTTACTGTTCCTATAAACATAATATATAAAGAGTTACCGTTCCTTCCCACAGTATATTTCTAGAGTTACCGTTCCTAACCACAATATTATCTAGAGTTACCGTTCCTAACCACATTATTATCTAGTGTTACTGTTCCTACCCGCAGTATTTTTCTAGAGTTATCGTTCCTACCAAAATAATATATAAAGAGTTACCGTTCCTTCCCACATATATTTCTAGAGTTACCGTTCCTAACCACAGTACTTATCTAGAGTTACCGTTCCTAACCACAGTATATAAAAATTATCTAGAGTTACTGTTCCTATCAACATAATATATAAAGAATTACCGTTCCTTCCCACAGTATATTTAGAGTTACCGTTCCAGCTAACAGCTACTACCCTAAATAGTACTACAGATGCAGCATTTAAAGTATTATTATTCACCCAAACATATTCTGGAATTGGAGACAAGTACATGATACAACTGTAATTAAAGATATTTACAATTCATTAGTAAATACTAGTTGGGAGCACATGGCATTTATAAATTTGTTACATAACTTTATTGCTTTTGTTTTTCAGACCAAAGAGTAATACTGCGCATGTGTAAACAAACTTCCGGTACCAATGACGCCGATACCAACGACAATAACAACAAATGTGCCCTCCGTGTCAGATGATGGTTCGGGAAACTCCCTGGTTGATCAAATCCTACATATGAAGTTACTTTTCTACATCGTGTGTGGACTTGGGGGACTTTTGCTAATAATGATAACAATTTTCGTCGTGTGTAAATGTGTACAAAATAAGAAACGCAAGGCGGCGGAAGAGAGGAAGAAACTACAAAATGGCCGCCAAAGGCGAAGGCAAAAATCAAAAGGCGCAGTGCATCCCGGGAAAAGTGAAAATCGCACACGAAAACGATCACGTGATATGACGCATTATAATAAGAAGAATACGCCACGACTAAATGATGTCTACGTAACTTCCATGTGAATGATAACATTGTATTTACGTTTGGTGTGTTTGTTTCTGCGTCAGGTTTGTTTGTTTAAAAACGTTTAGCTCGTTGTTGTTGTAACATGATACGACCTATTCTTTAGGAGTCTGGTATATATTCTACCGATGAATTTATTTCTCTAAATATAAGTAAAGATGTGGACAAGTGTGTGTACATTTGTCGACCTTGAACTTAGAACAAAATCACACGAACTGTCTAGAAAATACTTTGTAAATAATATATTATTAATAATAGTAAATAATAATATTGTCATAGATGTACAGTACAAACCTGTCCAAATCAATGCCCTTTGGGAGAAAAACGGTATGTTATAGTTGAGAGGTTGTTGCCCTAGAGTGGTTAAATTAACATTTAAATCGTGCCATGGGAACAATCATGCAGTTGTTGAAGAGAGATTTTTGTTCAAGAGAGGGCTGCTTCGGAGAGGTTGTACTGTACTTCTGTACGACATATTCCTATATATTATATGAATATCATGTTGACGACTGTCAGTTTATACTCTGACATATTCAGGTATTCATGCCGACAGTAAAATTTGATTTCAACTAATCTCTAAGTAATAAATTATATTGACAAGCCACTTTCAAGGATTTTAAATCTGAAAAATGGCTGAGAGCAAGCTTTTGCTTTCATTTTGTTTGTAATAGGCTCCAATCGGACATTCGACGGTATGATATCGCCGATTAATTACCTGAAAGTGGTTCGAGTAATTTTATGTTCTTTTATTCTTTACTAAAACACATTGGAAGATGGAATGATTTTTATCAGCATCTTAAATTTTGTGTGCATTAACCTATGATAATCGATTTGGATCTTCGTTAACCGATTATCGGATTTATCGATACCGATATATCGCATCGGTTAGTACATCCGATCGTGCTGATTAATCGCTTGGCTATTTCAATGGATTGCCTAATAAGTATAAGTAAAATTCATGAACATGTATTATTGTAGATGTTTATGCATTATTTTTTGGAGTGTACGTACAAATGTATTGTTGTTTTACAGTATTTGTGATTATTGTAAATAGGTGTTTTTTTATTCATTTTCAATACGAAGAAACGTGTTAATAACTGTTTTATTTTTCTACAAAAGTTGTATAATTAAAATTCTTTTAAATAAATGTTGCTTTTGTTGTACTCGAATGTCCTCAAATGAGAACAAAATACAGGCTTTTAAGTTTCGATTGAAAGAATTTGTCATTGACAAAAACATTGCAGGAAATCATTTTCTCGCACTGACAAAAAAAAATGCAGGAAATTATATTTTCTCTCGCATGCATATCATGGCATAGAAGGAAAACAGTTCTATTGTTTGACTACCTCAGATTTCCACGGACACTGATAGTCCTAACAAAGGTACTGTCTACAAAAATCGTCATTTGTCAATCCTTACTCATCCAGGTGACATTGTGGGGTTAGGGTTAGGGTAAGTACAAGTTATGGGGTTCCAGTACGTACAAACCGCCGTTGTGGTTAACATTTGTGCTTATGGGGTGCAAAAGAAGTTGCTTGTGGGGTTCAGAAGATCAAAAGAAGATCAAAGGCGGCACCTCACAACGTCACTTCAGTGAGTCCGTCCGTAAGCCCATATCTGAAATGGACAAAAATGAATTTAAATTTTATCAAAATGTCAACATTTACATAACAAAGTCTCAAGAAAATTTATAACTGTCCGAAACAACGTACAACTGCCCTATTTTTGAAATTGAACAATAGTTCAGCTTTCTATAGCCGTCTATCGCTCGGTTTGCATAGATTTTTATAACTACTTTCGGATGAACAACTAGTCAATAAGAAAATAAAATAAAAACGGACTACTTATCACTCGAGTTTGTTGAGAGAATCGAAATATGGCGATGACGTCATATCGGGGTCGTCTTACATAAATGTAGTACATACGGCGAAACCTTTCTACAACAGTCACTAATTGGATGGACAAAAATGACTGTTGTAAGGAAGTGACTGTTGTTAAGAGAGTGAAAATAGAGTAAAACGTCGATTTGGGTTGCAAGTATACTGGCTGTAACAGGGAGGTGGCTGTAAGTCGGAAGTGACAGTCTTAAGGTAGTATGCGACCTTTCCTTGACGTCATGGGTCAAAAAAAATTTCTCTGATTGTTCTGAAATTTTATACAATGGTAGTATAGCATGTTTTTCGATTTTTGTTCGTTTTATTTTTTCTGTTTTTCACCCCGTTTCCTAGCAACGCTACGTCAAATGCCAGCGGTGTAAAATCGACGTTTTACATACATAATTGGTTCAAACATACCGCTATTGTAAATTTCGAATACACCAACTTCAAGCTCTCTATCTGCAGAATAAGCTGATATAAGTTTTAATGGGGGCTTGCGGTCATTATTTCCTTGGCGAAACATTTAACACTAAAAATACTTCCGGTTTTTTTCATCCGCGTTGATCCATTAAGATACTTCCTCTCTGAGAAATAAGGTTTGACTTAAATAATGATATTCCTTGTACGCGTAGTCTTTATTAAACTTTTGAGTGTGTTTATACAAAGATGTGAATTATTTATCAATAGGAATCTTCTTGTTTCCACCAATTACAAGCTCAAACCGTATCCTTAAATCCCCGAGGTATTAATTGTTATATTCGATCAGACAGTTCTAGATCTAAAAGAGGCCTCATTTCCATTTAATTATTATTAGTGTGGATGGTTTCGTTTTTATGTAGACACGCTTTTACGTACACAAAGAAATACAATATGTTGGTACTAGATTGTTTGATGGCATTTAAATTTGCACGAATACGAGATATCACGTGACTATTTTCTTTTTTTCCCCGTGGTTTCTGTTTATTGCAGAATTAATTAAAACAGATCGTGCCAAGTTGTTATACATGTAATTGCATTTATAGATACTTTAGATAAATGATATTTAATTTTATTAATACCACAGCATACAGCCAAGTAGGTAGATAATTAAACACGTGACCAGCTTCGTGGTATTTTAAATGATGACATTATGATATATGATATCTTAATCAGATTATTTTATCAGCGTATTGAAACAAATTTATTTATTTTTCTATAATATACTATGTGTCAGAGATATGTCGCCCGGCTAGCTCAGTCGGTAGAGCATCAGACTTTTATATGTAACATGATATCTGAGGGTCGTGGGTTCAAGTCCCACGTTGGGCGCTTACTTTTTAATCCACGAATGTAAAACATTTAAGAAAGTTACCCTAGTTTTAAACTTATTTATTTTACATCGGTTACAAGGTTAATTACTCTAGATGTTTGCGGGATTCTGACCAAGAAGGGATTAAGGTTCCTCTCAAATTCCGCCACTGGTGGGATTCGAACCCGCATCCTCCGGGTTTGGAGACCGACGCTCTACCCCTACATCACTAATCCTCCTTCAACTGAAAAGTATCCATACACAAACAATTTAGTGAATTATGTAATTATGCGTATCAATAAATAAATTCATTTCTACAAAAGAAAAATATTTTTTCATTTTCAAATTTTAAGCGATTTTACACGATTTTTTTCTTATAGTTAATTATAAATTAAGTTAAACGGAATTTTCTAAAAAAAGAGGTTCTACCGAGATTTGAACTCGGATCGCTGGATTCAAAGTCCAGAGTGCTAACCATTACACCATAGAACCGTCGTTTTATCTGTTCACAGCGAATAGTTAGTTTATTATAATATTAACATCTGTTTGATTAATCAGATTACAATAAGTTGATTTATTATCTTAATATCATCGAAATGAAGGTATGTCGCCCGGCTAGCTCAGTCGGTAGAGCATCAGACTTTTATTTATAACATGATATCTGAGGGTCGTGGGTTCAAGTCCCCCGTTGGGCGCTTACTTTTTAAATTTACGTAATTTACATGTCTGAGGAAAGAATTAAAACAACTGGAAATTATCAACATACACAAACAATTCGATGAATTATGTAACTAATTAGGCTTATAAAGAAATATCAATTCCTTTCTACCAATTCAAGTCATTCATTTTTTACCCATAATTATGAATTATGACCTGTCTTCCGATATCTTACAATACACAACATATTTAACAATGTATTGGTTGATTTTTTTTTATATATATTTCACATTTAATTAGTTTATATAATAAATTGAGTTCGAACGAATTTTCTAAAAAACGAGGTTCTACCGAGATTTGAACTCGGATCGCTGGATTCAAAGTCCAGAGTGCTAACCATTACACCATAGAACCGTTATATTATCAGTTGTCAGCGAATAGTTAGTTTATCATAGTATTAACATCTGTTTTATTAATCAGATTACAATAAGTTGATTTATTATCTTAATATCATCGAAATGAAGGTATGTCGCCCGGCTAGCTCAGTCGGTAGAGCATCAGACTTTTATGTATAACATGATATCTGAGGGTCGTGGGTTCAAGTCCCCCGTTGGGCGCTTACTTTTTTAATTTACGTAATTTACATGTCTGAGGAAAGAATTAAAACAACTGGAAAGTATCAACATACACAAACAATTCGATGAATTATGTAACTAATTAGGCTTATAAAGAAATATCAATTCCTTTCTACCAATTCAAGTAATTCATTTTTTACCCATAATTATGAATTAGGACCTGTTTTCCGATATCTTACAATACACAATATATTTAACAATGTACTGGTTGATTTTTTTTATATTTCACATTTAATTAGTTTATATAATAAATTGAGTTCGAACGAATTTTCTTAAAAACGAGGTTCTACCGAGATTTGAACTCGGATCGCTGGATTCAAAGTCCAGAGTGCTAACCATTACACCATAGAACCTGACATACTTACGAGACATTCTAGTGTTAACAGATAATTATGATGAAGTCAAAGACCAGGTCTTTGATGAAGTATTCAATTGTTTATAGAACAAAGACTCATTCTTGACACGCCTCCTCGGTCGAGTGGTTAAAGTCGCTGTCTTTGAATCACTGTAACCTCTCACTGATAGAGGGTTGTGGGTTCGAGCCATGCTGCCGACCATGTCTCTTTGTGCGAGAAAGTAGTAGTTGCTCACGGAGGATTAAAGTCTAGTACTGGTTCTTCCCAGGAACGATGGCTAGGTGAACTGTTCGCCTCATATGACTCTGACTGTTGAAAATGGACCAACAATTTCTCTGTATGTGAGAAAGTAGGCAGTTACTGGCGGAGGATGGAAGTCTAGAACTGGTTCTTCCCAGCGACTTTGGAAGGTGAACTGTCCGCCTCATACGACACTGACTGTTGAAAAGGGGCGTAAAACTCAAATAAATAAAACAAACAAACTGCCTTATTATGCAACCTCTTTATCTTAACATGATTATGATAAACAAATGTACTACCGAATATCCGAACCTTCTTTTTGTACCTGTTACCCGCCTGTTTGGTCCGGTCTAAAAAAAATAATAAACAGAAAATATCGAAAACCGTCCGAAAATGAAAGTACCAAGCTCATTCGTTGTTCGTTACAACACATGTTCGTCATATTGAAGCCATATTGATCGACATTTTTATTAGATGAGGTATATACGAAAAGATCAAGTCGCCCGGCTAGATCAAGTCGCCCGGCTAGCTCAGTCGGTAGAGCATCAGACTTTTAGGAGTATCATGACATCTGAGGGTCGTGGGTTCAAGTCCCACGTTGGGCGCTTACATTTTAAAATAATTTTACATGTATTTCGTTATAAAATACACCTTTAACAAATTTCCATTACTTATCGATGGCAGAACATTGACATGCAATGTATGTTTACAATACAAGATGTGGTATACATTTATGTAATATGTTTGGACATTATCCAAGTTCAATCAGCGCACAGGAATTATTACTACTTATCATATTTGCTTTATTAAAGAATCAATATCCTTTAAAGTACACGTAATAGCAAATATTGGTGAAAAATATTTGTCGAGACGAGATTCCTAGTTTATCGGTTAGATAACTGACTTACATAAATAGGACCCAAGTACATGTTTCGTAGGTTTGTAATAAGCCCGGCTAGGACAGTCGGTAAGTCCTAGATAATAGATTGACTTATTTCAAACAAAAGGCATGAAGCCTAACAGTGTACAATATATGTATACTTATACATTACATATGCGTGCACATGTAAGAAAAAATAATTCGGATTTTTGTTGTTCAATCATTGTTTCATTTTCAGATGTGAGTAGTTCAATTACATTTTGTATACTTGGGTCTTCTCTCACAATATTTCGTGACATATTTTTCCCTGAATGTTTGAGCATAATTGACATTCTGAAACAAAGTGAAATTCATCTTCAAGAGATTTACAAAATGTACACTACCATTCATTTTTGGTGTTTTATTAGTTTTATACCGTCTTCCGCTTTCAATTTCTAATTTCTTTATTTAGTTCACTTGGATACCAAATTAAATGGTATAGTTTTAAGTGGTTTTATTATCAAATTGAAATATTGAGGTAATGTCAAAAACCGGTCCGAAAGCGTATACGGTCGTTTATATGATGCCGTTGTAATATTGTGATACTGTCCGTCTTTCTTAGTATTACAATGTTCGTCATGTTTAAGAAATATTTATTCAATTTTTACTAGATGTTATTCAGATGTCCTATTCTTCGGGCTCGAATCAAGTCGCCCGGCTAGCTCAGTCGGTAGAGCATCAGACTTTTAGGAATATCATGATATCTGAGGGTCGTGGGTTCAAGTCCCACGTTGGGCTCTTACTTTTTATCATACGATATAAGCTACCCCAACTTGATTTTTTAATTCTTTGGTCAGCTATTTACTAAACAACAAATGAAGTTGATTTCAACAACTTCAAATAAATTATTGATTTACAAAAAACAGGTAGGTCAATGAAAGAAATATGTTTTTCCATGAAGATAATGTACGTGTTGTTTAACAGTTTCTGATTGTTCTAATTTATATTTCATTTTAATTTCTGGACTCAAAAATGTTAGTCATTTCTATTGGGAGTATTATTCAACGTAAGAATTAGTCTGGAGTTCCTTCCCCTTACACTATGCAAAGCGCAATAATGACGGCGTCCTCTGTACATTCTAAAGTATGGGTATTTTCTTATATCAAGTGATCATGTGCTTGTGAGGGTTGGTAATGAATCCTATTTATATAATATATATCATAGATGTCAATTTTTAGATGATCAAAAACTATTTTTTGGAAACTATAAAGACTCACGTCCGAAATTATAGCTACTTAATGAAAGTATTATATTAACAAATAAGAATGATCATTAAAATATCTCACTGTTGTTACAATATTAGTTCAGAAATAATTAAAATTAGGCATAAGATCATACATTGTCAGTGAAAGTAAGAAATTTCCGTTGCCTGTGCATTATCACTGAAGTCCGCCATTAATGAGCTTTGCCTGACGTAATCACGTCCGGGAACCAGACTACGTAAGAATATTCAAGTTTTTGTCTAAAAAAAAAACATGACGAAAATGGAAAATTAAGGTTCTACCGAGACTTGAACTCGGATCGCAGGATTCAGAGTCCTGAGTGCTAACCATTACACCATAGAACCTTCGTAATCATAATCAGATTATTTCACGCCTTGTAGTTTGATTTTGGTGGACTTTTTTGGCAAAAACAAAAAGCTGACAAAAAAGTATGTAATTGGTTTGCACGTAAAAGCGTGTCAGATACCTGTCAGATATCTGTTATCTACAGACTAGTTTACTATTCAGCCACCTTTGTAATTTGGATCAAGTTTTTATCTTTTTTATATTTTAAGGTTTTAGGGTTATTTTAGAAACACTGACATAGATGTCTGAATTGTATCATAAAAATTATATAGAATTCCTACCTACTAAAAGCAATAATATCTCTATATTCAGTCAATGTTAAATACATATAGGTATCTATCTGTTATATTCATAAGTACAATGTTCAGGAATACTGATTTATTATGTAGAATACGTCGCCCGGCTAGCTCAGTCGGTAGAGCATCAGACTTTTATAAGTAACATGACATCTGAGGGTCGTGGGTTCAAGTCCCACGTTGGGCGCTCATATTTTATCATAAGTTCTAAGTTACCCCAACTCGATTCTAATTCATTCGTCAGTCATTTACTAAACAACAAGATTTAATGAAGTTCATTTCAACAACATCAAATTTATTATTGACTTAAAATCAATGAAAAAAACATGTTTTTCAAAGAAGATAGAAAATGTGTCTTTTGTTTAACAGTTTCTTATCTTTTTTTTAATTTCTGACCACAAACATGTTAAACTTGGCTTTTGGGAGTTGAATATTTAGTTATTATTCAGCGTAAGAATATTTAACTTTAGATTTAAAAAAAACATGACGAAAGTGGAAAATTAAGGTTCTACAGAGACTTGAACTCTGATCGCAGGATTCAGAGTCCTGAGTGCTAACCATTATACCATAGAACCGACGTATCTAAGATCAGGTTATTTTATGTTTTGTATTTTGATTTTGGTGGACTTTTTTGGTGAAAACAAAACGCTGACAAAAAAGTCTGTAATTGGTTTGTCAGATACCTGTCATATATCTGTTATCTACAGACTAGTTTACTATTCAGCCACCTTTGTAATTTGGATCAAGTTTTTATATTTTTATATTTTAAGGTTTTAGGGTTATTTTAGGCCAAAGAAACACTGACATGGATGTCTGAAATGTATCATATATATAGAATTCCTACCTAATAAAAGCAACAATATCACTATATTCAGTCAATGTTAAATACATATAGGTATCTATCTGTTATTTACATAAGTACAAAGTTCAGCAATACTGATTTTTATGTAAAATATGTCGCCCGGCTAGCTCAGTCGGTAGAGCATCAGACTTTTATATGTAACATGATATCTGAGGGTCGTGGGTTCAAGTCCCACGTTGGGCGCTCACATTTTATCATAAGTTCTAAGTTACCCAAACTGGTCAGCCATTTACTAAACAACAAGATTTAATGAAGTTCATTTCAACAACTTCAAATTTATTATTGATTTAAAATCAATGAAAAAACATGTTTTTCAAAGAAGATAGAAAATGTGTCTTTTGTTTAACAGTTTCTTATCTTTTTTTAATTTCTGACCACAAACATGTTAACCTTGGATTTTGGGAGTTGAATATTTAGTGATTATTCAGCGTAAGAATATTAAACTTTAGACTAAAAAAACAATACGAAAATGAAAAATTAAGGTTCTACCGAGACTTGAACTCGGATCGCAGGATTCAGAGTCCTGAGTGCTAACCATTACACCATAGAACCGACGTATCTAAGATCAGGTTATTTTTTGTTTTGTATTTTGATTTTGGTGGACAAAACGCTGAAAAAAGTCTGTAATTGGTTTACACGTTAAAACGTATAAGATACCTATCTGTTATATACTATTTTATTATTCAGCCGTCCGTGTCAAGTCCCACGCCGGGCGCTTACTTTTTAAATAATTTTATTTCGATAATACAGCTTCAATAAATGACTATTCCTTAATGCTGGCATAACATTGACATGTAATGTATGTTAACAAGTTGTATTCGAGATAGATGTAACAATATGATATAGATGTGGCACACATTTTATGTAATATGTTTGGTCCAAGTCCGATTTAACTTTCTAATCAGCTTTTCTGATCAGCGCACTGGAATTATTGCTGTTAATAATATTTACTTTAAGATCAAAATTTACAATCGTGAAATTATCAAATATAACATATCAATATCATCTTAGGTAATAGCAAATATTGCGAGTGAAACATGTTTGTCCAGACAAGAATTCTAATTTATCGGTTAGATAACTGACTTACGTAAACCAGAACCCTAGTACATGTTTTGTGAGTTTATAAGCAGCACGTCTAATTCAGTGTGCAGACCTAGATATTAAGTTCACCTAGATATCAAATTTAATGGTATAATTTTAAAGCGGTTTTATTGACAAATCAAAATGTGGAGAAAATGTCGAGAACCGAGCAGTAAACGTCCGGTCGAGAAACGGTCCGGAACTCGCTGTCGACTACACTGGTTACCATTCCATGTTGAAGGTCTTTGTACATACAAGTCAACGGGAACCATTTTAGCGGTTGTCGTAAGGAAGATGTTGTGACACTATGGTGTTTTAGCATATTAATCGTTAATCATTTGTTGTATGCATGTGTTTGTGTATTACTGTATGTTGTATATATATATGATTATGACGATGAGCTCAACGCTTAAGTCAATTAATAAATATTCTGTTCTGTTCTGTTATATTGCAATGCTCGTCTGACGTATTAAAGAAATATTTATGGATATTTTTTTACTGGATTCAATATAGTCGAGTAATTCTTTGACCTTTTTGGGGGGAACTGAATATTCAGTGATTATTATGTATATTCAACTTAAGAATGAAGAAAATAATTATCACGAATAAAATGGAAAATTAAGGTTCTACCTAGACTTGAACTCGGATGGCAGGATTCAGAGTCCTGAGAGCTAACCATTACACCATAGAACCGTTCTATCTTGGTAGATTTTTTCTTATATTTAATTTGTTAGCTTCTAAGGTTATTTAAGGGCATAAAAGTCCGTATCAATATAGTTTATATTTAGTAAAGCAACAATATCACCATATTTACTCAATGTTAAATACATGTACATGTAGATATATGTGTTATCATAATAATTATTTAAGTGCAGTGTATAACATTTTATACTTAACTATTCAGCCTAGTTTTGTTTTTCGAAACAAGTAGGTTCTACCGAGACTTGAACTCGGATCGCAGAATTCAGAGTATTGTTGTGTGCTAACCATTACTCCATAGAACCCTTACTCAGTCGATGAAACATCAGACTTTTAGGAGTAACATGATATGATCTGAGGGCCGTGGGATCAAGTCCCACGTTGGGCGCTTACCTTTTATCATACCATCTAATTATCCAAACCTAATTTCATTCTTTATCGTATTTTTCGTTAGTTGTAAAATAAACAACGAATGAAGTTGATTTCAACAACTTTCTATTTGTATTCGATTTACACGGGAAAAACATCTACATGTATTAACAAAAAAAATCAACGAAGTTAGAAAATATGCGTTTTGTTTAACAGTTTCCGTTCATTCAGATGAATAAAACAGACAACATGTCTGCCGAAAAGCACAAAATACTTCACTGTATCTGATAATTCACTACTTTCAACTGTTTGTTTAATTCATTTCGTCCCATTTCGTACGTCCTATGTCTGCATAAAAATCAGAAATCATGTTAAATTATACATTCACAAAAATCAGTGATGAATGGGCGGTTTCACATCTCAATTTTAACATATAGAGAATACATGGTTGGTGCCGGAGATGGAGAAGGTTTATCCGGTGAGTGAGAAAGCGTATCTTGGCGAGCTTTAGCGAGCCAAGATATTCGCTTTCGTAGCGAACCGGATAAACCTTCTCCATCTCCGACACCAACCATGTATTCGATTTATCCTGCTATACTTATTAAGTTTAGTATACCACTACATTTTTTGCTGAAATCCTTTCTTTTTCGCCAAATTATTTGTGACGTAACTTAGGCCTATGTCTTTTAGTTTGTGACGTCACTTATGACGTCACACGGAGCTTTACATCCTTTAAAATGGAAATAACGCATTTGAAGGTTTAATATTTAATACTCAAAATAGCATTAATGCTTTATTTATATATCATTGTATCATTCTGTAATATAAAAAGCAAACTTTGTTGTATAACGAGCGGACTACGGCGCGTAGGAATACAAAGTGACAAAATAAAACAGACCACGTGATCTAGTGACAGGATAAAGCTAGGTTAAATTTATCCAGTCACTGCTTTATTAGGTCTAAAACAATGTAGAAACAGGATAAAACTATATTATCACCAAAAATGAAAAGTCTCAGTAGAAAAATTAGGTTCTACCGAGACTTGAACTCGGATCGCAGGAGTCCTGAGTGCTAACCATTACACCATAGAACCGTTGTAACAAAGGACAGGTTATTTTTTACTTTATTGTTAATTTGTTTTGTGTGAAATTGAAAAATAACGTCTGTAAACGTATAAAAATCACGAAATCGAGTGCCTATGCTACAAACTTGCAGAACCTTTACATTGTACATTATTTTAATTCACCGATAAATTGATTATTAAGACGTCAGATATGTAATTTACCAAAGCAAGACGCCCGGCTAGCTCAGTCGGTAGAGCATCAGACTTTTAGGACTTACACGATATCTGAGGGTCGTGGGTTCAAGTCCCACGTTGGGCGCTTACCTTTTATCATACCATCTAATTATCCATGTATAATTTATGCACTTAACTTTAATCTTTATATATAGGATAGATCACGAGTAACTGTTGACAATGAAATTTAGAGGCGAGTGTGGCGACACGTGAAGTTAGAGGTCAGGGTCCGTATTCACAAAGCATCTTAAGTTATTTTTTAACTTATGTTATATTTTTCCTTAAATTCGACTTTTTCCTTAACTCTTTTCTACTAATATAAAGGAGGAAATCACAATAATATGATTTTATCTTTGTTCTAAAGATGCCAATTATGAAAATGATAATTCATTTTCACACTTTTGATGACTGGTTTACAAACTTTTATCATGAAAACAAATACACTTAAGTAAAAATTTCAACTTAAGTTAAAGAAAATCTTAAGATGCTTTGTGAATACGGACCCAGACTTTTTCTTTACCAAGTGTGGCTTTTGTTCACAGGTTTGACTGTATTTAAAATCATTCACTCAGGATAGACAGGTTTATACCAAATTGTCAAAGAAATAGTGATCCGCGCTCAAATCGATCCGGTGGTCCAATAGGCAAGATTGAACTTGTAACCTAGCGATCTGAGTTCGACAGAAATGATCATTTCCGTCTATATGTGAAAAATTGACGGACTACTTTTGAAAGGATGAGTTAGTTAGTGCTGGTTAGAATACCGACCAGGGATGTGGGTTACGTGAAGTGGCTGCAACATATAAGTACTAGTAAATACATGTAACTGAAGTATTGTTAAAATTGAACTAATGAACTTAAGGTTGGTCGACCGAACTCACCAATTATGGTGAATAAAATACCTACAAACTGTTAAATAACGTATAATTACCCGTATGTTGTGGCTCACTCTTTTATAATCAGGTTCAGTACAGTTAATTGCACTCGTTTTACTATTATCTAGTAACACGAGATGATGCACTCTTCATGCGAGTGGTGTATTTACTAATATAAAGCTAATTTTAACCCAATTTGATAAGCGTTGATTCACACTAACGCGTATTTTTAAATCAGTTATCTTTGTTCAAAATAGAAAAGATTTAAGTGGGAAACAGATTGAGGGCATTTAAATATGGGTGAACTCTTTGAACCTGTTGACATCTGTGAGGATCATTTTAGCTTAAAATCATCAAGAAATGATCTTACAAACTGAAGTCTAAAGGACACGGGTAAACATATGAAGAAAATTTTACCAAAAAGTACATCCGTATTTTTTTCACACAATACAGTTCAATATCTCTACTTTATGGAAAGAACAATAACTAAGGGAAAAAGATCTGTTTTTGGCGCCGAAAGTATGGTGGAGTGCATGGGCCAGAATCACATATATCAATTTCTTATGTATATTTTTTCAATACGTTTTGAAAAGTTTTCTGTTCAGCCTTCATTTATATGACAATAATATATATTTTTTCATTTGAAGTCATTATAACAGCTTTATACCCAGTCAAACGCATTCTAAAGATCATTATATGTAAGTAGTCGAATATTAACATTTTGTTTTATTATACCGCTAATTCGTCTGATTCGAGGACAGAAGTTGATTCAAGGTACCGTCGCATGTATTATGAAAAAAAACTTTTTCAAAAGGAAGGTTCTACCGAGATTTGAACTCGGATCGCTGGATTCAAAGTCCAGAGTGCTAACCATTACACCATAGAACCGTTATACTATCTGTTGTCAGCAAATAGTTTGTTTATGATAATGATAATAAAGGATATTGAGCTTTATTAATAACAGGTTTATTCATTATGAAAATATAACCTGATCGACTTTATGTCGCCCGGCTAGCTCAGTCGGTAGAGCATCAGACTTTTATATGTAATATGATATCTGAGGGTCGTGGGTTCAAGTCCCACGTTGGGCTCTTACCTTTTACCATATCATATTAATTATGCTACATAATATACATACTTAATTTCAGTATTTGATGTTGTTCATTCCACAGTTACCTGTGGTTCATTCGTCAGCGATTTATAATAAACAACAAATAAAGTTGATTTCAACAAAATGTATACTAGTTGATTTACATGACAAAAAAACATATTAATAAAAGAATATGTTGTCTAAATGAGATAAAAAATATGCGTTTTGTTTAACAGTTCCTGTTTATTCATATTTCATATTTTTCTAAAAGTTCTGACCACAAATGAATGATGACCATTGTCTTTTGTGAGTTGTATATGCGGGGATTATTCAATGTATAGTATGTTTATTAAAGTTTAGACACCCAGACAGAAAAACAATGTGAATAAAATAGAAAATTAAGGATCTACTGAAACTTGAACTCGGATCGCAGGATTCAGAGTCCAGAGTCCTGAGTGCTAACCATTACACTATAGACCCGAATGACATCATAGTATCTATATTTCATTTTATTCATGATATTAAATCAAAGTAGAACAATATTTTTCAACTTATAATGTGAGACATCATAGGGGCCAAAATATCAAATATTATTATTTTCTTTGCATAGTTATTTTTCTAGTTCATTGTTCATTGTTGAGGATCTTATGGAAGAGTGATTTTTATTATATTGTCAAATAAGTTTCCTCGTAAAATAAAGTCTTTATTATTATTATTATTAAGTCTATCATATTATAACAAACAAGTAACGTAGTTCTCATTTATAGATCATCTAAAGATTGTTAACATTTCCTGTCTTCAAGACGGTCATGATATTAAGATTATATCGACAATACTTATGCTAGCTGGAAAACATGACAGGGCCCCCTGTGGGATTCGAACCCACCACGTTGAGGCCGAGCTCGTGATCATATTATTGATTAGTGTTCAGGGTTGTTAATAATAAATACAATGTAGTTTCGTTTTGTGATTTATTACATACATGTATATATTAAAACTAACCTAGATATGATTTATGCTTCACACAACAAATTGAAGTAAAAATTAATTCAAACCGCCATGTACATTCAAGTTAATGGTAGAGGAATAAGATTTTCCATAGTTATGAAAAAAAAACTTTTTCAAAAAAGAGGTTCTACCGAGATTTGAACTCGGATCGCTGGATTCAAAGTCCAGAGTGCTAACCATTACACCATAGAACCGGTATATTAACTCTAGTCAGCAAAAAATAGTAGATTATATATAGGCTTATTTATAAGATTACACAAGTTTATTTATTACGAAAATATTATCTAAACGACGACATGTCGCCCGGCTAGCTCAGTCGGTAGAGCATCAGACTTTTATATGTAATGTGAAATCTGAGGGTCGTGGGTTCAAGTCCCCCGTTGGGCGCTAATTTTTTTTCATTTTTTCTACTTGTTGTAATGAAAAACGGACAGTTTTGATCTTTAAACTAAGTAGCAATGTAGTCCTTCAACGCGTAAGTTTATTCTGCAAACTGACGGTCGGTCATTGGATCTACCCTATAGATTAAAGATGGAAAAGTCGAAGTGAAATAAATATTTTCACTCAATATGAATATTTGTATTTTTGTAATTTCATAAAATACAAATGTCTATAAGATATATTTGATACGTCCAGAACAGACTGTGACAAAATTTGTAAATTCTAATATGTTCAAAGTATCGCATATCGCCCGGCTAGCTCAGTCGGTAGAGCATCAGACTTTTATGGGTATCATGATATCTGAGGGTCGTGGGTTCAAGTCCCACGTTGGGCGCTTACATTTTTGTTGCAAACTGTGATGTTCTTTAGACATATAACTCTCGGGTTGAATTAAGTTTATTTGTAAAATGCTGGCGTCATCAACAGATTTGTGCCACCTTAATTTGCACTTATTTAAGCATCAATCCAAGAAAAATTGATTGTCGCTAAAATCAGAACTTCGGAAAAAGAAAATACGGGTGATTGTAATGTCAAAGATGGTGCGTTGATCAGTTTGTCTTTTTACTAATTAATGCACTGTGACCCTGTGATGACAAAGCTATTTCGATCTTACGTAGTGGAGCTAACAGAATGACATTAGGACCCGTTGTTATAAAACTTGAGAACAGTCTCCGAACTTAAATCTCAATTCCATTCTCAAAATATTTTGGTTGAAAAGACAGAGCTGGTTAATGTTTGAATACATGTTCAGATAAATTATGGTGACAGACTAATTAATGTATCAATATTATCAGATTATAAACAACTAGATATGAGATTTGAGCTCGAAGACAGATCTCATGTTTTATAACCTTGGGGCCTGAAAGTTCGAACACAAACTGTGTAATTTTGTGATAAAATAACGAAATTTTCTTTGAGATGGAATTACAAAAAAGTAAGCGCCCAACGTGGGACTTGAACCCACGACCCTCAGATGTCATGACGTGCATAAAAGTCTGATGCTCTACCGACTGAGCTAGCCGGGCGATATGCGCATTCTGAACAAATAAAAGCAAATAAAAATGGGCTTGTTGTAATTTGAAGTACATCAACATTTTTATTCGGGTAGTTTTATTGAAAACTCCCTGCTTTATCACAATTAAAAAAGATTAGATATCATATCTTCATGTATATCGGTTCTTTCTTGTACAGGTTATTACGTGCTCCCAAGCCTATGAAAAGGAGTGAAATTAATATCACCATCTGAAAATTGTAAAATTATGTTAATTCGTTTTACAATGTAAATATTTAATGTGAAACGTACTAAGTTGAGGCATTTTTCTCTTTTTCATGCGTCCAATATGGTTGATCCAGATATCTGTGCTAAAATGGGGTGTTACCTTGTCTCTAACCATACATGGAAAATACTGATTTAAAAATGACTCAATACAAAGGAACAACAAAAGATATGCGCCCAACGTGGGACTTGAACCCACGACCCTCAGATGTCATGACATTCATAAAAGCCTGATGCTCTACCGACTGAGCTAGCCGGGCGATACATATAGCATTTACTATCATTGTATCGAAAATTACACTAATTAGTCAAGGATTACCGTGAGATGTACACATGTAGCTGTTCATTTTTAATTTTTAGTGAAAATAGTAACATTGTTTCTTTTGCTAGCCATGATAGGAATTCTATTAGCAATACATATTTTTTTGTTTGCGTCTTCCACTCGAAAAAAATAAACAATAAATCATATACAAAATAACCCGATCATTAATACAACGGTTCTATGGTGTAATGGTTAGCACTCAGGACTCTGAATCCTGCGATCCGAGTTCAAGTCTCGGTAGAACCTTATTTTTTCTAGTTTTGTCATAAAGCTTTTTTCTGGAAATAAAGTAAAAGTTTAAGATTTTACTTTCGACAGATTTGCGTTGTTTGATGAGTTTAATTGAAAAATCAGGTATATAAACGTATAAAAAGCACGGAATCGAGTGCCCATGTTCTGAACTAAAATATTTATACATTGAATTATCACTGAATGTACAAGTCTCAGAAGACAAGGTGAACATTTCAACATTTGAACATTTGTGGTCACAAGATTTTAAATGTAAATTTGAACAAACAGAAACTGTTTCACAAAACAAACATTTTCCATCTTTATTGAAAAACTTTTTTTTACATTATTTGTTGTTTTTTTTTCATGTAAATCAATTATTGTTTTTTAAATTGTTGAAATCAACTAAATTTAGTGTTTGTTAAACAGCTGACAAAAAATAAAAGCAAGGATTAAAATCAAGTTTGTGCTGCTGAATTTAAATATGGAATGATAAAAAGTAAGCGCCCAACGGGGGACTTGAACCCACGACCCTCAGATATCATAATACTCATAAAAGTCTGATGCTCTACCGACTGCGCTAGCCGGGCGACTTGCTTGTAACAAGTAAGTTGTATGAAATCATAGATTTGCGGATCTGTTTATGATGTAATATAAATGCAATATTGTATTTGTCAACCTTACAAACAATATTTAGCGTAATGCAACCATCTTTCTTATAATTATGGTATCTGGACAGACTTAGGCTTGGCATATTGTAAGGAAAAAATGATGTAGTGACTATAGCTTTCGTATTATTTTTGTTATAATAATTAATACACATGTATTTTTTTCCATAAAAAGAGGTTCTACCGAGATTTGAACTCGGATCGCTGGATTCAAAGTCCAGAGTGCTAACCATTACACCATAGAACCTGACATAGTTTCAGAAATAGTGATAACAGGTGTATTGGTGATTTAATTAAAATACAGTAACATCTCATTTAGTAATTATTTGAATGTAAAACCACTTCGGTTTACAGCAACATCTCATGCGCTGACCACTTGAATAAACAAACCTCCCTGTTACACTGTGAATCCTCATACAGTGACCACTTGAATAAACAAACCTAGCTCACTGTTACACTGTGAATTCTCATACAGTGATCACTTGAACATAAAACCACCATATTACACTGTGAACCCTCATACAGTGACCACTTGAATAAACAAACCTCCCTGTTACACTGTGTACCCTCATACAGTGACCAATTGAATATACAAACCACCCTGTTACACTGTGAACCCCCATACAGTGACCATTTGAATATAAAACCAACCTGTTACACTGTCAACCCTCATACAGTGACCACTTGAATATACAAACCACCATGTTACACTGTGAACCCTCATACAGTGACCACTTGAATATAAAATTAACATGTTAAACTGTGAACCCTCATACAGTGACCGATTGAATAAACAAACCTCCCTGTTACACTGTGAACCCTCATACAGTGACCACTTGAATAAACAAACCTCCCTGTTACACTGTGAGCCTTCATACAGTGACCACTTGAATATACAAACCACCCTGTTACACTGTGAGCCCTCATACAGTGACCACTTGAATATACAAACCTCCCTGTTACACTGTGAGCCCTCATACAGTGACCACTTGAATATACAAACCACCATGTTACACTGTGAACTCTCATACAGTGACCACTTGAATATACAAACCACCCTGTTACACTGTGAACCCCCATACAGTGACCACTTGAATATACAAACCACCATGTTACACTGTGAACCCTCATACAGTGACCACTTGAATAAACAAACCTTCATGTTACACTGTGTACCCTCATATAGTGACCACTTGAATATACAAACCACCATGTTACAATGTGAACCCTCATATAGTGACCACTTGAATATACAAACCACCATGTTACACTGTGAACCCTCATACAGTGACCACTTGAATATACAAACCACCATGTTACACTGTGAACCCTCATACAGTGACCACTTGAATATACAAACCACCATGTTACACTGTGAACCCTCATACAGTGACCACTTGAATAAACAAACCACCATGTTACAATGTGAACCCACATATAGTGACCACTTGAATATACAAACCTTCATGATACACTGTGAACCCTCATGCAGTGACCACTTGAATGTACAAACCACCCTGTTACACTGTGTACCCTCATACAGTGACCACTTGAATATACGAACCTTCATGTTACACTGTGTACCCTCATACAGTGACCACTTGAATATACAAACCTTCTTGTTAGACTGTGTACCCTCATACAGTGACCACTTGAATATACAAACCTTCTTGTCATATAGACCATTTATTGTCGGACTGGTCATCTTGATACCTTTTCTAAAGTTCATCACGATAATGATGCCATCTCATTCCAATGACCGTTATTCTTATTCCAAAGGTGTTCGTTATATCTGGGTTAAACTGTACTTGTGTGATGCGATGTAGATAATAAGATTTACCGGTATGTTAACATTCATAGCAAGGAATGCATTGCGTGTTTAAATTGTGTTATATTTTGGGTTGGGCTTAAAGCCCCATTAGCTTTTTAAATTAAGCAGTACAGAACAATATAATTATGTAATGATAGTAAAATATAAGAAATTATCTTTTTTGCTCTAAAACAATATTACACGATGCCTTTTTTTAGCCACATCTTGTAGAAATGTTGTCAGACGCTTTGCCTTATTTTTTGCAATATCATTGAAAAAAATAATGTGCTATATTTCTATATGTACTTTGTGATTAAAAAAGGAAATTTCGGAATGTTTTTATTGCAAGCAAAAGTCAATTTTACTGATAAAATATCTTTTTAGTTAAAATAAGACCTACTTTAATTTTAACATCCAAAATGCTAATGGGGCTTTAATACTGTTTTTTAACATTTTTTCAATTATATACGACGACCGAATCGCCTCATTAGTTTTCCTGGACAGTGTTATGTATTCTAACCAGTACTAACTTACCTATCATAAAGAACTTCTCCAAATGTGAATGGAAATCGACATTTTTGTCATTTCTATCATGAAAAGGATTGATTGCTAGTTTTCGATTTATGTCATGATATATGAGGGTCATGGGTTCCAGTACCACGTTGGGCGCTTACCTTTTATCATACCATCTAATTATCCAAACTTAATATTTGTACTTTATTTTCATCTTTATTGTTATTTATAGTTAGCTGTTTAATAACCTAAAAAGTTAACTTCCGGTGAATAACCATGCATGATAATAACTTGATTAAAAAATATTCAATTTAAAACTGATTTGCACGAAAACAAGTAGATAAATGAAAACAAAAATGTTTTTCAATGAAGACAGAAAATTATGTGTTTTGTGAAATAGTTTTTGTTTGTTCAAATTTACATTTTCAAAAAAAAAATCGTGATCTCAATTCGACAAATGAATGATGACCTTGTCTGTAAGGAGTTGTATATTCTGTGATAATTCAACGTATGAATATTGAAGTTTAGACTCCAGAAAAAAACAATATGACGAAAATGCAAAATTAAGGTTCTACCGAGACTTGAACTCGGATCGCAGGATTCAGAGTCCTGAGTGCTAACCATTACACCATAGAACCTTAGTATTAAATTGCTGGTTATTTTATGCTTTGTTTTATTTATATTTAGTTAAAGAAACAACAACAACAAAAACGCTGACAAGAAATATACATTGACAATATAGAATTGCTAATCAGTATAGGAATTAATATCCTCATAAATTATTTAATAATATCTAAATTGATATTTAACGGTCATATATATTAGCAAATTGTATATAAATTAATATTTTACTCATCAACATAAAGTTTTTTTATATATTCAATACTTATACAAGTCGCCCGGCTAGCTCAGTCGGTAGAGCATCAGACTTTTAGGAGTAATATGATATCTGAGGGTCGTGGGTTCAAGTCCCACGTTGGGCGCTTACCTTTTATTGTTGCATGTAATTATCTATAGGTAACTTTAATTGTCGATGCTATTTTCCGTTAACTGTTCAATAAACAACAAATGAAGTTGATTTCAACAAATTTATGCGAAAAAGAAAGGTTCTACCGAGATTTGAACTCGGATCGCTGGATTCAAAGTCCAGAGTGCTAACCATTACACCATAGAACCGTTATAACCAGCCGTGAAAGCGTTATCTTAAAGGAGATACTGACACGTGATGAATGTATACAAGTCGATTTAGAAGACGAGTAGAAAGTACGCATTGAATTTGATTTTTATTATCTATATGGAGTTAACGCCATTTTCAACATTATTTCAGTTATATCGTGGCTTGCAGCACTTTTGGCTTTTCCACCTTTCCAAACCAGCTTCCCTGGACTTCCTTAAGGCCTTAATTTAACAGTAGTAACCACATTCTACACACAAGCGACCACCAATCAAGCCAACAAACTTCAAAGGTGGAGGACAATGTAACACAGGACTCATCAACATGCTTTTTTCTGTTCAATACTTTCTCATCAAATCGCCCGGCTAGCTCAGTCTGTAGAGCATCAGACTTTTATATTATAAATGGAAATAAATTAAATGGAAAGAAATTAAGTTAAGACACAATAAAACATTACCTGATACATGTACCAAGTGGCATTGTAAAAAGTTTTGAACGTGACACAATGAAAATCTAAGACCATAATTTAAATGACGAATTAAACGTCTTACATCATTTAAATGACAAAGTAAACGTCTTACATCAATTACAGACAATTAGGATAGTTTCCATGGTAAACTTGTATAAGCATAATTGAATTTGAAATGAATAATACTGCAACAGAAAGAATAAATAACAAGTACAATCGAAATTGGATTTAAAGTAAAACATTGCCTTAAACAATAAATCTACATGTATTTCTTACGTGCGCAAAATGTCATACATTTATTGTTCAGTTATGAACGAACGAAGTATTATATAAGAACTAGCTTATCGTTTTGTGTTATATTCTTGGTTGGGCTTAAAGCCCCATTAGCTTTTTAAATTTAGCAGTACAGAACAATATACATGTAATGATAGTAAAATATAAGAAATATATCTTATTTGCTCTAAAACAATATTACACGACGCCTTTCTTTAGTAACATCTCGTAGAAATGTTGTCAGACGCCTTGTCTTATTTTTTGCAATATCATTGAAAAAAATGCTGTGCTCTATTTCTATATGTACTTTGTGATTAAAAAAGGAAATTTCGGAATGTTTTTATTGCAAGCAAAAGTCAATTTTACTGATAAAATATCTTTTTAGTTAAAATAAGACCTACTTTAATTTTAACATCCAAAATGCTAATGGGGCTTTAATACTGTTTTTTAACATTTTTTCAATTATATACGGCCACCGAATCGCCTCATTAGTTTTCCTGGACAGTGTTATGTATTCTAACCAGTACTAACTTATCTATCATAAAGAACTTCTCCAAATGTGAATGGAAATCGACATTTTTGTCATTTCTATCATGAAAAGGATTGATTGCTAGTTTTCGATTTATGTCATGATATCTGAGGGTCGTGAGTTCAAGTACCACGTTGGGCTCTTACCTTTTATCATACCATCTAATTATCCAAACTTAATAGTTGTACTTTATTTTCATCTTTATTGTTATTTATAGTTAGCTGTTTAATAACCTAAAACGTTAACTTCCGGTGAATAACCATGCATGATAATAACTTGATTAAAAAATATTCAATTTATAACTGATTTGCACGAAAACAAGTAGATAAATGAAAACAAAAATGTTTTTCAATGAAGACAGAAAATTATGTGTTTTGTGAAATAGTTTTTGTTTGTTCAAATTTACATTTTCAAAAAAAAAATCGTGATCTCAATTCGACAAATGAATGGTGACCTTGTCTGTAAGGAGTTGTATATTCTGTGATAATTCAACGTATGAATATTGAAGTTTAGACTCCAGAAAAAAACAATATGACGAAAATGAAAAATTAAGGTTCTACCGAGACTTGAACTCGGATCGCAGGATTCAGAGTCCTGAGTGCTAACCATTACACCATAGAACCTGGTATCAAATTACGGGTTATTTTATGCGTCGTTTTATTTATTTTTAGTTAAAGAAACAACAACAACAAAAACGCTGACAAGAAATATACATTGACAATATAGAATTGCTAATCAGTATAGGAATTAATATCTTCATATTTAATAATATCTAAATTGATATTTAACGGTCATATATATTAGCAAATTGTATATAATTTAATATTTTACTCATCAACATAAAGTTTTTTTATATATTCAATACTTATACAAGTCGCCCGGCTAGCTCAGTCGGTAGAGCATCAGACTTTTAGGAGTAATATGATATCTGAGGGTCGTGGGTTCAAGTCCCACGTTGGGCGCTTACCTTTTATTGTTGCATGTAATTATCTATAGGTAACTTTAATTGTCGATGCTATTTTCCGTTAACTGTTCAATAAACAACAAATGAAGTTGATTTCAACAAATTTATGCGAAAAAGAAAGGTTCTACCGAGATTTGAACTCGGATCGCTGGATTCAAAGTCCAGAGTGCTAACCATTACACCATAGAACCGTTATAACCAGCCGTGAAAGCGTTATCTTAAAGGAGATACTGACACGTGATGAATGTATACAAGTCGATTTAGAAGACGAGTAGAAAGTACGCATTGAATTTGATTTTTATTATCTATATGGAGTTAACGCCATTTTCAACATTATTTCAGTTATATCGTGGCTTGCAGCACTTTTGGCTTTTCCACCTTTCCAAACCAGCTTCCCTGGACTTCCTTAAGGCCTTAATTTAACAGTAGTAACCACATTATACACAGAAGCGACCACCAATCAAGCCAACAAACTTCAGAGGTGGAGGACAATGTAACACAGGACTCATCAACATGCTTTTTTCTGTTCAATACTTTCTCATCAAATCGCCCGGCTAGCTCAGTCTGTAGAGCATCAGACTTTTATATTATAAATGGAAATAAATTAAATGGAAAGAAATTAAGTTAAGACACAATAAAACATTACCTGGTACATGTACCAAGTGGCATTGTAAAAAGTTTTGAACGTGACACAATGAAAATCTAAGACCATAATTTAAATGACGAATTAAACGTCTTACATCATTTAAATGACAAAGTAAACGTCTTACATCAATTACAGACAATTAGGATAGTTTCCATGGTAAACTTGTATAAGCATAATTGAATTTGAAATGAATAATACTGCAACAGAAAGAATAAATAACAAGTACAATCGAAATTGGATTTAAAGTAAAACATTGCCTTAAACAATAAATCTACATGTATTTCTTACGTGCGCAAAATGTCATACATTTATTGTTCAGTTATGAACGAACGAAGTATTATATAAGAACTAGCTTATCGTTTTGTGTTATATTCTTGGTTGGGCTTAAAGCCCCATTAGCTTTTTAAATTTAGCAGTACAGAACAATATACATGTAATGATAGTAAAATATAAGAAATATATCTTATTTGCTCTAAAACAATATTACACGACGCCTTTCTTTAGTAACATCTCGTAGAAATGTTGTCAGACGCCTTGTCTTATTTTTTGCAATATCATTGAAAAAATGCTGTGCTCTATTTCTATATGTACTTTGTGATTAAAAAAGGAAATTTCGGAATGTTTTTATTGCAAGCAAAAGTCAATTTTACTGATAAAATATCTTTTTAGTTAAAATAAGACCTACTTTAATTTTAACATCCAAAATGCTAATGGGGCTTTAATACTGTTTTTCAACATTTTTTCAATTATATACGACGACCGAATCGCCTAATTAGTTTTCCTGGACAGTGTTATGTATTCTAACCAGTACTAACTTACCTATCATAAAGAACTTCTCCAAATGTGCATGGAAATCGACATTTTTGTCATTTCTATCATGAAAAGGATTGATTGCTAGTTTTCGATTTATGTCATGATATCTGAGGGTCGTGAGTTCAAGTACCACGTTGGGCTCTTACCTTTTATCATACCATCTAATTATCCAAACTTAATAGTTGTACTTTATTTTCATCTTTATTGTTATTTATAGTTAGCTGTTTAATAACCTAAAAAGTTAACTTCCGGTGAATAACCATGCATGATAATAACTTGATTAAAAAAATATTCAATTTAAAACTGATTTGCACGAAAACAAGTAGATAAAAGAAAACAAAAATGTTTTTCAATGAAGACAGAAAATTGTGTGTTTTGTGAAATAGTTTTTGTTTGTTCAAATTTACATTTTCAAAAAAGAAATCGTGATCTCAATTCGACAAATGAATGGTGACCTTGTCTGTAAGGAGTTGTATATTCTGTGATAATTCAACGTATGAATATTGAAGTTTAGACTCCAGAAAAAAACAATATGACGAAAATGCAAAATTAAGGTTCTACCGAGACTTGAACTCGGATCGCAGGATTCAGAGTCCTGAGTGCTAACCATTACACCATAGAACCTTAGTATTAAATTGCTGGTTATTTTATGCTTTGTTTTATTTATTTTTAGTTAAAGAAACAACAACAACAAAAACGCTGACAAGAAATATACATTGACAATATAGAATTGCTAATCAGTATAGGAATTAATATCCTCATAAATTATTTAATAATATCTAAATTGATATTTAACGGTCATATATATTAGCAAATTGTATATAAATTAATATTTTACTCATCAACATAAAGTTTTTTTATATATTCAATACTTATACAAGTCGCCCGGCTAGCTCAGTCGGTAGAGCATCAGACTTTTAGGAGTAATATGATATCTGAGGGTCGTGGGTTCAAGTCCCACGTTGGGCGCTTACCTTTTATTGTTGCATGTAATTATCTATAGGTAACTTTAATTGTCGATGCTAGTTTCCGTTAACTGTTCAATAAACAACAAATGAAGTTGATTTCAACAAATTTATGCGAAAAAGAAAGGTTCTACCGAGATTTGAACTCGGATCGCTGGATTCAAAGTCCAGAGTGCTAACCATTACACCATAGAACCGTTATAACCAGCCGTGAAAGCGTTATCTTAAAGGAGATACTGACACGTGATGAATGTATACAAGTCGATTTAGAAGACGAGTAGAAAGTACGCATTGAATTTGATTTTTATTATCTATATGGAGTTAACGCCATTTTCAACATTATTTCAGTTATATCGTGGCTTGCAGCACTTTTGGCTTTTCCACCTTTCCAAACCAGCTTCCCTGGACTTCCTTAAGGCCTTAATTTAACAGTAGTAACCACATTATACACAGAAGCGACCACCAATCTAGCCAACAAACTTCAGAGGTGGAGGACAATGTAACACAGGACTCATCAACATGCTTTTTTCTGTTCAATACTTTCTCATCAAATCGCCCGGCTAGCTCAGTCTGTAGAGCATCAGACTTTTATATTATAAATGGAAATAAATTAAATGGAAAGAAATTAAGTTAAGACACAATAAAACATTACCTGGTACATGTACCAAGTGGCATTGTAAAAAGTTTTGAACGTGACACAATGAAAATCTAAGACCATAATTTAAATGACGAATTAAACGTCTTACATCATTTAAATGACAAAGTAAACGTCTTACATCAATTACAGACAATTAGGATAGTTTCCATGGTAAACTTGTATAAGCATAATTGAATTTGAAATGAATAATACTGCAACAGAAAGAATAAATAACAAGTACAATCGAAATTGGATTTAAAGTAAAACATTGCCTTAAACAATAAATCTACATGTATTTCTTACGTGCGCAAAATGTCATACATTTATTGTTCAGTTATGAACGAACGAAGTATTATATAAGAACTAGCTTATCGTTTTGTGTTATATTCTTGGTTGGGCTTAAAGCCCCATTAGCTTTTTAAATTTAGCAGTACAGAACAATATACATGTAATGATAGTAAAATATAAGAAATATATCTTATTTGCTCTAAAACAATATTACACGACGCCTTTCTTTAGTAACATCTCGTAGAAATGTTGTCAGACGCCTTGTCTTATTTTTTGCAATATCATTGAAAAAATGCTGTGCTCTATTTCTATATGTACTTTGTGATTAAAAAAGGAAATTTCGGAATGTTTTTATTGCAAGCAAAAGTCAATTTTACTGATAAAATATCTTTTTAGTTAAAATAAGACCTACTTTAATTTTAACATCCAAAATGCTAATGGGGCTTTAATACTGTTTTTTAACATTTTTTCAATTATATACGACGACCTAATCGCCTAATTAGTTTTCCTGGACAGTGTTATGTATTCTAACCAGTACTAACTTACCTATCATAAAGAACTTCTCCAAATGTGAATGGAAATCGACATTTTTGTCATTTCTATCATGAAAAGGATTGATTGCTAGTTTTCGATTTATGTCATGATATCTGAGGGTCGTGAGTTCAAGTACCACGTTGGGCTCTTACCTTTTATCATACCATCTAATTATCCAAACTTAATAGTTGTACTTTATTTTCATCTTTATTGTTATTTATAGTTAGCTGTTTAATAACCTAAAAAGTTAACTTCCGGTGAATAACCATGCATGATAATAACTTGATTAAAAAAATATTCAATTTAAAACTGATTTGCACGAAAACAAGTAGATAAAAGAAAACAAAAATGTTTTTCAATGAAGACAGAAAAGTGTGTGTTTTGAAATAGTTTCTGTTTGTTCAAATTTACATTTTCAAAAAAAAAATCGTGATCTCAATTCGACAAATGAATGGTGACCTTGTCTGTAAGGAGTTGTATATTCTGTGATAATTCAACGTATGAATATTGAAGTTTAGACTCCAGAAAAAAACAATATGACGAAAATGCAAAATTAAGGTTCTACCGAGACTTGAACTCGGATCGCAGGATTCAGAGTCCTGAGTGCTAACCATTACACCATAGAACCTTAGTATCAAATTGCTGGTTATTTTATGCGTCGTTTTATTTATTTTTAGTTAAAAAAAAAAAAAAAAAAAAAACGCTGACAAGAAATATACATTGACAATATAGAATTGCTAATCAGTATAGGAATTAATATCCTTATATTTAATAATATCTAAATAGATATTTAACGGTCATATATATTAGCAAATTGTATATAAATTGATATTTTACTCATCAACATAAAGTTTTTTTATATATTCAATACTTATACATCAAGTCGCCCGGCTAGCTCAGTCGGTAGAGCATCAGACTTTTAGGAGTAATATGATATCTGAGGGTCGTGGGTTCAAGTCCCACGTTGGGCGCTTACCTTTTATTGTTGCATGTAATTATCTATAGGTAACTTTAATTGTCGATGCTATTTTCCGTTAACTGTTCAATAAACAACAAATGAAGTTGATTTCAACAAATTTATGCGAAAAAGAAAGGTTCTACCGAGATTTGAACTCGGATCGCTGGATTCAAAGTCCAGAGTGCTAACCATTACACCATAGAACCGTTATAACCAGCCGTGAAAGCGTTATCTTAAAGGAGATACTGACACGTGATGAATGTATACAAGTCGATTTAGAAGACGAGTAGAAAGTACGCATTGAATTTGATTTTTATTATCTATATGGAGTTAACGCCATTTTCAACATTATTTCAGTTATATCGTGGCTTGCAGCACTTTTGGCTTTTCCACCTTTCCAAACCAGCTTCCCTGGACTTCCTTAAGGCCTTAATTTAACAGTAGTAACCACATTATACACAGAAGCGACCACCAATCAAGCCAACAAACTTCAGAGGTGGAGGACAATGTAACACAGGACTCATCAACATGCTTTTTTCTGTTCAATACTTTCTCATCAAATCGCCCGGCTAGCTCAGTCTGTAGAGCATCAGACTTTTATATTATAAATGGAAATAAATTAAATGGAAAGAAATTAAGTTAAGACACAATAAAACATTACCTGGTACATGTACCAAGTGGCATTGTAAAAAGTTTTGAACGTGACACAATGAAAATCTAAGACCATAATTTAAATGACGAATTAAACGTCTTACATCATTTAAATGACAAAGTAAACGTCTTACATCAATTACAGACAGTTAGGATAGTTTCCATGGTAAACTTGTATAAGCATAATTGAATTTGAAATGAATAATACTGCAACAGAAAGAATAAATAACAAGTACAATCGAAATTGGATTTAAAGTAAAACATTGCCTTAAACAATAAATCTACATGTATTTCTTACGTGCGCAAAATGTCATACATTTATTGTTCAGTTATGAACGAACGAAGTATTATATAAGAACTAGCTTATCGTTTTGTGTTATATTCTTGGTTGGGCTTAAAGCCCCATTAGCTTTTTAAATTTAGCAGTATAGAAAAATATACATGTAATGATAGTAAAATATAAGAAATATATCTTATTTGCTCTAAAACAATATTACACGACGCCTTTCTTTAGTAACATCTCGTAGAAATGTTGTCAGACGCCTTGTCTTATTTTTTGCAATATCATTGAAAAAATGCTGTGCTCTATTTTTATATGTACTTTGTGATTAAAAAAGGAAATTTCGGAATGTTTTTATTGCAAGCAAAAGTCAATTTTACTGATAAAATATCTTTTTAGTTAAAATAAGACCTACTTTAATTTTAACATCCAAAATGCTAATGGGGCTTTAATACTGTTTTTTAACATTTTTTCTATTATATACGACGACCGAATCGCCTCATTAGTTTTCCTGGACAGTGTTATGTATTCTAACCAGTACTAACTTATCTATCATAAAGAACTTCTCCAAATGTGCATGGAAATCGACATTTTTGTCATTTCTATCATGAAAAGGATTGATTGCTAGTTTTCGATTTATGTCATGATATCTGAGGGTCGTGAGTTCAAGTACCACGTTGGGCGCTTACCTTTTATCATACTATCTAATTATCCAAACTTAATAGTTGTACTTTATTTTCATCTTTATTGTTATTTATAGTTAGCTGTTTAATAACCTAAAAAGTTAACTTCCGGTGAATAACCATGCATGATAATAACTTGATTAAAAAATATTCAATTTATAACTGATTTGCACGAAAACAAGTAGATAAATGAAAACAAAAATGTTTTTCAATGAAGACAGAAAATTATGTGTTTTGTGAAATAGTTTTTGTTTGTTCAAATTTACATTTTCAAAAAAAAAATCGTGATCTCAATTCGACAAATGAATGATGACCTTGTCTGTAAGGAGTTGTATATTCTGTGATAATTCAACGTATGAATATTGAAGTTTAGACTCCAGAAAAAAAACAATATGACGAAAATGCAAAATTAAGGTTCTACCGAGACTTGAACTCGGATCGCAGGATTCAGAGTCCTGAGTGCTAACCATTACACCATAGAACCTTAGTATTAAATTGCTGGTTATTTTATGCTTTGTTTTATTTATTTTTAGTTAAAGAAACAACAACAACAAAAACGCTGACAAGAAATATACATTGACAATATAGAATTGCTAATCAGTATAGGAATTAATATCCTCATAAATTATTTAATAATATCTAAATTGATATTTAACGGTCATATATATTAGCAAATTGTATATAAATTAATATTTTACTCATCAACATAAAGTTTTTTTATATATTCAATACTTATACAAGTCGCCCGGCTAGCTCAGTCGGTAGAGCATCAGACTTTTAGGAGTAATATGATATCTGAGGGTCGTGGGTTCAAGTCCCACGTTGGGCGCTTACCTTTTATTGTTGCATGTAATTATCTATAGGTAACTTTAATTGTCGATGCTAGTTTCCGTTAACTGTTCAATAAACAACAAATGAAGTTGATTTCAACAAATTTATGCGAAAAAGAAAGGTTCTACCGAGATTTGAACTCGGATCGCTGGATTCAAAGTCCAGAGTGCTAACCATTACACCATAGAACCGTTATAACCAGCCGTGAAAGCGTTATCTTAAAGGAGATACTGACACGTGATGAATGTATACAAGTCGATTTAGAAGACGAGTAGAAAGTACGCATTGAATTTGATTTTTATTATCTATATGGAGTTAACGCCATTTTCAACATTATTTCAGTTATATCGTGGCTTGCAGCACTTTTGGCTTTTCCACCTTTCCAAACCAGCTTCCCTGGACTTCCTTAAGGCCTTAATTTAACAGTAGTAACCACATTATACACAGAAGCGACCACCAATCTAGCCAACAAACTTCAGAGGTGGAGGACAATGTAACACAGGACTCATCAACATGCTTTTTTCTGTTCAATACTTTCTCATCAAATCGCCCGGCTAGCTCAGTCTGTAGAGCATCAGACTTTTATATTATAAATGGAAATAAATTAAATGGAAAGAAATTAAGTTAAGACACAATAAAACATTACCTGGTACATGTACCAAGTGGCATTGTAAAAAGTTTTGAACGTGACACAATGAAAATCTAAGACCATAATTTAAATGACGAATTAAACGTCTTACATCATTTAAATGACAAAGTAAACGTCTTACATCAATTACAGACAATTAGGATAGTTTCCATGGTAAACTTGTATAAGCATAATTGAATTTGAAATGAATAATACTGCAACAGAAAGAATAAATAACAAGTACAATCGAAATTGGATTTAAAGTAAAACATTGCCTTAAACAATAAATCTACATGTATTTCTTACGTGCGCAAAATGTCATACATTTATTGTTCAGTTATGAACGAACGAAGTATTATATAAGAACTAGCTTATCGTTTTGTGTTATATTCTTGGTTGGGCTTAAAGCCCCATTAGCTTTTTAAATTTAGCAGTACAGAACAATATACATGTAATGATTGTAAAATATAAGAAATATATCTTATTTGCTCTAAAACAATATTACACGATGCCTTTTTTAGCCACATCTTGTAGAAATGTTGTCAGACGCTTTGCCTTATTTTTTGCAATATCATTGAAAAAAATAATGTGCTATATTTCTATATGTACTTTGTGATTAAAAAAGGAAATTTCGGAATGTTTTTATTGCAAGCAAAAGTCAATTTTACGGATAAAATATCTTTTTAGTTAAAATAAGACCTACTTTAATTTTAACATCCAAAATGCTAATGGGGCTTTAATACTGTTTTTTAACATTTTTTCAATTATATACGACGACCGAATCGCCTCATTAGTTTTCCTGGACAGTGTTATGTATTCTAACCAGTACTAACTTATCTATCATAAAGAACTTCTCCAAATGTGCATGGAAATCGACATTTTTGTCATTTCTATCATGGAAAGGATTGATTGCTAGTTTTCGATTTATGTCATGATATCTGAGGGTCGTGAGTTCAAGTACCACGTTGGGCGCTTACCTTTTATCATACTATCTAATTATCCAAACTTAATAGTTGTACTTTATTTTCATCTTTATTGTTATTTATAGTTAGCTGTTTAATAACCTAAAAAGTTAACTTCCGGTGAATAAACATGCATGATAATAACTTGATTAAAAAATATTCAATTTATAACTGATTTGCACGAAAACAAGTAGATAAATGAAAACAAAAATGTTTTTCAATGAAGACAGAAAATTATGTGTTTTGTGAAATAGTTTCTGTTTGTTCAAATTTACATTTTCAAAAAAAAAATCGTGATCTCAATTCGACAAATGAATGATGACCTTGTCTGTAAGGAGTTGTATATTCTGTGATAATTCAACGTATGAATATTGAAGTTTAGACTCCAGAAAAAAAACAATATGACGAAAATGCAAAATTAAGGTTCTACCGAGACTTGAACTCGGATCGCAGGATTCAGAGTCCTGAGTGCTAACCATTACACCATAGAACCTTAGTATTAAATTGCTGGTTATTTTATGCTTTGTTTTATTTATTTTTAGTTAAAGAAACAACAACAACAAAAACGCTGACAAGAAATATACATTGACAATATAGAATTGCTAATCAGTATAGGAATTAATATCCTCATAAATTATTTAATAATATCTAAATTGATATTTAACGGTCATATATATTAGCAAATTGTATATAAATTAATATTTTACTCATCAACATAAAGTTTTTTTATATATTCAATACTTATACAAGTCGCCCGGCTAGCTCAGTCGGTAGAGCATCAGACTTTTAGGAGTAATATGATATCTGAGGGTCGTGGGTTCAAGTCCCACGTTGGGCGCTTACCTTTTATTGTTGCATGTAATTATCTATAGGTAACTTTAATTGTCGATGCTATTTTCCGTTAACTGTTCAATAAACAACAAATGAAGTTGATTTCAACAAATTTATGCGAAAAAGAAAGGTTCTACCGAGATTTGAACTCGGATCGCTGGATTCAAAGTCCAGAGTGCTAACCATTACACCATAGAACCGTTATAACCAGCCGTGAAAGCGTTATCTTAAAGGAGATACTGACACGTGATGAATGTATACAAGTCGATTTAGAAGACGAGTAGAAAGTACGCATTGAATTTGATTTTTATTATCTATATGGAGTTAACGCCATTTTCAACATTATTTCAGTTATATCGTGGCTTGCAGCACTTTTGGCTTTTCCACCTTTCCAAACCAGCTTCCCTGGACTTCCTTAAGGCCTTAATTTAACAGTAGTAACCACATTCTACACACAAGCGACCACCAATCAAGCCAACAGACTTCAGAGGTGGACGACAATTTAACATCTTGGCTCATCAACATACTTTTTTCTGTTTAATACTTTCTCATCAAATCGCCCGGCTAGCTCAGTCTGTAGAGCATCAGACTTTTATATTATGAATGGAAAGAAATCAAATGGAAAGAAATGATTATACTCGATAGTTAAGACACAATAAAACATTACCTGGTATATGTATCAAGCGGCAAAGTAAAAATATTTGAACGTGGCACAATGAAAATCTAAGACCATAATTTAAATGACGAATTAAACGTCTTACATCATTTAAATGACAAAGTAAACGTCTTACATCAATTACAGATAATTAGGATAGTTTCCATGGTAAACTTGTATAAGCATAATTGAATTTGAAATGAATAATACTGCAACAGAAAGAATAAATAACAAGTACAATCGAAATTGGATTTAAAGTAAAACATTGCCTTAAACAATAATCTACATGTATTTCTTACGTGCGCAAAATGTCATACATTTATTGTTCCGTTATGAACGAACGAAGTATTATATAAGAACTAGCTTATCGTTTGCTTAAGTTTTCAAAACTTAATGAAATGCACCACAGATTTCATTTTCAGATAATTTAGCGTGTAAACTTAATAATACTATTTTATTTCAATAGTAAACGATAAAAATCCTCTTTCATTACCGCCAATCCGATTAAACTTGTCTTTATATTGCAGTTTGCCTAATTATTTGTTCTATTCATATTCTCAGTTTTTCCTCAAGGTTTTAACTCATCAACATATAAAACTCATATTTATTATCAAAAGTTAGCTATTAAGTTTAAAATAGCTATTTGACTTCATTGTTTGTATTTAAAGTAGCTAAAAGTTTAAAAAATAGCTACATAATCTTTTATAGTAATAATTTCAAAATAGAAGAACTATATTAACATAAAGTATACAATTAGTTATAAATAAAGTTAAAAGTGTATGCAAAATAGCACTCCCCCTAAATAAAATAGTTCTTCCTAAATATAGTTGTAAATTAAGACACACACACAAACTTTCACTTAAAATAGCCTAAATATGTATGTTATATTTTTATATAGTAAATTTTTAATTATAGTTTTTTAAATAACAGGCTATATTGAAAGATAGAAATATTGTTAAAATAGTGAAAGCTCGCACATATGGGATTATCCCGGTTGCGAGGATAAACAAACTCAATAATCAACATATAGTTTTTCTATTCAATATAAATATAGATCAAGTCGCCCGGCTAGCTCAGTCGGTAGAGCATCAGACTTTTATGGGTATCATGATATCTGAGGGTCGTGGGTTCAAGTCCCCCGTTGGGCGCAAATTTTTTATTCTCTTTTGATCACATCATTTTTTGATAAATAAGAATCGTCGCTTTGGAAAGAATCCACATTGGATACTAGTATACCAATTTATGCGAAAATTGATAATATAATTCATCCATAAAAATTATTTATTTTATGACTGTAGTTCATTAGTTCATTTTTCTAAGAATAGGATGGTGTATAAATAAGGAGAATGGGTCGTTTAAACAACGGATAAACGTACAAATGAATGCTGTTAAGTGCCAGCATATACTCCAGTTTTATTTAAAGGCGGCCTAAAAGGATTTACAGTGTAACAGGGAGGTTTTGTTTATTCAAGTGGTCACTGTATGAGGGTTCACAGTGTAACATGGTGATTTTATATTCATGTGGTCACTGTATGGGGGTACACAGTGTAACATGGTGGTTTGTATATTCAAGTGGTCACTGTATGGGGGTTCACAGTGTAACAGGGTGGTTTGTATATTCAAGTGGTCACTATATGAGGGTACACAGTGTAACAGGGAGGTTTTGTTTATTCAAGTGGTCACTGTATGAGGGTTCACAGTGTAACATGGTGATTTTATATTCATGTGGTCACTGTATGAGGGTACACAGTGTAACATGGTGGTTTGTATATTCAAGTAGTCACTGTATGGGGGTTCACAGTGTAACAGGGTGGTTTGTATATTCAAGTGGTCATTGTATGAGGGTTCACAGTATAACAGGGAGGTTTGTATATTCAAGTGGTCACTGTATGAGGGTACACAGTGTAACATGGTGGTTTGTATATTCAAGTGGTCACTGAATGGGGGTTCACAGTGTAACAGGGTGGTTTGTATATTCAAGTGGTCACTGTATGAGGGTTCACAGTGTAACAGGGAGGTTTGTATTTTCAAGTGGTCACTATATGAGGGTTCACAGTGTAACAGGGAGGTTTGTATATTCAAGTGGTCATTGTATGAGGGTTCACAGTGTAACAGGGTGGTTTGTATATTCAAGTGGTCACTGTATGATGGTTCACAATGTAACAGGGTGGTTTGTATATTCAAGTGGTCACTGTATGAGGGTACACAGTGTAACAGGGTGGTTCGTATATTCAAGTGGTCACTGTATGAGGGTTCACAGTGTAACATGGTGGTTTGTATATTCAAGTGGTCACTGTATTAGGGTTCACAATGTAACAGGGTGGTTTGTATATTCAAGTGGTCACTGTATGATGGTTCACAATGTAACAGGGTGGTTTGTATATTCAAGTGGTCACTATATGAGAATTCACAGTGCAACATGGTCGTTTTACATTCAAGTGGTCACTATATGAGGGTTCACAGTGTAACAGGGTGGTTTGTATATTCAAGTGGTCACTGTATGATGGTTCACAATGTAACATGGTGGTTTGTTTATTCAAGTGGTCACTGTATGAGGGTACACAGTGTAACATGGTGGTTTGTACATTCAAGTGGTCACTGTATGAGGGTTCACAGTGTAACAGGATGGTTTGTATATTCAAGTGGTCACTATATGAGGGTTCACAGTGTAACAGGGTGGTTTGTATATTCAAGTGGTCACTGTTTGAGGGTTCACTGTGTAACATGGTGGTTCGTCAGTATATTCAAGTGGTCACTGTATGAGGTGTTGCTGTAAACCGAGGTGGTTTTACATTCAAATAATTACTAAATGAGATGTTACTGTATTTTATCTAAATCACCAATACACCTGTTATCACTATTTCTGAAACTATGTCAGGTTCTATGGTGTAATGGTTAGCACTCTGGACTTTGAATCCAGCGATCCGAGTTCAAATCTCGGTAGAACCTCTTTTTTATAAAAAAAATACATGTGTATTTTATATCAAAAATAATACGAAAAATATAGTCACTTCATCATTTTTTCCATCAATATGCCAAGCCTAAGTCTGTCCAGATATTACGCTAAATATCGTTTGTAACGTTGATAAATAAATCGCAGTACAATATTGCATTTATATTACATCATAAACAGATCCGCAAATCTATGATTTCATACAACTTGCATGTTACAGGCAAGTCGCCCGGCTAGCTCAGTCGGTAGAGCATCAGACTTTTAGGAGTGTCATGATATCTGAGGGTCGTGGGTTCAAGTCCCCCGTTGGGCGCAAATCTTTTAATCTCTTTTGATCACATCATTTTTTGATAAACAAGAATCGTCGCTTTGGAAAGAATCCACATTGGATATACTAATTTATACGAAAATTGATAATATAATTTAGACATAAAAATTTTTCATTTAATGACTGCAGTTCATTAGTTCATTTTTCTAAGAATAAGATGGTGTATAAATATCCAATTCTCGATCCTGTATCTTCTCTCCCCTCTCGTTTAGGAGAATGGGTCGTTTAAACAACGGATAAACGTATAAATGAATGCTTTTAAGTGCCAGCATATACTCAGAGTTTTATTTTAAAGGCGGCCTAAATTAAAATGAAATTAATTGAACTACTTTTCGTTCATTCTGGTATCTTGGGAATGCGTTTCTTTCTCCACCATGTTTTTTTTATTTTATTATTTTAATCTATACTGTACAATTGAAGATAGTTCCGTCTTTATAAATTTAGAGTGAGATGAATTCTGGAAACTGTTTGAATTTCCTAGAACGATGTCACGAGGCCAGAAATAAATAGTCCTGGTTCCGGTTATCCGACAACCCCTTTTTCAATCGAAACTCCTCGGTGTTAGTTTAAAGAAATTTCTCACTTACGGAAATACCCGAGTCAGAGTTATGATTGCCCTAGTTTTAGAGCCCATCCTAAAGTTTCTAACCTGTCAATAAAGGCCGCATATTGTCTTTCTTTAGGATAACCTTGCTTCTCAGGTTTGACCTTAGGCTACATGTATGAATTCAGAACCGTAGATTTTATATATGCTTAAGGCACATATCATCAACACAAATTATATCACATAATTAGGAGGTTATTGTATCTGTTCAGTATATAATCACAAATACTTCAAATTCAATGTGCCGTGACAAATTTGACTGAAGATATTAGATCCTATGTTAAATTTTCCTCCACCTCTGAATTATGTGGTGTAGCTTTGTAGTAGCTTACGGATAAAATGTGATAAGTTCTGGTTAAGGCCTTAATGAAATCCATGGAAGCTGGTTAGGATAGATGGAAAAGTCACAACGGTCCGCCACAATAATTGAAATAATGTTGAAAATCAGTTAAATATCCGAATACACAAATAATTTCACTAATCGTCATCTAATCGACATACACTCTCCACTTGACAGTATTGCATTTAAGATAACGCTTTAACAGTTGTCATTATAACGGTTCTATGGTGTAATGGTTAGCACTCTGGACTTTGAATCCAGCGATCCGAGTTCAAATCTCGGTAGAACCTCTTTTTTTGTATTTATTCGTAAAATATTTAGTTATTTGTATATAAAGTATGGATTTATTTACCTATTTTCCGATATTTATTTGTTTATCTTCTTGTGTACCCTTGATATTTGTATGAAGATTTTGTGTGTGAGATAAAAAGTTAAACTAGACCGAACAGCCACTTGACAGTAACGGTCCCTAGGCAATGTCGTACCTTGTACGAGCTGATTAAATAAAAAAAAATGTGCGACCCAAATTGTGCAACCCAATAATTCGTTCATTATCCAGCTGTATCGAGGGTTGAGCCCTCGATATGGTCAGTACATTTTATTTTTGAAAATGTATACCTGCTAACCATCTGTAACCGGAAACTAATACATGTTTAAGGATGTCCTAATTGTAAATTATCGGAATACTAGGATACATACATATTTGTGGTGCATTGATTTATTTAAGTACAGCTCAGTTAATTCACAATTGAAATCTTAATTTGTAGACATGAAATGCGGGTAATTACAAACAGGATGGCTTCTAAATATAACTTTTCTTGTCTGCGGTAATAGGCAGTCGCTTACGGAGGATAAGAGTCTAGTACAGGTTCTTCCCAGGAACGATGGTTTGGTGAATTGTCCGACGCATATGACTCTGACTCACGGTTGAAAAGGGGCGTAAATCCCAACAAACAAACATGTTTATGTTGCACTTAGTGAATAGCCGCTAATCTCAATATAACATAGTTCCCATATCTACAATGTGGGAACTATGTATACAAAAAAACCTGGACAGTAAAACTCACTTTTTGTTATCATCGGGTAGAGACCGTCCCTGGACCCAATAACAGCTTGGTTGAAAGGAAAGCAGCACAAAAAATAGGTCTCAACTAAATGGTGTGAATATACAGACGTACCTGGTATATTTCTTGGATTTGTGTTGGATCTAAATATATTCCAAATCATTTTACTGTAACCATATGCAAATAGTCATGTATTTAAATAAGTGTACGTCGGTATAATACATGACGTATTTCAATGCGTAGAATTAAACCCGCGTATTCGCTGTTAGCCAATGAAATAGCGCGCTTATGAGTTGCTGTTTTGCATATCCTGTTTCCGTAAAAATAGTTCTACTTTCGGTTTTCGTTCGATGGGTCAGTAATTTCTCTACAGACATATGCATGCATTTGCAATAATCTACCATTGATGCATGTTTTTACCTAAGGGCTTAGTAAGCGGTCATTGTATTGAGATGTTCATAATATTGAGGTTCATTCATATGTTTTAGGGAAACTTAGTTCAAACGAAAAAAATACCAAGTACATTTAGATATGATTCATTTTGGTAAAAGAAAACTAATATGACAAAAGTAAGCGCCCAACGTGGGACTTGAACCCACGACCCTCAGATATCACATTACATATAAAAGTCTGATGCTCTACCGACTGAGCTAGCCGGGCGACATGACGTCGATTAGATAATATTGTTATAATAAATCAAGTTGTTGTAATCTTATTAATAAGCCTATTATATATAAGAACAGATGTTAATATTATTATAAACTAACTATTTGCTAACAACTTATTAAATAACGGTTCTATGGTGTAATGGTTAGCACTCTGGACTTTGAATCCAGCGATCCGAGTTCAAATCTCGGTAGAACCTCGTTTTTTAGAAAAATCATTCGGACTTATTTTAATATATTAAACCAAGGACTTATATACATGTACATACTGTATATAAGTCCTTGACTAAACTAATTAAAAGTGAAATATAAAAAAATCAATCAATACTTGTTTAAATACAATGTACAATGTAAGATATCGGAAGGCAGGTCATAATTTATGTTTATGATCTTTGGAGTAAAAAATGAATTAATTGGTAGAAATGAATTGGTATTTTTTAAAACCATAATTGCATGGTTACATAATTCACCGGATTGTGTATGTGAATAAATTCCTGTTGTTTCTTTTCTTAGATATGTGTTTTTAAAAAGTGAGCGCCCAACGTGGGACTTGAACCCACGACCCTCAGATATCATGACATTCATAAAAGTCTGATGCTCTACCGACTGAGCTAGCCGGGCGACATGGCATAGAGAATACTTGTGCACATTCTGATAAAATTTTACATAATCAGTTAGTGCACTTTACAGTGTTATCAAACAATAATGACTTTATCAGTAAATTCATAAGATGCAATGGTTGTATAACATTCAGATAGTTACATAGTATACTCATTAAACATCTATCAAAAAAGAAATATATCAGAAATTCTTTTGTAAAAAAATATCAATGTGTCAAGCAGGATTAAAACGGCATGTTTATGTTACTGGCAGTTTCATGATATTAAAATTCCTCTGCTGCTACTGATGATGGTGATGATGATGAGGCGGAGGTCGTTGGTGATGAGGAATGGATGATGATGATTACGACGGTGATAATGATGATGATGATGACGATGACGATGATGATGACGATGACGATGACGATGACGGTGATGATGATGATGATGATGATGGTGATGATGATGATGATGATGATGATGATGATGATGATGATGATGATGATGATGGTGGTGATGATGATGGTGATGGTGATGATGATGATGACGACGATGATGATTACAACGATGATGATGACAACGATGATGATGACGATGATAATGAAGAAGATGATAATGATGACGACGATGATGATGGTGATGCTGATGATGATGATGACGACGATGATGATGGTGATGATGATGATGACTACGACGGTTATAATGCTGATGATAATGATGCTGATGATGCTGATGATGATGATGATCAGAATGGTCTTGGTCATGGACTAACTTTTCGATGTTTCAAGATTTGAAGCATTTTCAGTTTGATGCTAAACTGTAGCAAGTTTGCTTGAATTTTTTTCAGTCACTTTAAGTTGTTTTGTTCTATTGGAACGAACCGCTTTAAACAAATCAACAAAATCGATGAAAATGATGTTATTCTTCAAATAATTAATTCACATATTGCTGCAGGAGACTAAAACTCCACTGTGGCTCCGATTTCAGACATATTTCTGTTAAATTATTGAGCAAAAACAATTAGATCTCATGTGAGTGAATTTAAAAATGATATACATGTCTACAGCTGATAAAATATTTCTGATGTATTTGCTTATTGACGCCACGGGAGAGAGAAAGTCGGAAAAAAACAAAAACTGTACCAATAATGAACGCAACGAATCGGAAATACGGTAGATCAGTGGAGACTTCGTGGCTTAATAATTATATTATATATGCTTGTTAGTTTGGCGTTTAACTTAGCGACTCAACAAGGAAATAGCTTTAGTGATACGCCTACCGTTATTATGCTTTTATTACAAATTACAGAAAATAAGATTCTATGTGCATAATATATAAAAGAAATCGAAAAACGTTTCGCAGGTGACATGAAATGCGTATTAAACACAAAGATAAGAAAACATTTATTTCATTGGACTAAATAAAATATAATTTTTATGTCAAATGAAATTTCTGAGATACGACTTGGTGCAGAATGGTGTTTGGCGCGGGATGATAATAATTTATGTGATGTAACATTTTTATAGACTGTTCTGACTACGTCTTAAATTCTCCAAAAATAAGGTTTACAGCGTCCGTTGTTATACATTGTCTGCGCGGCAGGTGAAACTGTGTTTTAAGGAGAAATAAACCTAGTGTTTTACACAACAGACAATCAAACCTGTGACACTTAGAAGTCTGGAACTCTCCAAAGTACCGACATTAACATATCAGGGACTTTCAGTTCTATGCACTGTCCCCTAGTTTATAAAACTTGTGCTAAAAAATTTCGTCATTCTCAAAATACTTCTGTTGAAAAGATATTACACAATGTACTTTCTTGTTAGATAAATAACAAATTCATAATATAGAACATTTTTATCATGAAACTATTTCGTTGGCTATAGACTAATGGTTAAATCGATATCACGATGGTCCTATTTTGTATCGACTTATATTTATCCAAAATCGGATAGTTTTGTTTTCAAACTTTGAAATCATTCTGTAGTTTTATTCCCCATAATTTGCAATACAATAAAACTTCATCCAGTGACCATTTCAATATTACGACATACAAATGTATTTACAGTGCAACCTTTCCAAAGCAACAACCTTTTTGAAGTAGCAAAATTATGTTGTCGTTGTTGTTAAGGGGTTGCTGCTCTAGAGAGGTTAAATTAATACATCTAGTTGACTCGTGCAGTGGGGAAAATCATGCCGTTGTTAAAGGGAGGTTATCTGATACCTCTGTTTCAGACATCACAAGACAATAATAAAATGTATACAACGTAGTCGCGTTCATAAGGGAATTCAAACGAACAGACGAACGGACAAACAGACGGACGAACAGACAGACGGACAAACAGACGGACGGACGGAAAGATAAACTATGGCTCAGCAAGCAACTGAACGAACGAACTAGCAAATCCTTTTCATGTTCTAATGGGTTTAATTGTTTCACATTCTTCCTGGCAATAATATAGTTACGAAACTCAAAATCAATTAATCGATCTTTTAATCCAATATTGACAATGTTTATTGCAAATATGATCAAATAGCAACCTTTTTATTGTACAGAATTATGTCCAACATCAATGAGTTTCTTGAATTAATCGCCTAAAACACGCAAATGAAAATAAGAAGATTAGAAATCTGATTGTTAAAATTCACATGGAATTTAAACTTGATATTAATCTACATGTATTCATCTCATAATATTTATGGTTCATAAGCCTTCGATGTTTGACTGAAAACGAGGCCGTAGAACAGTAGGCTTTGTCCTCACGATGATATGATCCGTACATTTCAAGGTTAAGTATCATAACAAGCAGACGAGAATCTAACGCAAGCTTTATTGTCGTCCACAGACAAGCACTTATTTCGTCTGTCACCGATAGCTTAAAATTTGAGAGTAATTTCTTTCCCTTCGCTGATCGTTTATGATGGCCCTAAGCCACTAAAATTGGGCTTTATTTCTTAAAATGACATCCTGTATACTAAATCTAGTATACATGTACATTAAATACAGTGCAACCTCTCCAGTGCAACACCTTTCTAGAGCAACAAGCTCTCAGCAACGACATTATTTGACTTTATTTGTGGATCATTGATACGAACATTAGCGTAATGAAAACTCTTTCGTAGAAGTTATTTAAATTTTGCATGACCATAGCATATAAAAACAGAAACATTTTAAGCGAAAAAAATGGGGGTAACCGATTTTGTTTTTGAGTTACCATCCCCTGGATTTGAATTGTTTGCCTATTTTAGACCATTTCAAGGGAAGATAATTCACAATAACTGAAAACAGGGCTTTATTTACTTTCCTTTTTGTGTTCTGTTTTTTTTATCTTCTTTACCTTATAAACAACAGCCAAAGAATGTTAAAGTCCATGAAAATTCACTGGCAAAAAAGCGTTCGTCGAAGTCCTTTCTGAAATAGCATGCCCCGTAGATGAGGTAGAAAAACATATTCGCAGTACCGATGAAATAACCCTCATGAAGTCCAGCAATACAATAATTGTGAACATTTTGATCAGTCGTAATTGTCTTCTTGTTCCCTCGTTTGACTGTGAACGTTGTTGGCTCACTCGCAATTGGGCAGCGTTTATAAATCGATATAGTTTGAAATACATCATCGTCATTGTTGTCGTTGGACCGAACAGAAAGCAAAACATCAGTAAACAATTATAAGACTGTACTAAAGTATACGACACATATTGTAATGTTTCATTTTGTAAAGTTATTGTTTTAGCAGCTCGAAAATACATGGTCGGGACAGACAATGCAAATGACAATACCCAAACAATTGACAAAAAAATTGCAATCTTGTTTCTTGTTCCCCAGTTTGAATTTATTTTAACACAATACTATTTATCTATGCTTATGAGAATGAGAGTAAAGACATCACACATTACTACAACATAGCCATTGTAAAACACAAACTTGCAAAGTATATCGCCAAAGATCCAGTGGCGAGTTATCCATGTGATGGCGAAGAATGGACAAGATAATGTCAACAAGATATCTGTAGCTGTAAGGTTCGCAATAAACATAAAAAAGGAACAATCCGTAATCCTGCGCTTCGGTAAATGGCAATGAGTTTCTTTTAGGGCTGTCCCGATATGTCCGTGTAACCGGTACGTACCGGTACAGTGCTGAACGATATGCGTATCGTATCGCAAGGTCCCGTATCGGCCGTATCGCGGTTTTTTACTTTTACATTAAAAACTCTTAGAATGTTTAACAACTGGACTAGATTTACGATTTTTCACTCATTTTATCGTCGACAATGCTTTCTCAACTCCATATTCTATATTTAAAGACATTAGTTGCGAGAGATAAAGCTAGACAACGGATTCGATTCGAATATTCAGATTTTGCCAGGAAAATATTGACCTATAGATTATATCAATTTATCAAACGATATTTTAGAACTTTTCTTTCAACAAATAAGGAACAGATTTTCTAATTTTCCGAAACATAGATCCGACATTTAAATTTTCAAACACATGTACAAATATTCAAGTAACTGGTTTGAGCGCCAGCTAGCTTTACCTATAAAGTGTGTAAACATTGCCCTGGTCTGCACTAACAATCTGTTGACTGAAAAAATGGCTTAGGCACCAAGTAACTTTAAACCGTCACCAAGTAATTTGGCAACGTTTTGGTATGCCGTTTGATGAAACAAAGAATCATGTAACAGTCTGTAAGAAATGTCACTGCGATCTGTATTGTGGTGAGACTAGCAACCTTAGAACACATATGCCTCGTAATCATAACACCCAAGTTGAAGGTTTCAAAAAATTATTATTAACTTAGTTTCAATAATCATAAAACCTGATTCTTTGAACAATTTATCTGACTAATAGTCGGAATTCTGTATGAATTCCAATTACCCAGTACTGGTCGTGCTTTTACGTCAGGGGATACAATACATTGCTTGCGAGTAACATGAGAAATTTTTAAAAAATGAATATAATTTAAACAGAACCAACTAAACATTTTGAATCAAATCGATGGCTTCAAATGCAAGACAATTTTGGTTTTAAACCTTTTTAACAGGTAATTAGGACTTTCTAGCACCAAGCGAGTGTGCAGAGTTCCAAACAACACAACACTTTATTATAAGTTATAACGTATTTCATTACTTCGAAACACTTTTATATCGTATCGTAGATATCGCATATCGCTAGTACCGTATCGCAATACGTATCGTATCGGCAGAGATCTGTATCGGGACAGCCCTAGTTTCTGTAAACAGATTAAGAATACGCATTAATACAATACTATATGTGTATGATAATGAAGTGTGCTGCAGACCTATTTTCTTGATACTTCATGTACGTTCAGTTTAGATATCAGGAAAAAAACATTGCACAAACATGGACGTTCCATCATGTTATATAGAATTAGAATACAAATGTACATGTTGTCCTTTATGTCCGTTACGCTCTAGGCAACTAATTTTAATTTCGGGCAATATTTTATAGTAATCAGTAATCACATAGAGCTATTTTAATAACAGTGCTATATTACTATCTTACATTACATCAGGACCTAAATCATGCAAAATACATGCAACATCATGTATATTTTAGAGACTAATTGGACAAAGACGTGTTAAATGAGTATCTATACATATCTTAAGATTCTATATTCTCAATAACAAACCATTTTATATTTATATAAGTTCGACCAATTTCTAACAAAAACATATCGTTCGCAGAAAAGTTATTGTGAATGAGAATACTTTTCTGGGTTAAATGCCAACTGAAAAAAGGGTCTGAGGTTATAGAACTTGAGAACAATCTCCGATCTCAAATCTCAAATCCATTCTCAAAGTGTCATGATTAAAAAGATAGATCATTTTAATGTTTAAACACATCTTCAGATCAATTATGATGTACACAAATGTACCAATAATAGCATTACTGTCTGGTCGTAATTAACGTAAAATTTGAAAGGACAAGATCATGAGTTTTGAGCACAGAGTACGATCTCACGTTTTATAACCTCAGGATCAAGCACCTCTTTAAGTCATTTAACCTCAGTGCTCCGACCCAGAAATTTAGTAATGTGTGCGTAGGTGGGGATTTTTCTTTTACTATATAACAATAGCAAAAAAATACCCAAAAAATTGTTTGCTAGCATTTTCGTGAGTAGGTCGGAGCACTCCAAGAAAAATTATTTTTATTTTCAGTCATACTATTATATGCTTGCATAAGTTTAATACACAAGATAAAAAATATAAACTGAAGTAACATTTTCACAAATTATACACTATTAGTATATAGCGGATAGATTTTCTTAAACAATACATGCTGTCACTATGACAATAAGTTATACATAAAATAATGTCAAATTGTGCTCTTTAAATAAAACATAGTTCAATCAAACTCATTCATCTGAAAATTGCAAGATAGTAGCGAGCTAAGCGTGTTGCTTTGTAGAGGTTACACTGTATATATGCTAAAATGTATTTTCAAACCGAAAGTGCTTTTATTTGGCTCTTAAAAGAGTACTGAAAGATAAAAATGTGTTATATTCGCATCTCAGACCCAATAAGTTTAGGGTCGCGTGGGGAAAAAGGGTTGTTGGAATATCCAGAAACAAATATATATATAACTATATATATAAGTTATATACATTGTGTATATTAGTTAGTAAAACATGGACCTATCCAGGAAACGTGAAATTTATACAAAATTGTTTTGTCCGAAAATATATACAGTTACAAAACATACACATACCAAACCAACATCTGTTAAAGTTTTAAGATCATGTCTATAGTTTTGACCTTGATAAAAGGGGGCCATCGGAATGACATTCTCAAGATGTTTGGTCCACTGGACCCCGCATCCCCACCACAGGCTTGCGAACTTTAGGAAAACTTAAAAAATGCGTAAATTGATAAAAAAATATAGGTTTGAACTCAAATTCGCAAAACAGAAAAGGTCGCAAGGCTACGCACTTAACAAACGTACGTGCCAGATGTAAGATTATTTTTTTAATTCAATTCATATTAAATATTAAATAAACACTGAGTAAGAATTAAACCAATACTATTCTGACAAGTCTGCAGGACACCATATCAATAATTAAACAACAAAATCAATAGATAAAGTGACATGGTCTTAAACCATTGTTTTTGACCTGCTGACTGTCATAGCCTAGTCTAAACAACTTTGTCATAGTTTGTCAACTCTTAAATCCCTGACGCGAAGAACTTTGGTGAACTTGCACAAAATGACCAGATAATAGACATTGATAAAGGGCTTCGGGTAATACTCGGTCAAAACAAGTCAAAAGCCAAAATGGAAAGGAATTGATATAAGCAATACTTGCTTGTTTTCCAATCCATCTGTATATAATTGTAATTGTATAAAATTTGCACTTCTGTTCATTCATTTTTTGAATAAATTATCTTTAAAGTCTCAGCCGCCATCCGCTAATACATGGTCAGCTTTTCTAAAAAGCTAGTCGGTTCCATTTATATGTAAATATTTATAATTCATGATGATTACATGTTGTATGGTTTGTATAAAGTTTAATCCAGAGGCTTGCATATGACAGAAAATATGCACCTATTTCGAATTAAACTAATAGAACTCTAATGTTATCTTATATTAATTAGTTTAAGTGCAGATCATTGCATTTTACTTAAGATACAAAAAGATAAAGGTTTTCTTTATTATAGTGTCACCCCTATTGAAAGGACCAGCCAAGTTGGCTTATGAGACACCTGTCTTGTGTTCGCACAGTACCTCACGACTCCCTTCTCCTTTTTTAGGATGCCTGTCTGAGATGGGCCGACGGTAGCCATTATTAAATTAGCTGGCGGCTCACCAACCGACCGCATCAGTTTTAACCCAGTCTCCGAAGGCGGACACCCTAACCAATCGGATATATATGTTGACTTGCTAACGACCAGTAAGTGAACGAGTACTTTATAAGAGTGAATTATATACGGCGAATAACTATTTTTATACTTCCCTGACGTTTTTTTTTTTTAAATATTATATAAAAATATATATATGACTTGCATCATGAGATAATGCTAGTAACACACTAAACTAAACAAAACTGTGTCAGTTGTTAAGCGATATTAAATTCTAAAGACCGTGATCGTGCTTGATTTAAATCTAGATTGATAATTTTGCACCTAGTTAAACCTATATTTAAAAACGTATCCTAAAATAGTCATTTATCTTAATACTTTCTCCACATGCAAGTAATCATTAGAACTGTCAGGGGTAAAATTATTAAGCTATGGGACGCCGCGGTCATCTGTGAACGGATTTCAAATCGGGTTTTAGCTGAGTAATAGAATTCACTGGAATTGAAGTAATAAGAAAATGATGCTATCGAAATTGGAACATGCGGTCCAAATACTTGAAAGTAATTATCGACGAAATAATATTGTTAAAGTGATAAAGTTTTAATTTGATTCAAAGAAATCATTGTATTTTCGGCTAGTTACCAATGGAACAACAAAGTAATTACCCTTTCTATATTATCGTCGTTCTCACCGACTATCGTTGCCTATAAAACGATAATCGCTTTAAGAAAAAATATCTTCTTCACATGTGTTATGGCAGTGTCGGCGTTCCATACATACCAAAAAACATCTGCTTCGTTAAATAGATATTTGAATGACGTCATACCCTCCTCAAAGTTAAGATGAGGGATTTAAATACCTTCTCACAATAAGATCTTCATCATTACGGGGGTCATCATAATGTCATACTTTTCAATGCAGTGCGGGAATATTTGTCATCGGATTACGCGATGAAAACGGGAAGTTGAATGACAGCCGGGTTTTAGCCACACTATAGTTGTGACTAAAACCACGCGACATATAACGGGGTACATACTCGGCGACCTTTCACAAATGTTTTAATTAACTGTACTATGGTGGAATGTGTCACGCAGTGCGTTGTCTTCTTTTTCGTGTTCTAGTTATAGATCAGAACATAAATGTGTATGTTTTTTTCAAGATTAGGTGACAGATTTATAAATGTCTACAATCAGCTAGGGTTACTGAAACCGAAAGACTCTGAACCGGTGTTGTACGAAATACGTCATGATCAAGTCCTTAAACGAAGAAAGACACCCGTTTTAGCCATTATATAACCAAAGGCATCTCTCACCCACTCTTATATGGGTAGACGCCGTTTTTCAACAACATTTTAATTATATTTACCTATGAAATTTTCCTAGACGGTATACTTACCAGTACTAACTCACACTTCCACTAGGAACCAGTACTAACTCACACTTCCTCTAGGAACCAGTACTAACTCACACTTCCACTAGGAACCAGCACTAATTAACTCACACTTCCACTAGGAACCAGCACTAACTCACACTTCCACTAGGAACCAGTACTAACTCACACTTCCTCTAGGAACCAGCACTAACTCACACTTCCACTAGGAACCAGCACTAACTCACACTTCCTCTAGGAACCAGTACTAACTCACACTTCCACTAGGAACCAGTACTAACTCACACTTCCACTAGGAACCAGTACTAACTCACACTTCCACTAGGAACCAGTACTAACTCACACTTCCTCTAGGAACCAGTACTAACTCACACTTCCACTAGGAACCAGCACTAATTAACTCACACTTCCACTAGGAACCAGTACTAACTCACACTTCCACTAGGAACCAGTACTAACTCACACTTCCTCTAGGAACCAGCACTAACTCACACTTCCACTAGGAACCAGTACTAACTCACACTTCCTCTAGGAACCAGTACTAACTCACACTTCCACTAGGAACCAGTACTAACTCACACTTCCACTAGGAACCAGTACTAACTCACACTTCCACTAGGAACCAGTACTAACTCACACTTCCACTAGGAACCAGTACTAACTCACACTTCCACTAGGAACCAGTACTAACTCACACTTCCACTAGGAACCAGTACTAACTCACACTTCCTATTAGAACCACTTCTAACTCACACTTCCACTAGGAACCAGTACTAACTCACACTTCCTCTAGGAACCAGTACTAACTCACACTTCCTCTAGGAACCAGTACTAACTCACACTTCCACTAGGAACCAGCACTAACTCACACTTCCTCTAGGAACCAGTACTAACTCACACTTCCACTAGGAACCAGTACTAACTCACACTTCCACTAGGAACCAGTACTAACTCACACTTCCTCTAGGAACCAGTACTAACTCACACTTCCTCTAGGAACCAGTACTAACTCACACTTCCACTAGGAACCAGTACTAACTCACACTTCCACTAGGAACCAGTACTAACTCACACTTCCACTAGGAACCAGTACTAACTCACACTTCCTCTAGGAACCAGTACTAACTCACACTTCCACTAGGGACCAGCTACTTCTCCACATGTGGAAGAAAATCAACATTGTTGTAAAATTTTCATGGTAGGGTTTGACCTGCGTGACCGGGTGGCAGGGTTATAAATCCAGCGCGCTTACCTCTAGACCACGGCCGCGGCGGCCTCAAAGGCATCCCTCAGGCACGCATACATGAGTAACAAGTAATTTAATGGACAAAATGAAACTCCGTATAAAGGCAACCTGAGTATAGCGACCACATTTCATCTCATTTTGTTCAGTGTTTACAGGATTACCTATATTTATGAGATAAAACGTACATTTAACTGAATGTACTCATAATAAAGGCCAGCTGTTACGTAAATAAATAAGTTTCAGTCAATTCTGTTTGTAAAAATGCGCAGACAACAGCAAATATTTGCAAATGTTCGCTGACAGACTCGTAATCATCTATTTTTATCACATTTTACAAAATAATATATAATTTAAAAAAAAAAAATTCTTACATCGAGTTAAGTATCAAGGGAAATAATCCATACAGAATTATATAACCATTTTCCGTGAGAGTTACTGTTCTTAACACGAAATTGTCAAAGCAAAAATCACATTTTTTTCAAATTCTCGAAAGAACTCGAAAGAACTAAATCTTCGATAAATGACAATAATATTATAATGAAACATTTTAAAGCGACACCCATATACAATGGACATGTACTAAAAAAACACACCATTTACAGGCAAACCACCACTAATTTTAGTAATTACCTTAAAATGCAATTTGAAAATAAGACCCCCTCTTTATAATGAGAATTAATTATTTTAAAAAGCATCTTTCCGAAATTTCTCTGCATTTCAACTTAGTCAAGATATCATCTTAATATTAAGACCGCTCTCTATCCAAGAGGTGGGCTTAATATCAAAGCTTTACTGAACAAATAGTGCGTCATAAAGCCTAGTGAGGTCGTGGCCGTACGTGGTCTAGTTGTTAGAGCGCTTCGTTGGAATACCATAGTACGACGGGAACCAGACTAACAAATCTGGATTACCTGCCCTTATCACTTAGTTGGGAAACTATAGTACGACGGGAACCAGACTAACAGTAATGTGGATTCTCCTCCACATATAGAGAAGTTGTCGATTCCTTGTAGAAGAGTAAGTTAGTACTGGTTAGAATACCACCCAGGAAATCTTGTTAGGCTTGTTAGGTGAATCAACCGCCGTGTAATATCTTATTTTATTACCCTCACTTTTTTCGTAATGTTAATTTCCCATAGGCAAACAGGGAACAATTTTTACTATAACGTTCAATGTACCACGTGACTGAACATATTTTATTATTACCCCTCACATTTTTCGTAACGTTAATTTCCCATAGGCAAACAGGTAACATTTTTACTGTTACATACATGGTACCATGTGACTGAACATTTTTTTACCGTCACTATGTGATTTAACAGTATTTTTTTGCTGTCACGAGGTAATAGTAAATTTCTAACAGTATTTTTTACTGTCACAGGGTGATAGTAAATTTTTTAAGTATTTTCTTGAAAAAAGTTTGGGGTAATAAAGTAAATAACACATAGCTTCGGCCTTGGGTAACAGTACTTTCCTCAGGCTGATATTTTTACCGTTATTCTCAAAGTTATGTGTTATTTATATACTATCACAGGGTGATAGTAAATTTTAACAGTACGTGTATTTTCTTACATAGCGCATACTAGTATTTCACTGAGTATATTCTCTAAATTTACCATGCAAATGACCTTGATTGAAAAAGTTCGGGGTAATAAAATATATTCGGCCTTGGTTTACAGTACTTTCCGAGGGCTGATATATTTACTGTTCAGATCGACAAAATTATGTGTTATTTATATACAGGTACTAATACAATCTCTAGCCCGAGTTGTCGTTCCTTTCCAATCCACACATAGGTTAGTGTGAGAGTAGCGGAAACGACAATCTGGGTAGAGATTGGTACTAATATACAGTGATTACTGTCAACTGAAAAATTATTAAAAAACGGCGTTGAACCCACACTAATACTAAGTAAATAAAGAGAGTCACGTATCCGTGGATCATCGACTGTCGAACCTAAATGTAGTACAATGTAATTAATAATCAGAAAAATACTCTAATGTGTAGAAATAACTCGTGTTTAATCCACAATGAGTAAGTGAAAGATTAAAAGATTGAAATCCAGCCAGATTAACGACTTAATATATCCTAAGTAAAGACGGCTGACTTGTATCATTCGTAGCAAACCAAATTGTACGATTTTCGGTGTAATACGACCAACATACCGTAGTAAAAATGATCTATAGTTTCAGGCTAGTGAAACTTATTTATATACGGATTCTAGATTTGTTTGTCAAAATATCAATTTTGACCGGCCAGCGTAGATAATTTAGCCTGAAAATGAACTACTTTTTTTAAACGAACTGTTATTGAATATACGTACATTACAACTTCTCCAGAGCGACCCTCTCCTGAGCAACAACATGCCTTCAACAACAGCATGTTTTTCAACTGCACGAATTAAGTAACAATTTAACAACAACATAATTTTGATACTCCCAAAGAGTGTTGCTTTGGAGAGGTTGCACTATTACTTGTATGGCTAATTTCGTTTACAGTAAAGTTTCGTTATTAAGATAACCATCGGTACCAAAATCAAACGAACTGAAAAATAATATATCTCTTTGTCATATAACATTGTATAATGTCGTTATAATGAGATGGTTGCTAAATGAGTTTTTTCCTGTATACTGTTGAATCATTGATTTTCGTTGGGGATTTAATTTCGTGGATTTCGTAGGTCGGTTCATCCATGAAATCAAATCCCCACGAATTTAAATGCAGAGATTTCTTTTTTCAGAAACCAAAATCCACGAATATGTGTCCACACAAAATAGCCATTTTTCGAATTAGTAAAAACCACGAAAATTAAGCCCAGCGAAAATAAATGAAAATACAGTATTAGGTGGAGTATGGGTGAAAACGTGACCTAGCGTGTTAAACACATGTATGTATCGTTGGTAACGACCCTGGTTTCTTTAGGGAAGAATCGTATCTCCATTATAAGAAAACATGTTGAGACACAAACATAGAAACGTGGAATTACCGTAAACATGACAATTTTTGAGAGCTGAAATTTGTTCAACTCTACTTGGCTATCACTCGCTGGGCGCATGAATTATGCGGACCTGAGAACTACCTCCGTATCTACAACCGCTGTGATTTTGAAATATTTATCTTTGATGGCATAAATAGAAACCTCCAGCATTAAGTTCAACTCACACGAGTACTTTCAGAACTTTGATTGTAGCCTAACAACGCTTGATATATCATTGTTGTACATATCTTAGCTCTGTGCTATGAGCTCCCCATGTTGAAACAATTCTAGAATAGTTACATTCGTATCTATACACTTTAATATCAATTTCCATGCACATAAATTAATAAATACAAATTTAACATCTTTGATTAAATATTAAAATAAGTTGTGTTTTGAATATTATAGGAGAACTTTTGATTCCTCCAATAACATGGCAACGAATCAAACTTATAAGTTAAATTTCGGTATTAAGACCACATTGCAGGTCTAAATATATCAGCCTAAATATTGCCGTGGTGACCTGTCCTTTGATACATTCATAAAGTTCAAATATACTCGGAAGGCAATACCAGTGTGGGAAACTGGTCCAAAATTAATCTGTCGTTATAAAAAAGGTGGTTTATATATTGAGGGTTGTTAGGAGGTATTTCCTGTAAATTCTATTCTGGGTCAACAGATACCTGCGCAAAAAGGCCAAGTTATGAACATACCATATCATTAAGCACCATTTTATTCGTATGATAGACTAAATAATCCTCTGTAGGCATGTCACCTGTTCATGCAGGCCATATTAATTACTTCCATTTGGTGGTCTTTATTTAAAGGCATCGGGTTTGAAGGCATCGTGATTTTAAAACATACATAATTTTCCAAAATAAAATTGTACATGTATATCCTCGTTATAAATAGATTGCCTTGTCTTAATAGCGAAATCGAAACGGACAAAACAAGTCTGAATAAATAGAAAGGATATAATTTTTATCACTTACACCTCCATCTTAGATATACAAATGGTTCCAGTTTGGGCGGAATCGATCGAGGTATGCCGAATGCAATACCATATTGACTGCAAGTATCCGAATCGCCCGATCTCGGGTCTCCGATATCCGGCGATTATAACTGACAAATCATTTTCTGAGGTCATTTTCAGCCACACTGTCGTCTCTGTCACAACACGGACAACATGCTTTGAAGAAATAAGCTCTAAACTGAGAATTGAAGAAGCCGTATATAAACGGATTAATAGCACAGTTTAAAAAGTACGACCGTATACCGATTTGAAACCAAACCAGCTGACTATCCGAAAACTCATACACTAGATTTTCATCAGCGTAAACTCGCCACACCGCCAATCCTAAATATGGAACACAGCTAAGAATAAATACCACGGCAATAATGATCATAATAAATGTGTACTTAATTGTATTGATGTCCAACATTTTCATTCTCATATCTTTTAAATTGTCCGTATCAGTGTCCATTTTAGCACTGTCGGTACTTCCGGTTCTGCGCAATCGCGACATTATACTTCTATCACTACCACTTCGCTTAATTCCATTTCCTTCGCTCATAGTTCGTCTAATAGAACTTTTAGGCTTTCCAGGTAAGCTTTTATTGCTAGAAGTTCTCTTTATAGCTCTTGCTACAACGCAATCATCGCTACGTGTTCTTTTCAGACCGTTTGTAGGATATGGGGCGCCTGCAATTCCATGAATCTTAGTTCTAGAATTACTGGATTCTGTTATGCGATTACCTGATTCATCGTCAATTTCAGACATGCCTCGAATAGAAGTTACGCTTGACGGTCTGGAAATTGTGTTGATGCTACAAGCACTTCCGGGTCGAGTTATGCTGTTAGACCACGTGGAATCACTTCGCGCGCTTTTTGGCCGCCATGTTGGAACTCTATTTTTATCACGTGGTTCAATGTCATACACTTCATTTTCACTCTCATCACAAATGACAACACTTCTAACAGTCATGATGCTACCTCTAGACCTAGTAGAGATATCTGTTAGAATAGAATTAGGTCGACTTAATCGCCCAGTTTTGTCACTCCTATCAGTCAGAATACCGTTCAGAGCGGATATTGGTCTATCATCGTCAACATCCGGTAAACCGTTCACATCAAGTTCTAGTAATTCACGTAAGTCGGGTATTGATTCTTGCATCATTGGTGGATCGTCATCCGGTCCTTCGTATTCTACTTCCTCCAGCTCATCTTCATCCTCTTCCGGTATTGACGTAATCGGTATAGAGGTCGCCACGGGGTCAGAGGAGTAGTCTGTATTCGTTGTTATTGTAGTAACATTGCCACTTGCAGTACGTCTGAGTCCCTTCTGTGCAACATAAAAACGGAATTTCTTGTGTTTAAATAACTGGCGCCCAACGAGAAAATAGCAGACGATAAGCGCGATCGTGATTCCGATAAATCCGACAAATTGTATAACGCTGAAAACCCATGCATAGACAGTGTAAGCTTCCGCTTTGACAGACGTACAGTCATACCCGGTAATTTCAATAGGCCTGCCATGGTAGGTTGTGTTTATGGCCACTTCTTCTACGGTATACAAAGCAATGGACGGCCAGCCGAGAAACACGCCCAAGCCGGCACATATACCAACGGTGATTCGAGCTCGCTTCACTGACATCTGTCGATCAAAAGGCTTACATATTCGTTTGTAGCGATCTATGGCGATGGAACATAGAGTGAAGGCCGAGGAAATTACTGCAAAATGATTCACAAAGGCGAGCATACGGCAAGCAGGCACACTTTTGAAGAGGTAGAACAACTGCATATCTGCGATTTCGATTGGAATTCCCAGCAAACACGCAATAAGATCAAAGACCGCCAATGCCATAATGAAACACGTTGCTGAAGTAGTTTTCGATTTAAATCCATAAAAGAACACGACTAAAACATTACCGACCGTTCCAAATAACATGAGAAGAGCGCAGTAAACCATTGCAGGTACTAACACCCGTCCCATTTCGTCATTTAATTCTTGTAAGACATCATCGGGCACACTTTCGTTGAGGTGCACCATGTTTGTTGGTTTGATGGACCTCGTGTGCAATGTTATTGTTTGGTTAGAAGTCACCTAGATCGTCATCACTGATTTGAGAAAAGGGTTCCTGTACTCTGAAAAATAATTCATTTTTTTGTCTATCCCCGTTCTTATGACTCTTGCTTCTCAAACAGTTGACACCTTGTCGAAATAAGAATCGAAATCTGCTGATGCGAGATTCTGGATCACAAAGTATCAAAATTTGACCATATCTTTCGTCCTGAAATAAACAAAATAAATAAAGTTTTTCATTATTTTAACCACAATGTACAGTACAACCTCCCCAGAGCTGTACCCTCTTGTGAAACAAACTTCTTTTAATATATGCATGATTTTTTTCCACTGCAACATTTAACCACAATGTTATTTAACCTCATTAGAGGCAACAACCTCTCAACAACATCATGGTTCTGCTACTCCCAAAGGGTGTTGCCTTGGAGACATTGTGCTGTATTTCATTTTTTTTAAAACGGTTTAAAACGTAAAACACATACAAAACACAAACGTGTACAGATTCTGGCTCACTTGAAATTTCGAATGGATGGTATAATTTGATTGTCGAATCGATGTTACATAAACAGTAAAACCTCTTTGACAGACCATCTCAATATGACGACAATCTCAGTATAACAAACCGCTTAGTTTCAGACTTTTTAAATGTTTTCTCGTAAATTTCAACTTAACAACGAATCTACCTTAGTATCTGGGCAGATTGGTTTGGTCACAAAGGTGATCTTAGTGTCAAGATCGTACTGTAGTACACCTTGCATATGATGAGTTTTAACGAGCTACCTAATAAATCATTGGCCCAAAGACAATAGGCGTGAAAATTAAACCTTCAACCTCTTCTAGCGAGGGGACTATTACTTTTTGCACACACACGCACAGACCGCGAACCGCACTTTTGGCGAGGTCCAAACCCTAACATCGACGTAATGCATTGTCACCTATAATTATATAACTCAAACAAGCAAAAAGCCGTCACCTTTGCAATATAAGAATGTTAATGTATTCTATTTGCTCTGATATTTAAAAAAACAAACAGAAATACGTATGAATATTAATGCCGGGAAGATGACAAATCAGGACCGGTTGAACATCATTTGGCGCATCAAACATGCGTAAAACAATTACGAAAAAATAAATAGTTTTAATATTCACTTACCCCTTCGACGCATTCTTTATCTTTATATTTCTGCAGCCTATCCTTAATTAAGACAGTATGTCATTTAAAATATACCAGTAGTTCAATACTTTATTAAAAATGTAACAAAACACAGATTTATTCTATAATCCTGGCTTTTATTATTTATATTCATTGAATACTTTTCTACAGGTCAGTTCAGTGGTGAATATCCAATGCCATTGTGTTAACCTACCTGTAGGTATTCAATAATCCGTTCAAACACTTAGTATTTACGAGCACGATGTTACATATAACAGAAATAAAGCGATTGGTATCATTCGCAAAGAAGAAATAAAACTATTTACTATGGTTGAAGCAGCTTTTGACGAAGATGACGTCGATGATGGTAATGATGATTAATATGCAGAAAACGATGATGATTATTATCTGGATTATAACCTTTAGTATCAATGTAATCATTGTTTGAATGGTGATTATGATGATGATGATGATGATGAAATCAATGTTGTTGATACTGTCAATGATAGTCGTGGTGATCCTGATGTAAGCGGGAGTCGTCGTTGTGGTGATTGCGTTGCTATAGGTGATGATAATGTTGGAGATGATTGCGATGATAATGATGGTAAGGATGATGATGATGGTGGTGATTGCGATGTTGATGATGATGACGACGACGAAGAAGAAAATGAATACGACGACAACGACGATTATAATTGTAATGATAACGATGGTAGCAATGATGATGGTGATGATGATATTGATCGTAGTGGTAATGATGATGGCAATGTTGATCGCCGTTCGCAACCTACGGGTTGGTAGAAATGATGACAGAGACCTCTATAATAATGAAAACATTCTCAATAATAGTCAGACCTACATTTGGTTATCTACGTAAGAAATTTAAGAGACTAGATATATTAATCTACCTTTTGTAATTCCATGTAAAACATATATAATAGATTTAAAGGTCCATTAAAATTGCTCAAGGTTTATGAACGGGTTATACAAAGTGTTTATGGTTTCTTAATCTTCTTTTATTGAAAAAACGCCGATCGGTTTTAACTACAATGAATTTTAAAATTTTGTAAATAAATCTTGAGTACTTATCGATCTTCGTATTTAAAAAAAAAACTTACGAAAATGTTGTTTTAAGAAAATAATAGAATAGACATCTTATCTCAAATCGTTGCTGATTGGTATCGCCAGTATGTTATTTAATGCCCTCGTTATTCTTAAAGCATTTAAGCATTTGAACCTCCTAAAAGCCTTATCAGCGTAAAAGATGGGTCAGAGATCGGTGTAGACAAAATGGTCGCTCCACTTAAAGACGGTATAAATGTAGAAGGGATAAAGGACTTCCATCAATATTTTGACAAGTTGATGTTTTGACACTTTTAAGTACTTTAATTAGTTTGTTAAATGGTCGTTATGTGTCAGTTTGTGTGCGTGCGACTTTTTTAAACATCTGGCGAAGTTTGGGGGAGTTATTAAAATATTTATGTATCATTGTAACATCAAATTCAAAATATGGCATTGGGTTTACGAAACAAAATGGTCGCGTTTATCGGAATGATACGATTTTTGCTCCGATTATATTAATTAAGTTCTTAACGGCATAATCAAAAGTACGGAACTATTTAGATACGAAGAAAAATTAATACCTCGAAAATACGAAAGATATATTTAGACAGAACGTTTTTCGTGATTTATCTACCCCACTTAATCTTTGTTAACTGGAAATGACTATTAATTTCTTCTAGCTTTATCAGTCACTGTCCTGGTATGTGACGGGATTCCACACATTGGCATATTATAATTACGGGTAATAGTAATACGAAAACATTTAAAGCTTCTTGGTTAGGCGCTTACTATTATATTATATACTTTTGTTGATTTTAATCAATTTAAAATATTGTACTTCGGTATTCGGAAAGAATCGAATTCCAAACTTAATAACCATTCTGAAGATCTACGTCATTTTACGTATCATTAAAACCCAGGTGAACCAAACCGACTGCAATGCATCAGTGACTGTATCTGCGCAATGATTGCAATTTTGATCTATGAATTCAATAACCCGCGCGTTATTGTGATCGACATATATTGTAAATAACAAATAATAGTGTTGATACTAGCGGTGGTCTGAAGAAATACTTTATAATTAATGATGATTTTGATGATGCTGATTATGTGGGACCATTATAATGATTTCAGTGATTATATGTCACCTGTCCGTTTAATTCAAATATAAACTCTTACCTTAACCGTTAGGTCACCGGGCCTCGAGATCGAACCGATGCAGTACATGTGATCTGTGACGATCTGGTTAAATACATAAGAACGGTCGTCCTCATCCATAAACTGGTTCCCACTCCACGTTGCAGTGCACCAAAGGGTTTGTACACACAAGTCAACGGGAACCAGTTTACCTCATCCATTGACCAGTTTATAAAAATTATGTACTTTTCAAGGGAAACAACCACGTTTGGAATGATTGCGATGTTTTACAAGAGTTATCTTACGCTGTTTCCCATACTCGTGGATATAAGAACAATTATCATTCTGCAACAGCTTCGAATATAAGAACAAATCATTTTATGACATAAGTTTAGTTCGTTTTGTTTGAGATTTACGCCCCGTTTCATCAGCCAGGGTCACTTGAGACGGCCATGAGTTCACCTTAACCATCGTTCCTGGGAAGAACCAGTACTATAGACTTCCATCCTCCGTAAGCAACTGTCTACGTTCTCACATAAAGGTTTTAATGAGATAAATAATGAATGCCAGTCCAATGGTGATAAAAAGAAATGTATACTATCAATAATGGATGGAATCATTGTTATGTTCGCCCCTAAGTAAAAAGAAAAACGTTCCGACTAACAGCTGACTTTTTACTTCGCTTGAAGGTGCCAGGGACACGTGCAGTCTAGAGTCCCTGGGGGTACTAACTAATGTGTCTTCAAGTGTTAGTTAATCAAAGATCGATGGAAATAATAATGCTGTTCTGTTATCACGGAGTAATTTAATGCATAGCATAATCTATACAGACAATTTCCTATTATCTTAACAGTCTTGTGGCGATCACGTGCTGTTTTATTGCCCTACAATAACTATTAGATAATCACAGTACAAAGACAATATAGATTGAGTTGATATTTGATTTTGAAGGCATCCGTTTCGAAGAAAGATGTGATTTCAATTTGTTAGTTCCCGGTTCCTCATATTTGTTACAACGATTTCACTTGACATGTTTTCTATAATTGGTCAAATAACTTCGAACTTAATATAATTAATTTATCATCTAGACGCGTACGTGTTTGATTTAGGTGACATGCTTAGTAAATATAGGTTAGCCTAGATAGGTCGGTGATTTATTTTTGACTCTTGAAAGCTTGGTGTAAGGTAAAAAGTGATGAAGTTGATGTACCGTTCCTCGATCGGGCCTCATTGGGAAAAATAGGGTATATGTCGGGTAACCAGGAACAGACAGTTTTATTTATAAGACTAATTAGGATACATGCATACCATTGCTTACGTCTAACGATTATGCGCTTATACATAGCAATGTGTAATTTTAAGTCTCTGTTCCTACAATAAGTAATATTTTTATCGATATATAATTCTGTAAATTATATTTACATGTGTCCTTTAATAATTCATATCTCTAATTATGAAAGTCTATGAAGAAGTAATTTAACATCTTAATCAAAGACATAATAATAAATGTATAGTGTAGGTCTTTGACTGATTAAATGTATGAAAACACACTTAATTCGATCCATATCTTAATTAAGTAATAGATAACATAGAGCTATTTTACAATACATGTACATCATCTTCTCCAGTACTTAATAAAAGTGCATTAATGCGTTGGCCAAAGTAGTAATTAAAGAGCGTCTGTGTTTTTTTTTAAAGTAGGCCTAGGCCTAAACTGGAGGTTAAGATATCAATCCATTCATACAATCTTTTGTCTTCCTCTGAGTGGGAAATAGCAAGCTAATTTTTTGCAATTTTAATAAGACGAGTGTGATGTGTCATGTAAATACATGTATTTGGCGAAATATTTTGCTGTAATCCGCTAAAAAATAAATAATAAATTTATCTAGCTTAGCCTATGTTATTTCAGAGTAATCTAAGTCTCTGGTTTTTTGCAAGTATTTAATTTTGATACTAAACATAGGCCTGCGTATTTTTGCAGTAAGTTTAAAATTTTACAAATGTTAATTTATTTCAATTTATTTGAAGATAACCTTTTGCTCTGTTAGGAATTAAAGCAACGACAGCAAAAAATCGATGGTTACGACATATCTTAGTGACGAAATCAATCCATGCAGCATTCAGCAGCCAATCAAAAGCCGCGTTATAAACGAACTTCGGGAGTTACAAAATGGAGGCTACTGAAGAGATACGATAATTATTCAAGAACGGAAATTCAATATCTCAGAAAATACCTATTCAATAGGTGGTATTTTACTTGGAAATAAAAATGACATCCCTGCATTTTGTTGTCCACCCCCTGCCTGGTTCGGATGAGCAGCTGAATGACAGGTAAAATATGTTTGTATGACGTTCTACTTCGAACTTTCCACAACCTCGTGTCCATCTTCTTGGTCCTTATGTCCGAAATATTGTATGATATAGTTTGTTTTCAAGATAATTTGGTGTTGCATGTTGTGGGTTGATTTATTTTGAATGGAACTGACACCTGGAAAATGAACGTAGGTCTTACGTTACTTCTTGGTAGTCGGCCAACTTAGTTGCAAACCTTGTTGTCGTTCATGTTATTTTTATATTCATTCATAGTTATTACTCACAGTCACACTAAAAATTGAAGTTAGATTGGGTTTTACTGCCCTATATTTTGTGATCACTCTAGGAAAACACCATTTTAGCCACAGTTAGTCTTAGACTTCAATGGCCAAAACCCCTTTATAGATTGCCTGATATTTACATTCAACTATGATGGACCGTTTTTATTCTCATTCATTGTGTGTACTTAGTTGATTCAGGCCGATTTTACTCTAAAATATTGCAAAATAAGGTGACCATTGGGAAAATACCTTCATGAAATTAGGAGACATTCAGTGACAGAGTGATACATTGAATTTGATGTTTTTTGTGTTATAAATAAATTGCTTACAGAATTTGAGGATGTAAATTTAATATTGCATGCAACTAGAAGCATTATGTTTAAAATTGATTTGTTTTGATTTACTTTGTATGTGAAATCAGAAATATGCCATTCAAAAACCTAAATCGTTTAAAGGACAAGATTATCCACACTGTGATTTTTACTATTTACAATCCATATTTTGTGTAAACAATGGCCATGTTTGTCATTAAATTTCGGGCATTCAGTTTACACTCAGTGATGAAGTTTTTTTGTTAAATTGATGCTGACATTCTTGTCTGATTAATATCTGCATTTTGAATTTCTCTTCAAGTCCCTTCCCTTATTTCTGATTATGTCAATTTATAGAACTAACTAATTTATTGTGAAACATTTTAAATAGAACATAACTGGGTAGGGTCAACCATTCAATGGTTTGGTTATAAAAGGAGTCTAAGTCTTAATTACCTCATGTATTTTTATCAGGGCTGTCATTGTTATTAAAAGAGGCTATAATAATACCCCGGTTGTCGGTCAAAATCTAAATATTGCCCCCCCCCCCCCCCCCCCCTCAGAGATTGCTTCTTAATGGCCTGTTCGTTATTTTGCTAATTTATATATAAATATATTATATCTGGTATCATTGTGACATGCTAGGAGATGGCAAGTGTGTGTCAAATGCACATGAGTGGATTCATCCCAAACACAGTGACTATTATCTATAGAACAATTTAATGCGACCAACTTTTCTGTTTAGCTTTAGATCAAATAAACACTGGCTCTTCTAATGATATTTATAAGTGTATTCTTACTAAAACATTGTTTATTTGCTTTCACAGATTGCGTGAAGTTGCTGAGAAAATCAGTCGCCATGGATACACAGCACCTGGTGCATTATCATCCCTGAGAAACATCACAGTAACACAGTGTGTCATCGGTCCACAGTACATTGCCTTTCTGTTGGAGGTAAGAAATATATCAGACAGAGTTAAACTTGTTTGTCTGACTTATAAAGAACCATTTTGCGCCTGGAAAAGAAAACTGTGTGATAAGTTCATGCTATAAGCTATTTTTTTTTCGAAGTTATTTCCGCAGTAATCTGTTTGTTTCCTCTGACATATCAAATAAATTTTTCAAACTTATTTCATGAAGATTTTTCTCTGTATTTCTTTTAAATTTTGATTATTACTTTTTGTCATTTCATGAATTGATGTTGTTGTTGTTTTTTTCAGGATGGGCGATGCTGCAGAGTACCTTTTTCTATTCTGAATGAGAGACTTGATCTTAATAAGAGTGAAAATACTAAATTGTAAGTACTGAGCCTTTTTTGAAAAACTCAAAACTGAGGGATTGTTTGGTAGTGATTCTATAACTGAAATTTGGTCATATTCCCCAGGTAGGGGAAGAGGCCTTTTCCTGAAATTTGAGGGAAAATAATGCATAATTTTTGCCGAAGGGAAAGAAAAATTTGATGTAAAATGAATTTTAGAGGAAAACTGCATGATTTCATAGAATTTTCCTGAGGGGAAGACACCTATTAACGGCCCAAGCTATAGAAGGAAAAAAAAGCCCTGTTCCCAACGGAAAATAGTATCTTTTTTTCCCAATTCACAGTCAAAAATTGTTTTTGTATAAGTTTATTAACATCACTATTGGTAGAAATACCTAATTCTACTACTGTTCTATGGGAATAAGAAGAATGAGTTGAACATTGCAAAATTGTGTATATACTTTTCTTCCCAATTTTCATTAAAACACTGCAAAAATTCCCAATCCCAAGGGTATGGGTCATATTCCCAAAATACTGAAAAAAAACCTAAAACTATCAGTAACATTGCCCGGAATTCCATCCATATATTTATATTATACAGTCAAACCTGTGAACAAAGGCCACTCTTGGGAATGACATAATTTGACCTTAATAGACAGGTGACCTAGAGCTATTTTGGGGGCCATATTGTTCTAAATACTATCAGTTTTTGAAAAAATGGTCTTTATTCGGAGGTGGCCTTTAACAGGTTTGACTGTATATAAATATATATTGCTTATTTCCTGGTACAATGACAGTTGTTTATCAATTTGAATTATGATAAAGTAGCTATTTTGTTTTTAACATCTTGTTACCCTAATAAGTTTGACACTGAACCAAAAAGGAATATTTTACCAGTTAAAGCTAGCTTAATTTTTCGAACACAGATAAAAGATGACCGCGAAAATTCCCAATCCCAATTGTATGGGTCATATTCCCAAAATACCGAGAAAAAACCCTGAGTAAGTAGTGGTTAGATTACAGTCCAGAAAAACTTGTTAAGTAAGCTGGCAACCTTATGTAACTGACCTATCATTGAAAAATGGTGTTAAACCCTCTGTAAGAGAAGAAATCATAATAATAAATGATGTTGACTTGTATTTTTCAGACCAACCAAGGCATTGAAGACTGAACGAGCTGGAAGTTCTCGTTCAACCACTCATGTTGTTGACAGTCCATTGGTATTGGTGTCTGACGTCACTGGTGGTACTGTAGAACAGCCTGCAGCGTAAGTTCTTTCTGAAACTCTCGTGTAGTGCAATCTGTGAAATTACGGTTTGAAATGTGGTTGCCCGAAACGGAAATTTTAGGTGCTATTGCTTTGATTTGTTAATGAAAATTTGGTTGTCTGAAAGAAAAATTGGTTGTCCCGGACAGTAGGACAACTGCTAATTTCGCAGACTGGTAGTGCTGAATGATGTAAATTCCCTATAAATGCCAGTCGTATTCTACTTTCTCTTTGATAATATTCAGCAAATTTTTGCACCCTAAATTTCAGATAAATATAAATTTTAGATATTTTTCTATCTCAAAATTTTGAGATAAAAAACATTTCTTATTATTATACAGTTTATACTGATGGTGTAACCAGATGAATTGAGTCCAAAATTTGCAAAAGGTTCATTTTTTCAATGTTGATTGAAATTGGGTTTGCCAGTTGGAAAGTTACTGTACCCTTCAAAATTGCCATGTAGGACTTATGGTCTTGGTATGTTAAATTGGAATGCATTTGTTTTGTTCAAAGATTTTATGTATTTTTCATTTGTTGTTGCTAGGCGATGGAGCACTGTAGTTTCCGGTGCACCGACCACTACTTCAACCAGAAATAACACCACAGGACAAGGCTACAGAGCTATGCAAAGAACTGTACATGTCAACAGAGGAGGTCGAAGGTCAGGAGTCATTGTTGGTACCCGGCCACTTGTCCCTGCTTCTGTTGTCCCCGAAGAATTGATTAATCAAGTAAGTACACAATTATTATGCCCCCTTTCGAAGAAACAGGGTAAAGTGCTTTGCACATGTCTGTCAGTCACCAAACCTTGTTTGACCAATAACTTAAGAACGATTTGGCCTAAGCTCTTCAGATTTGGTTTTGAGGTTGGTCATCACATTAAGATGGCACCTGTAGATTTTGAAGTCACTGGCTCAAAGGTCAAGGTGGCAGGGGACGTCCTTGTTTCAAAAATACTTCACGTAAATTTATGTAAAATATAACCTCAATATTCAGACCACCTTTGGGACTAAAGAGAAATAGTCATAACATACAAGTGGTATACTGTAGACAGCTTTAATTTCGCGAGGTAAAAATTTCGCTAAAATCAGCTATTTTCTTTATTCGCATATTTATGAATTTGTGACGTTGCCAGGCTGAAAACAGGAAGTGGTAATCAGAAAAAGTTGCTTTTTCTGTATATACTCTTCTATTAAAGACGACGACCCCCCCCCCCCCCCCCAACTTTTTGTCTCAAAATGGTTGTTTTTTATGTCATCCTCATATAAATTGGGGTCAACATTGACAGATGATAAACAGAAAATTGGAGTGACCATCCGAACATAGTGCACCTTTTATTATGAAGGCGGTTGTTGTATAGCTGGTCTTATTAAACTCGTATTATAATTTGTATACACATAGATCTTTACCTGTGGAATTGCAATTTGTAAATGTCAATCATGTGCAATAAAAAAGTGTCTAGGGAACCTTTCATGTCTACCAGTAATCCAATATTTCTTAGCAGCTAACATGGACACATAAAAAAATCAATACTTCAGTTGCCTGCTTTAAATTTTACACACACTTTGACCTAATTTTACTGCATCATCAGGTAAACAATTTGTGAAGATTCTGGAGTTTATTTAGAATGTACTATAGACCTGAAAACTTTGTACCCCCAAATTCGACCCAGTACCCGGTCATCTCTAAGATTCATTAAGTTTGCCCAAGTATAAAATTGTCAAACACTGCGGCATGTTTAAAGACCAGTGAAAGTTCAAAGATCAGAGACACGCTGTCGTCGGTTTGAATCAGGAATCAAGTCTGGATGGTCAGGTTACAAAATTGAGTGTACTGGCTGTGGTCTTCAGTGGTTAATAAGACAAGGTGGTCTTTATATTGAGTTTGTAGCTTTCTAGAGGTTTTACTGTAGTACTGGCCCCGAGGTTATAAAACTTGAGACCGATCTCTGAGCTCAAATCTCATAATTTGTCTTTTAACGGTTCTAAGTTAATTGTAGTCAGACAATAATGATATTATTGATACATTAGTCTGACAGTATAATAGATTGGAATATGTATTTAAACATTAATCAGTTCTATCTTTTCAACCATAATACTTTGAGAACGAAATTGAGCTTTGAGCTCGGAGACCGTTCTCAAGTTTTATAACCTCGGGGCCTGTATCATTCATTGTTACAATATTAATTCATCTCTTATGTTTACAGTGCCAGGTGGTGTTACAAGGAAAATCAAGAAATCTGATTATTAGAGAACTTCAAAGAACTGTAAGGATATATTAATACTTTTTATGGTTTTATTGGCGTTAAAAACATCTGACACTTTTGTTTTTATACCATTTTCTAAGAGGATGAGAATTCATAGGAATGTATTCTAGTAATATAACATTTCAATTTTTCAAATTCCAACCATTAGTTTTAAAAGACATACTAGGTTTGTTTCTGGTTACATGCTCGTTAAAAATAAGATAAGTAGGTCAGGGCTTATTTGCCTTTGAATGTGTGGAAAGCTAAAAAAGTGAGAAAATGAATGTATGTTCCTCAGGCCTTATAAAAAAAGTCCATGGTTTCTGAGAAAAATTTTGTTAGGTCCAGTAATCAGAAACGATTAAAGGGGCATACCCTACAACTTGGTGCATTTAGAATTAAGGCAAAATGATACTAAATTAGAAGCTTGTAAAGAAAAAAGCCGACGAAGAAAGTTTCAGCCAAAAATTCATCCAATTAAAAATAAAATCATAAAAAATATGTATTTGTGACACATTTAGTCATGGAAATTTTTGGATGGAAGTGATTTATTATTCATAGCTATGTTTTTTGCGGCTAGTACCTAAACTAGTCATTTTATAACCCATGTTCTTCCTGCAATTATCCTTTATATATTGTTTTACATATACATCTAGCACATTTTACACTTTCACAGAATGTTTGTCAGTTGTAGGGTATGCCCCTTTAATTTTTATGCCTTACTCTAGGCATTAGGATAATGACTTGATAGTGATTCATTAGTTTCGGTAGAAACATTGAATTAATAATGTACGTTTACTTGCAGAATCTTGACGTTAATCTGGCTGTAAACAATTTACTTAGTCGTGATGACGAAGGTGAAGGTGACGATGATGATAGTCAAGATTCGTACGTACCCGACGATCTGATATCACTGTTAGATAGCGGTATGCATCCCGATCATCCGAGCGTTATAATAGATGGCGATGCTATGTTTAGTGAAGATATGTTTGGTTATTCGTCAATACGTAGTCGAGGTTCTGGTGCTAGGTCACGATTAGGTAAGCCTTGTTTAGTCTTGGGGTCAACAGGGGTCATCTGCTTCCAGTTTTGAACTTGAACCATTTGCCTACTGTCTGGGACCAGTTTCCATTTTCTTCACTTAAGAATATATATATAAAAAATCACAATTCTGGCTACCAATTCAAAATTATATACGCTTATGTAAATTATATGGCTATTTTTTATTTTAAATGCTAATTTCTATACAGGGAATATAGATATTCACTATTTTAACCTTAGATGGAATATATACAGCCAAACTGTATACCGGGATCTCAGATAAATAGAAATGAAGTATGACTTAAGATGCTAATGTTTTATCACAGTAACTAACTTTTTCTTTTCGCTTGTGTTATATTATTTATTTATTTATTTTCAATTTACTAATTTTGTTTTTCCTTTTCTAAATATATTTTTTTTCCTGAGTGCAGTTCATTTTCTTTTATTTAATATGAAACTATGATATAAAAATTTTTGGAAGTTCACAAATATTTAGCATGACTAATATTGATTCATTTTTAGGGGAGAGAACCGATCGAGAAGCTGATAGAGATCGGGAAAGAGAATCTATTTTTAGAATACGGGATCGTCGTAGGCTTGATACAACACTTCGTGATGAAGCATTGAAGTCATTAGAACGTGATAAAGTAGAAGGGTTCACAGCTGATATCACTAAAAAACTTGCCAATCCAAATGTGAGTCCAGTCCATCTTGGGGAAGATTTACAGTATTGGGTCGAAAAGGTATATAAAACTCCTTGTTATTATTGTTCAGCATATTATTTGTCAACAACTTTTATTTAAATATCAATTTTTCCTTAATATTTAGAGAAATTCCAGAATATTAAGCATTTGCAACCAACTGTCAAATTGTCTTAAGATACCCAGCTTGATATTGTATTCTAGGAGTTAGGAAGACTGTGTTGAAAATACATATGTTTACTTTTTGTTAGATAGATCTTTTGATATTAGTACCTGGAATTAGTGGTTGATTCACTCACCTTAACTTATTGGCTTCATTCCGACTGGTTTTACTATTCACTATATTTTTATTGTTTTGTTATTAGGATGGAAATTGTCCAAGATTCAGTCATATTGCTGCCATGCATTCTGAACTAGTTGCCATAGGAACAAACGGTCAGCTGTACAGCTGGAAGTGGCATGATTATGAGCCATACAAACATCCGGAGGTATGTACAAAAATTATAGTATAAGCTTGGAGAAACATCTGATTTAGGGTTCTCAATAAGTTTGTGGCCAATGGGCCCAAATGCTAGACCAACAGGCCTGCTAGGGGGGTTCAGACATTTTCTAGCGATATTTTATAAACTTTTAAGATTCCTAACCGGCCCATACATATTTCTAAGCGGCTAAATTGGCCTGCAGCCTGCTGTTGTTGAAAACCCTGTGATTGGTTGATTTACTTTAAATTGACCAATCATATGTCTGCAATCTTTTAAGTTGTCCGTATGAGAATACTTGTTCTACCTTTGGAAAGCACCTTCAATCAGCATTTTAGTAATAGATGTTGATGTTTACCTTCTTATGTTTAAATCCTATGTCTGTTTCATAGTTGCTAATTATTAAAGGAGGAGTAGTGGTGTTAGGTAGAGCGTCAGACTCCAAACCCGGATGTTGCAGGTTTGAATCCCGTCAGTGGCAGAATTTGACCAGAACCTTCACAATCACTGATTTCGGCACAAGTACTGATCAGAATCCAGGAAGCAGTCATTGAGAGTAGTTAATATAAGTTGCAAAAACTTGCTTCTACAAGTACAATTAATGTAAAACTAAAGTTAGTTGTCTGTTTTAGAATCCAAGCATTCACCATCCTAAGACTATAGCACTTGGTCTCCAACACGAGAAGATACGAGGAATCTCTGCATGCAGCGTACGTGCATCTGTGCACACAGAGTCGGATAAGGTGGCGACCTGGGTCGATGACACACTTAATATGGTTGCACCAAAGCTTGAACACAGCGCCCAAACCTTCCAGGAGTTCTTGACAGACAAGATTGCTAGTCTACATACTTGTTCACTGTACACCTGTGCTAGACTTGAAAGTGGTGCTTTGTATTGGTGGTAAGTAGATATTGATAATCATAAATAAAACCTTTTTTACTGCAAATTGTAAGTATGATACCCAAATCATCTTTTTTTGTATTCTCCCAAAAGGAACGTCGAGAAAAATACCTTTTTTCCCCATTTTTTGGACAAGTGACTTAAACCTGACCTTCGTAGCCTTTAATAAACGTTACATTTTGAATCTGTAAACCTTATTTACAGTACAGTGCAACCTCTCCAAAGTAACAACCTTTTGGAGTAGCATAAATATTGTGCTATGGGAAAAATCATGCTGTTGTTGAGGGGAGGTTGTTTCTCAAAAGAGAGCCATTCTGGAGAGGTTGTACTGTATTTAATTTCAGTGATTTGTTTTCGCTATATTTACTGCTGAATATGGGCAGTTTCCCCTAGTAAAATTTCTATCATTTTTTCCCAAAAATAGCCAGAATTTTCCCTGAACAAGAATTGTTTTCCACATGATCATGTAAAAAGAAGAAAAATTCAAGTTTTCTCACCATTGTCACCAATTACAGTGTAGTAATATTTATATTTAAGATTTAAACAACTAAATAATCACATATTCCATAGAAACAAATGTTATTACAATGTATATATTCCCATTTTGAACTTTGTTGCGCTAAATTTCCCCTTTTGATGGGCATGGGTAGTGAGAAAATTTTGAAAAAAAATCACTTAATTTCATTAAAATACGATGGTTGAAGTGTATTGATGAAGAAATATGCTGTGATTTTCATATGTGTTGGAAAAATGTTTCATCTTTTTTTCTAACTTTTAGGGGTGCTATGCCTTTTGCACAGAGGAAAAAATTACTTGAAAGAAATCGCTCAAAGAAGAAGAAAAACAAGAGTTCATCATTCCAGAGTGATATCAGCTCTGGCTCCCTGGTAAGTGGAATTGTGTACACAGATTCTTATATATAACATTAGGATTACTTGAAAAATAAACCATACGAAACATATGATTTACTGTGGAATCATTCATTTTCGTTGGGGATTGAATTTCGTGGATTTCGTGGGTCGGCTTATCCACGAAATCAAATCCTCACGAATTTAAATGCAGATATAAGGCATTTTTCTTTCAAAAATCAAATTCCACGAATTTATATCCCCACGAAATAGCCATTTTAGTAAAAACCACGAAAATTGAGCCCAACGAAAATAAATGAAAATACAGTATTTATATGCATTTATTTTTAAATACCTTATGTGTGAAATAAATATTTATATTCTAGGTGTGTTTACGAAACTCGCCGATGTTTCATGCTGGAGCTGTCGCGTTCACTACTGTAGACGGCACACCAAAAGTAGGCCAGTTATTAGAATCGGCATGGTCTCTTAACGATACTTGTAGATTCAAGATCAAACAAGTCAATGTGTAAGTTACCATATTTTTCCTTATACGTGCCCCCTCTTTCTTGTAACCTTTTCTTAGGTGGAGTTTTGTATATATTGTTTTTGTACAGAAATTATTACAAGCTTATGTAAGGCTATCCTGTTCATATTGTCAGCACTCCCTTGCAATTGAACATAAGTTTTAAATTGCTGCTTTTCATTTGTCAGTTTTTAGACTGTGTTCAAAAACAACCAACAGAATGCTTTGAATTTTAGACTGGTTTCAAAACTAGTAAATCCCAGGCAAGTCTCTGTATGCTATCAAGGCTTGACTGCAATATAAGCCTTCTGTATGCTATCAAGACCTGACTGCAATGTAAGCCATCTGTACTCATATGCTATCAGAAACATTTCTGAGAGTTGATACCTTACTCTAATCAGTATGTTTGAGATTAATGTTGATATGATTTCAGACCTGAGAATAAAACTGAGAGAGATTCATCCAGTGATTCAAAGCCAGATATGCCACCACCACCATCGCCTGCATCATCTACCTGTAGTGATCATAGTGGACCTGTACTTGTATCTTCTAGAAGTAAGTATTGTAGAAGGCCCATTGGTAATGATTAACCTGCTGATATAAATGCTGTGCATTGTGTGGCCCAGACTCCTTATACAGGGCTTTTTTTATTTAGGGGAAGGGACCTTTTCTTTAAATTTTGGGGAAAATAACACATAATTTTGCAAAAGGGGTTGAAAAAGAAAAAATTGATTAAATCGAACTTTTTTGGGAAAACAGCGTGATTTTAAAGAATTTTCCTGAGGGGAAGACGTCTTTTAACGACCCCTGCTATAGAAGGAAAAAAAGCCCTGTTATAAAATACAACCTGCTCAAATAAACCATAACATGTTAATGTAGTCTTAGAAATGATTTTTAGAAGTCAAATTTATGAAATAAATTCAGACATACTATAGTCATCCTGTATTAAATGAATTTCAACATGGCCTTTTGCACTGTTGTCTTAGGTGGGAAATCTGACTACCTTTGATTTTAGCAGTCTGCATGTTTTCGCGATGTTTTATAGCCGCAAAAAGCTCACATCTAACAAATCTACAAGCATTTCTAATTATCCATTAACAGTGATCGGGAAAGGCATGCGCCATAGTCACATTAAAATTCAAAATGTCACATCGTCTTTTGCACCAGATGCGCCCATGTCACGTTCCGCTTTTTCAATATAATTTTCATGTATGAAATAAAGCCGAGTATGCAATACATACTGCTGCTCAGTGTCATCTGACGCTTAACATTATTCTTTGCATTTGCATGCAAGCGCCTAATGATATAGACGCTCTGCGTCGTCTGACGCTTAGCATGATTTCTGTTACTTTTCTGAATTGAAAGCCTGCTGAGTATATTTGCTTATATACCATAAGTCACTGACTAAGCCTTACTGAATTTAAAAACTCCACATATTTACCATTAAGTTACAAATTTTGACTCATGAGAATTTCTGTTTGACTCTCGAAATTTTTCCTCAGGGTAAGGAAGAAGATTTACACTTATTAATAGTATAGAAAACTACTGTGTTACTCAGGTATCATCTGCCAATAACAATGCCTCTCAAAATATTAGTTTGTTATCTCATTAAATGTCACATTGGATTTTGAAAATGTCACATTGATATCGAAAATGTCACATTGATTTTCCATCCGAAAGGGCCATTGTCCCATTAAGAAAATTTCTTTCCCGATCACTGTCCATAAGGTACTTACGCATAACATACAACTGCGCAGGACCGAGCGAAATTATCGTCATTATGTGTATCCGCGAAAATGTTGAGGTTCTAAAATATGCGAATTATTGTATCCATGAAAGTTTTCAGGAATACAGTTCTGGTGTATAACAGATAATTTAGTTATTATTTGTTGAGAGGTGGGCTACCAGTTATCTCTCCATAGAAGCATAATTTATTGTTTCTCTGCTCTTCATATATTGAGATTTCTTGTAAACTAATTTTATCATTTACATTCAGAACGTAAGAAGGCCCCTACACCTAGTAAGGAAATAGAGAAACAAAGAGATGAGGAGAGCTGGCCCCTGAAAGATGTCATCTTTGTGGAAGATATAAAAACTGTTCCTGTTGGGAAAGTACTCAAGGTGAATTAATTATTTACTTTAATAATGAATTTATTTTTTAAAAGTATAATTTTTAACTCCACTGTTTCAAAGAAAAAGTCGACCTATTGTGATCACTGTGTCATCTGTGTCTATACAAAAACTTGAATGTAGCTCATATCTAAGAAACTATAAGAGATAGCAACATGAAACTAAATAGGCGAATAGATCTCACTGAGGCGATGAAGAGGCAAGTGTTGGCACTGCTTGAGGCACTTTTAGGGTTGAGGGTTTAATGTCACAACAACAGATAATAGCATTTTGTGACGTCTCTGGACTAGTGATTACTAGTCAAAGACTATGACTACTGGACTGAGGAGGCCACCTAAATTTAAACTCTAATTTTCTGCATCATTTTTGTTTCAGGTTGATGGGGCTTATGCCGCAGTGAAGTTTCCAATAACAAAAGATGGCGGAAATCCAGACCATGCTGGTTCCAGTACATCCAAGGAAGATCCGACCAGTCTGCTGCAAGATTGTCGTCTGCTGAGAAAAGATGAACTTTCGGTAAGTCAATTGATAATTAGCGTTAAATCTTGTACAGGAAATGGTCTATGGAGAACAAACCTTGTATATGAAAATTTTGGTGCTTTTAGTGTTGTTTTCTGCTAAAATACATGTATTTGCTGAAATTTTAAAACAACTAGTAATGTATACTCAAGGTAGGCCATTTTGTGTAAGGGTTCAATACTTTTCATGTTCTCAATGTGAAAATCATGTTGATTTGGCTACATTCACCATTTCAAGTCTACTTAGAATATTGTTTTCCAAATTTCTGGATTATGAAACTTGAAATCAATTTCCAAGCTCAAATTTCATATTTTGTTGAGCAAAGATGATACTAATCATACATTAATCTGTCAGGATTAATCGAAATTGTTTTCTCTTTTTATGCCCCCGTATTGATAGATTGGGGGCATATTGTTTTTGGTCTCTCTGTTTGTCTGTTTGTACCAAACTATAACCTTGCACATAAAATCAAAACGCTTGCACCTACATTCATCAAACTTCATATGTGGGTTCCTCATGACAACCTCTACAGGACCTGTGCATTTTAAGGTCAGTAGGTCAAAGGTCAAGGTCACCCAGAGGGGGCATCGTGTTTCAAAAACACATCTTGTTACTTAGAGACTGAAGTTGAGCTTTCAGCTTGGAGGCTCTTTTCGAGTTTTATAATCTTTGGACCAAGAATGATTTTTTTACCTCCTTCTCACAGGTTGTGAAGAGCATGAGTGCACCAAGGTTACCAGACTGTTTCCAGAAAGTTCCAAAGAAAGTCACCATTGTAGAAAATGGTCAGATATTGGCTGTGGCTGTTGACTGTGAAGGTATGAGTTCATATTTGTTCAATAAAGGGACTTAAAGGGGCATACCCTACAACTGACAAACATTCTGTGAAAGTGTAAAAATGTGCTAGATGTATATGTAAAACAATATATAAAGGATAATTGCAGGAAGAACATGGGTTATAAAATGAATAGTTTAGGTACTAGCCGCAAAAAACATAGCTATGAATAATAAATCACTTCCACCCAAAAATTTCCATGACTAAATTTATGTGTCACAAATACATATTTTTTATGATTTTATTTTTAATTGGATGGATTTTTGGCTGAAACTTTCTTCGTCTGCTTTTTTCTTTATAAGCTTCTAATGTATCATCATTTTGCCTTGATTCTAGATGCACCAAGTTGTAGGGTATGCCCCTTTAACTCCAGCCTACAGATTGACATGAAAAAATAAAATAGTAATAAAAAACTTAACATAAAATGTCGGCATAATAAACTTGACATAAAATGTTGGCATAATAAATTAAACATAAAATGTCGGCATAATCTTTACGTTCTGTGAGCTAAATTAGGGATGTGATTTTTCTGACAATTTCTGTGGAGGAGATGTTAATCTATAGATAGAATTTTAGGGGTATTGGGTTGATCCTTAATCCTATTCTCCTCAAATGTTGGTTTTACAAATGTTAATTCATTTTGACCGCCCCTCTTTTCAGACTTAATTGTTCAGATCCAACCCCTTTTCCGAACTCTTTACAAAATGTTCAGATCCAGTCTAGATCTGATAAGATTGATGTTTTTTTTCTCTCATTTTATTCTAATAGATTCTATCAAAGCCCTGATCACATTAATCTTTCAGGTATTCATGTGATAGCGAGATCAGGTGTAAGACTGAACTACATTGTTTATAATCTGAGCTCAGGCAAAATTCAGCGTGATTCAGCTTTTCCTACTGAAGCCCAGGCATTTATGGGAAGTCACAGAAGTGATATTACCTTACATAACACTGGAGAGGTAATTGTTAGTTCCATATTGTAACATTACTGTTCATCTAAAATCGTAAATTGTTGTTTTTCTGCAATCAAACCTGTCAGTAAAGGCCTCTTTGGGAAAGGGCTGTTATTGGCACTTGACCTTTTTTCAGAGGTCATTTGCTTAAAAAATAATCAAAAACAGTTTTTGAAAGAATGATCTTTATTTACAAGGTGATCTATATTCAGATGTGGCCACTTACACAGGTTTGACTGTATAGGAAATGTGAATAAGATCACAATATTGTCATAAATGCACTCATAAAAAATATCTGGTTCTGAACTATTGAACATGCCTTGAGATATTATGCTGATATACAAAAGTACTTAGACCCAGTTTCATGAAGGTTGAAAGGCAACTGCTCACCTTAAAAAGCAGACAACTACTGTTCCCAGCATAAGTCCTGTCAAAGTAGCAATTTAGTCGTATACTATTGTTATCTATTAATACTTTCAATTTGGCAAATCAGCAAAATATTTTGCCTTAGGCCATTTACGATATACAATTGTAAGTGTCTAAGTGAAATATGGCAATTTATGTTTACTGAACTGCTTAACTTACTAAATGTTATTCAGTTATTTGACATTATCAATTGATTCAATATTAGAATTCTGTGACCAAATGGCCATAATCTCATTGTATGATTTAATTCACTGTATTGAAATTAGTTAATGGCATGTGTGACCTTGTATTGACAGGAATCATTTGTACAACTAAGAGATGGTAACGGAGCATTATATCCTTTTGCTAAAGATTGTTCAGAAGGGATCAAGGACCCTATGTGGCTTGACCTGCCTCCTATAAGATGTTTAGGGATGCGAACCCACTACCTTAGGGACGTAGTGACGTCGGCTCAGAAGAACAGAGCTGTTTTACTTGTAATGGCCATAGAGGTTGGTTTACTCTATGAAGAAAACCTGACTTTGAATGATTATACATTTATGTCCCTAATTAACACCTTAATGACAGTATTTATATAGTTTTTCTCCATTTTTCAAGTGATGGAGTGCATAATGAATTGAGATGTAGTGAATTAATGGGTATAATTAAGTGATTAGTTTTCTACTACCAAATTCTTCTTCATTTCATTGTAATGGAGACAATGCAGTATGTTTATATTCAACAGATATTTTGGATCCTAGGAGTGCACTATAATCATGTTATACTGTAATTATTTATATAATGTTGTGTAGCGGTGTATTATAAATTGGCTGGGATATACACCAGTCCGATTAGCTCAGTTGGTAGGGCATCTGACTTGCAAGCAGGAGGTTGCAGGATTCGAGCCCCGCATCGGGTACATTATTTTCCTCCTCCTATTACAGATGATTAGTTTTTGATTAATGATAACTTTGTTTCTTTCATTGAAATGTTTTTCTCTCTTATTTACAGCATCAGTCCTTGATACCACATATACTCAGATGTGATACGGAGAAAGTGAAGAATGTATTATCTGCCATGGAACTGGAGTCCGGTATGTTATTCTTATAAATCTTCTAACATTTGAACTAAACTCTGCAAAAAAAATTGAACTAACGTCTGCCCATCTGTTTTCAGTGACTTTTATTACAAGAGTTATGACCCTTGGAATAAAAAATAAGAAAGCTAATAATCACTGTTTTAGAATTCATCCAGTTTTACAGCCATCTCAATAATAAGAAAGATGATGACTTAAGATATAATATTTTCATGTCTAACTTTAATAATATTTATATAAACTCATATACTGTCATTTGTTTTTCAGCCGGGAACCAGAAAATAGTACAAGATCTATTACAAGAACATTGTGATGGGAATCGGAATATACTCCACACATGTGTTGCTATGGCTGTGCCCACCTCTAACAAGGATAATGAACGAAGTAGGTTAAATTAGGTTTTCCTTAAAAAACATCTTTTGTTCCACTGTGTTGATCTATCATTTAAGTCACCAAGTTTGTTGCCATTGATCAGTAGTTATTTCTCACCTATTTTAACTAGTAAAATCTGCATTTTAGGTAAATTTGGACTGATTGTTCACATTATACTGCTTGTTAAATACGAACCTGTCATAATATAATCTCTTGTTTGTTTATGGTACCGTTTTGTAAAATAAATAGATATCTGGAAATATTTACCCCAAGGACGGAAAATCTCTCAAAAAATTAAAAGAAAGATTTATTGATTATTTTTTAACACTTGTAGAGGGTTCAACCAAAAATATGTTTGTTTACCATTATCATAGATACAACTGATGGGCCAAGCAAAAGTTTATATAAATTTATTATATCAGGGGTGACAATATTCTGGATATATCCGGAATTCCTGATTTATCTGTTTTGAAAGAGCTATGATTACTGAGCAAAATAAAAGTTGTCTGATAAAGATATCTCAAGAAATGATGAAGTTAGGGTCAATTTAATCTGCTCTGAAGAATTTTCCTGAAGAAGGCCTCTTGTTTTGCAAAAATGGTTGGCTGCGTATGATTGTCAGAATTTTTAATTTGGCTCTATTGACTCTCCTGTTGTATGATAGATACAACTGTTGGTCCAAGCAGCACAACTGCCGTCACCAGTAGTTCAAGTGGTTATACTTCAACATTAGAAGTAATGAACGCTGTATCCAGTGCCGTGGACGCCCTGACAGCTATACAGTCATCTAGGAGTGGCCCCAGCACCGTCCCCAGTCCTGATACATCGGGAAGGGGGTGAGTAGAAATTTTTAAAATTTACCAAAGCTTATTTTGCTATGTAAATGTAATTTTATTCTGAGCTTCGGTTTGTTCTGTACTGAGCCTTTACAATAAGCAACTAGCTAATAGTCTCTTGCAACTGACTTTGACATATAAAGATTAACACCAGATTTCATGGAATTGTCTCTGTTTAAATTTATTCTTTCAAAAAAAAACTAGTTGTTTTACGGTCATGTCTGTCTATGTAAAAAAAATAATTCATTAAGCATCAACTAAACTCTTCTTAATGATGTTATCCGTTTATAGATGAGATCTTTTTGATTTATTATTCTACAGTATTTAGCTTGGCTGTTTTAAAAGAACGAGTCAAGCTTTTGTGAGTACTGCTTCATCAGTGTCCGTGCAAAAACTTTAATGTAGTTCCTAACTCAGAAACTATAGGATGTAGCAACATGAAACTTCATAGGTGGATAGATCTCACTGTGGCAATGAACAGATGAGTGTTGGCGGCACTCTAGTTAATGAAATGATTATAATTTATCTGATTTTTATAATCAGAGTAAGTCTACGAGAGATGATGAGACGAGCCTCATCTGCTGCACGAGCGGTGAGTGGTTTAGATGTGAGAGATCCCGAAGAAGGAATGCCTATACCGACACTAAGCTGGCCACCAGATCCACCGAGTTACGAGTCAGTCACTAGACAAGGTTTGTGAATTTACGTTGAAACGCATGTTTTTGTTATGTTGGCTGTTTTTATAGTAAATATTTAATAAGAACTACAGACTATCTGTGTGTATGTCATCAATAATGTGAAGCCTTTAATGACTAAAAGGTCTGCCTCTTTCGTCGATATGTTGAAAAGGGGCATAAAACCCAAACAAACAAAGTGATTTTAAAAAGGCTGACATAATTAATTGTTTAGCAGCACCTGAAATTACATTTTTTTATGTTTAGAGCAAGTTACCTAATATATGATGCCATTGGTCCATTTTTGGTCTTAGTTAAAAAAATCAGCCAATCATATGCTTGCTTCTCTTCCTAATGTCTTCACTTTATGATATAATTCAATACAAATAACCGCCTTTTACACAGATATAGATCGTCCATCTCTAAGTCGACAGTCGTCAAGCGGTCAGTCTTCATCCATACCGTTACCGTCCGAGTTCACTACTATCAACATACCAGCTGTGAAAACTGAGGAGAAAGATCGAGCCAATGTCGCTTTACAGATTCTGAAGCTGGTTTGTGAGTCGAATATTCTGAAACCTCATCTACGAGATCTTCTCTCTGCTAAGTAAGTCATACAGTGAGCTATTCACAGTGATTTTTTTTTATCTCTTTGGGAATGGGTCCGGGTCCAGTCAGATTTGGAATTTTGGAGTCGTGACAACTAGGTTATTTGGAAATGTTATCAATAGACAATGCCAAATAAATAGTTCTCTCTGGTTTGTTTTCACTAGTAGTAGTATACTATACTTCTTGTCAAAAAATGGTCGTAACTTTGTCATTTTATATCTGATTTTGAAATTTTGTTCTTTTGGAATTTCTCCATTACAATTTGGAACGAATGAAGCATAAATGCTTTGCGAAGGGTCCATTTACCAGAGCTAAACAAAGACGGAAAAATTTTGCTGAATCATAATCTTTATTATTCTTCCTACCCTAACTTCAAACCATTCCAATGAGGTCACTTATCGGTCAGTTTCTCTTTACCGATTATTGATACCTGTATTCTTTTAACATTTTAACATATTCCTAGCATTGATTTAGGATTTATGACTGACAGAATAAAATCAGATTCTTTTGCTTTCAAAAATTGAAAAATTCATGCACTTTCGTACTAAGAATTACCAATTTTGTCAAATTATTGAAATTTTGGTTCCAATGGAACTAAATGAAGACAATAGTCCAGAAGGCACATTGTTATAATAATTATTAATTAATTGATTTAATTTTCTAATTCAGAAATGCCGAAGGTTGTACTCCATTTATGCAAGCCGTCAAAGGTCGTGCATACACTGCTGCTATAATCCTGATTGATACGATAAAACGCGCTGCCATGAATAAGGAAAATGACGACGTAGATAAGAACATCATGATGAGTATGTTGTACCCGACTGGTTCAAGTCTGGATAACTCTCCGTTACATATACTCTGTTGTAACGATACATGTAGCTTCACTTGGACTGGTGCCGAACATATTAACCAGGTTAGTGATTCATATATAGCTAAACACAGTCAAACTTGTATATACTTAGATGATCTGTATAAACTAAAGAGTCATAGACATATCACAGGGCTCAACAAATTCACCAAATTGATCCACACATTTATGTTATGTGTTATGTGCCCTTGAACTTATCCATATAAGTGTACTATCTCATTCTTAGTCTCAAAGTGGCAGCAGGGGTATTAATCATTTCTGTGACAAAGCTCTAGTTTCGTGTAGAAATCAACTCAGTAGGACTAAGTTGAAATCACTGTTGCACTAGTTAAAATTCTATGCTGATTGACCTGTTGGAAGAATTGGTTAAGGAAAAAAATTATCCAGCCGTGTTTCAAACTGAAATAAATAATTTGCAGATGTTGCTCAATTTAGTCATTTACAATCTTTCGAAAGAACTGCAAAGAAATTATTATTTGGCACTTTCCTGAAATGATTTTAATTTTTGTCATTAAATATGAAGTAATTTTTCTATTTTGACAGGATATATTTGAATGGTGTAATTATTGTTGTTCTATTTTGACAGGATATATTTGAATGTCGGACATGTGGACTACTTGGGTCACTGTGTTGCTGCACAGAATGTGCTCGAGTCTGTCATAAAGGACATGATTGCAAGTAAGTTAAATAGCGTACTTGAATCATTTACGTTTTCCTAAAAGTTTGGTCTATGGTCATGGATATCGGTACAAATGTTCTTATTATACAGAATTTTAACCATTGTTAGATGTGAAGGTACTTTGTGAACATTTTGTGATTATGGAAATATAGCTCTTCTCATCTAGGTGTACTCTGCCAAGTATAATATTTAAACTGTGTGACTAATTCTTTAAAATATAACGTGGTTATAGGGAATTTCTAGGGTTCCAAAATGATTAACTTACTTTATATGAAAATCTTAATGACACTTGCCATGTTTAACCTCAGTTAAAAAACAAAAGAAATAAGTAGGTTTTTAATAAGGAATCAGTCTAGTAGTAAGGTTGTATTGTATTTATGATTACTTTCAGATTGAAGAGAACTTCACCCACAGCTTACTGTGATTGTTGGGAGAAATGTAAATGTAAGGCATTGATCGCCGGGCAACAAGGGCCTCGACTAGATTTACTAAACAAGCTTCTGGCTGAGACTGATCTGGTTACTTTAACTAACAGCAGGTAAATATTTTCTGTGTATTTAATACTTTGGGTTCTTTTCAGGACAAGTGGATATTTTCTGCATATAAAACACTTAGGGCTCTTTAGAACAGGTTAATATTTTCTGCATAAAAAAAAATCTGGGCTGGTTTTCATTTCATGTTTTTAATCCTTTTAGACTGGTTACAAATTATTAGTAAAATAAAGAGGATAGACAAGACATGAAGATTCAGCATTTAGGGGGGATCAAGGAGCATAAAACTGGCTTAGAGCCAAAGATGAGTTTTGAAACTGCCCTTATTTTACTTTCAGGGGGTAGAGGTTTGAATTTCAGATGCCCTAGAAATAGTCTCTGAGTGTGACAATCATTGAACTGAGATGTATTCAAACAAGATGCCAATACTTGACAAAATTTTACAAATTCAGGTTTTTTCAAATTTTTAATTCAAATTCATAATTTAATAATTATTGATCGTTTTTTTTCACAGAGGAGAGAATATTCTATTATTCCTGGTGCAGACCGTTGGACGACAGTTGGTAGAACAGAGACAATACAGACCGAACCGTTCACGTGTCACGTCTGCAGTACCTCGTAAAGCCCCTAATCATGATCTAGGTGTGTATACCTGTGAATTTTACCTAAATTAAAAATATGTTTGTTTGCCCTTTACCGATCCTAAAAAAATATTTTATTTCTGAAATTGACCTTTACCTAGCATGAAATTACACTTCTATCTAGAAGCATTCTATAGTCATTTTATGTATTCTGCTACCATTATACAACCATTTATTGGGTGCTTTTATCAACCATAAACGTTAAACCCCATTGAAAATTTAAAAATATCATTTTCAGATGTAGAAATGCCAGAACATGACCTAGAGCCGCCACGATTCAGTCGCCGAGCCCTGGAACGTATATTAAATGACTGGACAGCAGTTAAGGCGATGTTACTTAGCGGAATGCGTCATAAGCGTGGAAACAATCCGGATGTTGTGTACGAGGAACAGTTGTATCTCGAGAGTCAGAGCGGTACAGCTAGGCTGGATAAATTTACTCATTGTTTGCTGGTCAAATGTAGTGTGGAGGTAAATAAATAGTTTGAACTATTGATATGTTACATTTGTTTCAATGCTGAAACTTATTTTCAGAAAAAATATTTTTATTTCAATTACATTCATTTATGAGTATTTTGAAACCCTTCAGAATCATTTTAGGGTTTTAAAAGTCAGAATTAATACCAAAAAAAACATGTTTGCCTTCATTAGATGATAGTCTTACTAAAGAGCTGAGGTCAATACAGCAAACCTTTGACAAATAACTCAGCCAGTATGAATTTACCTAGTTAATAACATATTATTACTTATCTGCTACTAAGTGCCTTTATGTAATACTTAATGATATTTTATTAAATGTTCGTGGATATTTGATTGAAAGTTTGTTTTCTTTCAAACTCGTGAAGAGAACTTATCTATGAATATGGATCCCACCCATAGATAAGTAATAATACTGTAAAGAGGCCATATTTTGTCCTTCCAAAGGGTGGCCTTTGTTCACAGGTTTGACTGTGTATATAATATAATTACATAGATGCTGGACACATTGTTGACCACATTGATCGGTGAAATGAGAAGCAAGACAGACGTGAGGAAGGTGGAAGCTAAAATGGTTGCTAGGAGATTTATACGGTCTGTTGCTCGTATATTTGTGGTGCTAAACATTGAGATGACGCCAAACTCTGGTAAAAAGAAGAGGTAAGCTTAATATTTCATGCATTGATGAAATTAGTAAAATGTGTGTTTTGTATCAAACTAATAAAGCTGTAGATTGTTTATTTGTTTGAGTTTTACGCCCCTTTTCAACAGTCCGAGTCACAGTTCACCTAACCAACGTTGCTGGGAAGAACCAGTACTAGACTCCCATCCTCCGTGAGCAACTGCCTACTTTCTCACATAAAGAGACGTGGTCGGTAGTGGGGCTTGACCCCACAATACTCTATCAGTGAGAGGTTACAGTGATTTTCTAAAGCTGTAGAGGCTCACAGGATGCCAAACTGTATTGCCTCTATAAATTAGCCTTTGTTATTGTTATTATTTCATTCTACAAGTATTAACTCTTTCAAGCCACTTGCTTTACTTTTTTTAGCTCACCTGATTCATCAGGTGAGCTTTTAGGATCGGTGAATGTCCGGCGTCTGGCGTCCGGCCACAATTAGTTTGTTTACACTCTAGCAACCGCAACTCTTTACAAATCTTGATTAAACTTGCTCACAATGTATATGGCCACAATGTCTCGGCTAAGTTCGATTATGGGAAAAATCTGATTATAACTTCTAGAGTAATGGGCCCTTGAATTACAAAATTTGCTATATATTTAGCTTGTTTACACTATTTTCAGTAAATGTGTATAACCAAAAGATCTCGAACAAGTTCGATTATGGGCGAAATCGGTCCACATCTTCAAGAGTTATGGGCCCTTGACTTAGCAAATTTGCTATATTTTAGCTTGTTTACACTCTAGCGCCTTCATTTATTCACCGATCCTAATCATATTTACAATGAATGTGTATGACCTTATGGTTTTGGACATGTTAAGTTATGGGTGGAATCGGACCACAACTTCTAGAGTTATGGACCCTTGGATTAGAAAATTTGCTACGTTTTAGCTTGTTTAACAGTATTATACCTTCATTGTTGGTTTTGATCTCAAAATCTACGTAAAAATGAGTTTTACGAGATGGAAACTATATTACCTGGTCATTGATTATTGGCCTTGGTTCTCAGGTGAGCGATAAAGGGCCAATGTGGCCCTCTTGTATTGGCATTTATGACTTTAAAAATCTTAAGGTAAGTTAGTCTCGGCAGTATTCATTTTAATGTATGCCCCTATGAGCTGTTTGTGTTTTGAAAGAGATTGAGAAAAAATCTAATTTGAAGAGTATATGAGAGCTTTTTGAATCAGTATGTATATGTATTTTGTACAGTTTGTTCATTTAAGTTGGATGAGTTTTTCTATGAAACCTCACACACATGACATGTGTTTTTGAATAAGTTAAACTTCTTGATCAAAACGACCACTTCCAGTACTTCAGATGGTTGTCTGTCTCATAATATGAATAATTGTGTGGTTTAACCGTATATCTATGTGTATATTGTTTCAGCCCTGGAATACCATCCTGTCAGCCTCTGGGTAAATGTAAGAGAGCTTTTCAAGCTTTGATCAACATCGCTGTGGAAGAATTGTGCGAGATAGCGAATTCATTGATAGCCCCAGTTAGGTTAGGGGCAGCCAGACCCACTGCTCCTTTCTCGTTAGTTGTCGCAAATGTGGAAGCTGTACAAGTAAGTCTTTCAACCTCGTATAAAAAATTCCTTAAAATATTAAAAATGACTTTCTTCTTCAATGCCCATGTAAACATATCCCACAGTGCAGTTGTTGACAGACTGCTGCTTTTCTTCGGTTTCAATGATATTTCATTTACATACCTTATGTTCACTAAACCAGTTTTCCTGTACAAGTAACAAGTACTAATTTAACCTTATGCAAGGAGTTGGTTACTTTTTCACAGATGGAGGAAGATAACAATTTTGCCTATTAAATTTCCATAGACCTGTTGCAACTAAGATTCAAACTCAAATTGCCAGGTTACAAGTCCTGCGCACTAAACAATGGATATTAGCCACAGCTGTTTGGAGAATTAACTATGAATTGGTATTTTGAATTTTCGTCCTTTAATTGTTAACTCTGTTTTTTCATTGACTTTTTCTTTACCCTGCAGGGAAGTGAGGAAATATTCAGTGTGGATCCACTACCACCTAAATCCTCGTCTGTAGATGAATCAGCTCACTCTGTATCATACGTAACACACAGTATGCCAGACAGAGATATACCCAGTGATAGAGAGAATGTGGATCATGGTGACAGGGAGGAGGAAGAAATGCTACCTGTAGATATCGAAGAAGATGTAAGTTTTTTTGTAAATCCATCTGCATCCTAGACTGTCCTCTATCAAATTTGCTGGAATAAATTAGGTCAGCTCCTTTTAGGGGACCACTTGAGCTAAAAATGGAAACAACTTTAAAAAAAGAAAATTTCATAAACCTCTGGAAGAATCATCACCAAATGTGGACTGTAGCATCCATCGTCAATATTTATTCTGGTTAGCATTGTAGGGCCCGTTGATATTACTTGAGGCTTTTTATGCCCCCTCAAACAAATTTTAAGAGGGAGTATATTGGAGTATATGTCGGTCGGTTGGTCGTTAGTCCGTCGGGCGTCCCTCCACATGAAGTTTGTGGAGCGAACTACTTTCACATTTTTTAAGCTATTGCAATGAAATTTTGAAATATGTTATCACCATCAAGTGTAAATGTGCAAGACACAATTTTAATGCCCAGCGATTCACTCATTGCAGAGTTATATCCCCTTGAACTTAGCCATATAGTGTTCTATTGCAGTATTAGTGTCATAGTGGCAGTGGAGGTATTGGTCACCTCTGTGACAGCTCTAGTTGATGTCCCACCATAACCTGTTTTGTTGAATCATACACTTGCAACTTTAAGTTTATGTCTAGTTTGGTTTCTCTTTACAGATTGAAGTGGTTGGTTCCATGTTGATGGTGAACGATGACGGGAACCAGTCTGATAATGATGACCACCAATCAGAGCACTCGGAACATGATCAGCCGCCACCTGAACAAGATGATGTAGCCGAGAGTGACATGGACCTTGACCTTCTTGCCGAGTCTGAAAGCGACAGTGAAAGCATGCATAGCAACCAAGATAATGTCAGTGTACAACGTAGTGCGGTTACCATGGCAACGGCTGGATCTGATGCTGGTATGTACAGTAAGTCTTTAAACTCTTTTCTCCTACTTTCGTTGAATCTTTCTACAGTAATGCAGTCTACATCTTTATTGAAGCGTCAGTTTTTTTTACTGAACTGGTTAGAACTAACTTGGAGACAATTCAGTTGTGAACTTACATAAATATTTGAAGGTCAGTTGTCAGATGCCCCATGGGCTATTTTCATATTCCTGATTAATTTCTGATAGTGGATAATAAATCTTATCTCAGTTATGTTATGAGTCATTTTTCCCCTACCTGAAAATGTCTTCATTCTTGTTCTGTTTATTTATCTGTTGACTGCTGGGTTTAATGTTACACACCAACAGCTAGGGTCATTTTGTTACCTTACCCAGCTTTAACAGAAATAAAAGACTCCTGGCATACACTTAGTAGAACCATCAAGTTTCTGAATGGGATTCTGATGGGATTCGATCTCACTGTGTTGTGGGGCTAGTGATTTATAGGACCCGGCCCTATGGTCGAGTGGTTAAGGTCGCTGACTTCAAATCACTGTAACCTCTCACTGACATTGGCTCATGGGTTGGAGCCCCGCTCGACCATGTCTCTTTATGTGAGAAAGTAGGCTGTTGATTACAGAGGATGGGAGTCTAGTACTGGTTCTTCCCAGGAATGATGGTTAGATGAACTGTCCGTCTCATATGGCTCTAACTGTTGAAAAAGGGCATCAAACACAAATAAACAAACAGACAAACAGTGATTTATAGTTGGTGTCCTTCAGCACTTGATCACTGGGGCCCTTTTGTTCTATTCAAATGAGTTCAAGAAATTTAGAATTGATTCAGATCCTAAAGGTTTATATTCATTTATAGCCTAAATATAAAATAATTGAAACAAAAATTACTTGAAAATGATGTGTGTGTTCTTGTGAATTATTAAACAAATTGATATATTTCTAGGTATGGGGAGCCTCGCCCACTTTTCCGATTCCGGTGAAACATCCAATCCTGAAGAAGAATATGAAAGTGAAGGAGGAGACAGTGAGGAGCATGAAGGGGAGGATCTTGGTACACTGGATGAACAACTTGAGCGTAGAAATAACGCTGGTATGTATGAATAACCCACTGTGACCCTCAAGGCTTCAGACAATCCCTGTCTTGTTTAATTTAAAATTGCCTTTAACTTACATGGGTCTGCCAGATGTATGTCACAAATGATATACTAAGGAAAGAAGATTTAATTTAATCATCTTAGGCCATACTTAACAATTAAAGAGAAAAGCAGTTTGATAAATTGTTTCGAAATGCTTGGGCTTGAAAAAGAATTGTTTGTTTCTCAAATTCTGGTTACATTAGCATGCTTGTTAAAAGTAGGGTAAGTAAGTAAGGAATTTTGTTGTTATATTCTTTTTTTTTTGGCCTCATAAGTCAAGGGTCACGGAGAAAAAATAAGGGGAAAATTGCATAACCAGAAACTAACATTTTTTTATGCCTTAAGACCATTTTCTCTACTTCATTGTTGTTAATTTATTAGTTGTTTAAAAATAAAACAATTTGTTGATTGTATAATATTGATTTTTTCTAGCAAATCAAGGGCAGAGAACTCTTCAAGCACCGCAGACGATGCAATGGGCAATAAGACAAAGAGAACCACAGAGTACCCGTACCCCACCCACTGTTGCTACCACAACAGCATCTACAGCAGGTAGAATTATGAATTGTTCAGATTACTAATATTTATAAAGCAATTTCAGCTAAAACTTAAATTGAACATTTCGAAAATATAATGGTATTATTGTCTAAATAATGTTCACCTGAATTAATGTCCTACTGATATTAGTGACTTGATTTGTCCTCAATTTACAGGATATTTTATATATTCTTAAGAACCAGTCCAGATTTCCTTTTTCCAAGGTCGAGTGGTTCAGGTTGCTGACTTTAAATCACTGTAACCTCTCACTGATAGAGGGGTCATGAGTTTTAGCCCTGCTACAGACCATGTCTCTTTATGTGAGAAAGTAGGCAGTTGCTTACGGAGTATAGGACTCTAGTACTGGTTCTTCCCAGGAATGATGGTTAGATGGACTGTCCACCTCATAAGTCTCTTTACTATTGAAAAGGGGTGTAAAGTTCAAACAAACAAACAAACAAGCAAGCAAGCAAACAGCCTTAATAATGGTGGTGATTTTTCATTTCAGCAGGGGGTAGCAGTTTAATCTACATTGATCCTTCCAATCTTCGCCGTGCTGCAGTCACGACAACAGCCGCTGTGACCCCTGAAGCCCCTATTACCATGGCAACAACATGCAGTCAGCTAGCTCGATCATTTGGTATCGTCGTACGTCAGATTGCCGACTTGTTAACTATGTTACAAGACTACCACGCTTTGGCTCCTACCTTGCCTAGAATTTTAGACATATCCGACCAAGAGGCTCTGGAACTCCAGGTAGACATATGAATTCAGATAATGGACTGTTATATATTTCTACTTTTCAGTCAAATGATGAATAACTTTGTATAATGTCAGCTTTATATGCCGAAGCCATTCAAAAACTGGGGTCAAGCACATTTTGATGAACTTCAGCTGTTAGCTAAGAAAGAACGCAATATCTAATTTAAAAATAATAGCACAATGTATAAATGCACGTCTTTGGATAATTCTCTGATTTGAGATTTTTTTCAAAGTAATTATCCCAATCAAATGTATTATCACTTTCAATATGATAAATAAAAGTTTGATGAAACTGATGAACATCTGTTGTATTCTCTTTCAGCTTTATCTAGAGTATCAGTTAAAACCAACTTGGGACTGGTTGATTACAATCTTGGATTCAACTGAGGCACAGCTAAGGTTTGGATCTGCCTTGAGTAATACTTCCGAGCCATCAAACCAGAGTCATCCGTTGTGCCATTCACGTGCCGCTCGTGAAAGAACTAGCCGAGAGGAACAGAGGATATTACAAGTTGTTGATACGAGAAGACGACAAAGATTTGGTGCTCTTGGAGGTGGGTTTTCTTTTACATGTAGTTAAAGTGTAGTGAACCTGACACTTTATGCACAGAATAATTAAACCTGACACTCACTTGATGCAAAAAGTAATTTACTAGTATCCTGACGCTTGATGCACAAAATAATTTTTTCCCGATGCTTGATGCACAAAATAATTTATCCCGAAACTTGATGTGCAAAATAATTAATCCTGAGTGATATTGTTATACCCCCGCAAACGAAGTTTGAGAGGGGGGTATATTGGAGTCGGTCCGTCCGTCCGCATAAAGTTTGTTGAGCAAATTAATTCACATTTTTTAAGCTTTTGCAATGAAACTTAAATAATACGTAATCACCATGTGGTGTAGATGTGCAAGACACAATTTTTATGCCAAGCGATTTACTCATTACAGAGTTATATCCCCCTGAACTTAGCCGTATTGTGTATTATTGCAGTATTAGTGTCAAAGCGGCGGCGGGGGTACTAGTCACCTCTGTGACAGCTGTAGTTAAAAAAATATAAAAAATGTGTAAAATGTATAATGTATTTTATTGACTATATAATTATCATTCGTTATTATTCTAAGCACAGTAAAACTCAGTTAAGCAAAGTGTAATTTTTGGATACAGATATGTATTTTCAATCTTTCGTATCTGATAATCACACTCTTATCATTATGGTAACGTGTTATCAGTTGCGCTACTGTGAATCAACAATTATTTGAAGATGCACTAATATAGTTTCTTTGTGGCTCTCTTCAGGAGGAACCGATGGTAACAGTGCAAGAAGAGATTTTCTGAACTATGCATTGTCATTGATGAGGTCACACAATAATGAACATTCTGACTCACTTCCCGTGATCGACATTGCCTCACTCCGTCATGTAGCATATGTGTTTGATGCACTCATCTATTACATGAGGAGTGGCACAGATACCGATACCGATGTTCTTCGAGATGGAATCTCCGTCATATCTTGGCAAGATCCTGATGAAAATGAGAATGACGATAATGATGATGATTTGAATAATGCGATGTCAATGGATACTGAAAGTATTGACGGGGACGGCGAAATTACAGGAAAACAGGGTCGCAAACACTCATTCTTCCAGAGATCTGATTCAACGCTATTTTTAGGATGTCCGCCACCAGACCCATTTCAGACGCCTTTAGTACAAGCTCTCCCATTGGCTGATCAGCCTCATCTGTTACAGCCAAATGCTCGGCGGGAAGATTTGTTTGGTGCTGCTAAGCAAACGGTTGTTCCTAACTCGTCTCCTGAAGAGAAGAATATTCCTGGCTCTGAGAGTCTGTTAGATAAAATGCCATTGCATTTATCACTGTCTGTTAGAGTGCCTGAGTCACAGTCTGGTTCTAATAAAAATCAGACTGATTCTCAGACAAATTCCTCTGGAGGAAATGCTGAGAACCAGTCTACTAGTGGAGCGAGTGTTATAGTGAGGTCGTCAGTCTACCAGCCTACGCCAGTCTGGGATTCAAATGATCCATCACCCTTCTTTTCAACAACTTTCGATACAAACGTTTCTGCTTCTAGACAAATGCCCTTAGTCGAACCAGTCAGTACAAACACCACCCCTCAGTCAAGTGCTGCGCCAAGAAATAATTATCCTGGTGCAACGTCGTCCACGACGGCACAGCCTGCCGAACGTTCAGAAATTCACCAGCCCAGTGTAATCGTCCATTCTAGTACTGCTATATCAGCGAATGTTGCTATTTCCAGTACGTCGTCTGCTAATATTGGTGCTGGAAGCATGTCGCCTGCTAGTTCACCTATATTCAATATCAGTGATCCTATACCAAATGACTTGAGAACGACGGCGGTAAATATCCCACTAACTTCTGAGTCTGTTATAGCCACGGTAACATCACCGTCACGTACTCCAACAATGCCTGTGATAATCCAGCCTCCGGGTCAGAGTCCACTGCCGTCTGCTAGTGGTTTATCTTCCACTCCTGTTACCATGACAACAGTGGCATCAGATGTTAGTCTGCCTATAAATTCCTCCCCAGTCATTGCCAGGCAGTCTCCCAGAAACCAAACACCAACAGGTAAGCATGTAATTTAATATATTGAATGCATAATACTGTATTGTTTCACATATCTGCAGTCCCAAAATATTTTTTTATACCTTGTTAGTGGTTCAGGGTTTTATGTATTATAGATTTATATGTATTGAAAGAGCTATGATTTTATCATTTATGAGCAAAGTAAAAGTTATTTGATGAAAATATCTCAAGAAGTGGCAAAGTTATGGTGAATTTAATCTGCTATGAAGGATTTTTTTAATACAAAGTTAAAAAGGAAATAATGTGGTTGAAGGCCTCTTGTTTGGCAAAAATGGTTGGCCACATATGATTTTCAGGATTTTTAATTCGGCTCTATTGATACCCCTGCGATAAACAGTCCTATTTCTTTTCTGGCCTTATTTAAGAAATGAGTTTGCATCTGATTTTTACCAATATAATGAGATTTGTTATGTTGGTTAAAGAATTATTATTATTTTTATTTTTCTAGGATCAACAGCTAGGGAAGTTAGTTTACCTGGACAAGAGACCAGCCTTGACCTTAGCACAAATTTGTCAAGGTCATTTCCTCTCCATGTGGCTGGTAGTGATAGATCTCTACATCCTGTTGCTATGAATATGTCTGTATCCATGGATACATCTAGTGCGTCGTTGCCGCCCAGTGTTCCAATTGGTCCGTCTGCTAGCGGGGTAGGAATGATTGGTCGTCCAATGTCATCGACATCAGATCAGACGCCATTGTTGCAGTCACAGTTATCTGGCAGCAGCGGTATAACTGAATATAGTGTTACCGGTGAAAGTCTAGTGCGTCCCGGTGGTAGGTCAGAATCTCAACCGAGTGATTCTAGTGGAAGTCAGAGAGTGATGTCAGCTGCTCCAAGCTTGGCAGAATCTTCATTTTCTTTTACTCCTAGTCAGCTGATTTCTGGTTCCAGTCACTCACATACGGATAGTTCATTTCCTGAAAACACTGGTAGTTCTGATATGGGCAGTTTAGACCTGACCCGAGCTGAAGGTCATAGCCTTGACCTTAGCTCAGGAAGGTCAAGTGACATTGGATCCAGTGAGATTATTCCAGTGCCGGGTACCAGTAGGTCTCCCCAGGTAACGAATGTACCTGTTTCCATGGATACTGATGGTTCATTAGATCTGAGCAAGTCGGCCGCAGCACTTAGCACCCTACAAGCTGTTCCTAAAACAACATCTACTACTAATGCTAGGTGAGGCTGATTTCTACTTAAATTACCATTTAATTCTATTTCATTCACCTTTAATTCAAGTCTAGCTTCGGTATTTTGTTGAAATGTTCTTAAGATGTTCAAATCATGACCTGCAAACAAGTTGTCGTTAAACAGGTTTATCTGTAGAGTAAAGGTATACATTTGTTGTAAGATCTTGAACAATACAAGTTAAAATATTTGGAGTATTCTTTTTGTTCCGTATACATAGTCTTTTATTGTGGTGATGTGAGATTTCATAATATGTTGTAGAAGTTCAAAATTTTGTGTTAATATTTTAGTTCTGTAGACACACCTATGGATATGGTAGGAGCCAATGAAAATGTCTCAAATACTGTTATCATAGAAACATCACAGACTACACAAAATACATCCAGGTAAATTAGAAATGATACAGAAAGGGAGATAACTCTAATTAAATATCAAAATCAAACATTTTCGATGTTAAATTTAATCGAGCATAGTTTTCCCCTTTTTCAAGGTAGGATGCATTGCTGTTTGCATTTTTCTTGTGAAAGCGTTCAGGGCATGTTTGATTTCAGCAAACGCTGCTTGAATTGTTAAACAGTGGAATGAAATGTGTAAACTTATTATAACAATTATGTTTGTTAAATTACAGAGACAAATTTTTGTTAAAACTCTTTCGAGAGAACACTGTATGGTAATAAAAACAGTGTGATTTTACACTTTATGAAATTTATGCACCATCTCTTATCAGATTTGGCTACATACACTTAAATAAGATTTTAACTGGTCTTTGTTTAGTCTTTGACTTTGGTCTTGTCTTTAATCATTGTTGTACATGTTATAATGTTCTTCTTCACTTCAGGCATCCGCCAACACGTTCACAGATGATTTCCCATGATGCATTATTGGGAAGATGGAGACTGGCTCTAGATCTGTTTGGTCGGGTGTTCTGTGATGATGTCGGGGCTGAGCAGGGCTCAGTTATTAGTGAACTTGGCGGGTTTCCTGTGAAAGAAAGTAAATTTCGACGGGAAATGGAAAAGATAAGGAACTCTCAGCAAAGGGATCTTAGTATAGAGGTACTTTATTTTCATTTATTTTCGTTGGGCTCAATTTTTGTGGTTTTTATTAAAATAGCTATTTCGTGGGGACATGAATTCATGGATTTTGCAAAATGTTAATGGACTTAATGTCTCAAAATCTTTGGCACTCTGGATTATGGCCCCTGATTCAGCAAAAGATTGCACTCTAAATGAATGGTTCATAAGTTTTTGACAGTTTTTCAATCTTGTTTTATTTCTAGCTTATTAAGATGCTTAATGCTTCCCGGATATCTGACTTCAGCCATGCTCAGAATATAATATATATTATATATGTTTAAATAGTATTAATAACACCTCAGAAAGCTATCCAGTTTTCAATGTCTCATTTTATTCAATTTTCGTTTTTAGGTTGTCAGAGCAAGGAATCAACTGATCACACAATCATTTAAACAGCTGAACACATACTTTAATAGACGAACAAACACTAGCGGCCCACCATTAGCGGTACATAGGGTCAAGGTCACATTTACTGACGAGCCCGGAGAAGGAAGTGGTGTGGCAAGAAGTTTTTACACAGCTCTGGCTAATGTAAGTATAATACTGGTCACTTGAATATGGTTAAAAGATAACAAAACTACTGGCTCAGTAAATTTCTAACTCAATTGTTGGGCGTGGTTGACAATAGGGCGGTGGCATTCTACTTTTTCTTAAACCATTTCTATCTTCAGTGATTTCTTCTTATTATATTCTTTATTTTATAGGCTGTTTTATCACAAGAAAAGTTGCCACCTTTAGATAGTATTATGGTTGGAGGAAAAAGTCTGCAGTACAGTAAGTTGATACCTCTTTGTTCAATGTTGTCTATGGTAAAAGAACAAAAGGTTCTATTAAGTTGACCTATTAAGATTTATTGCCAGATTTGGAAGAATTTCATATGTTTTCAGTGGGTATGTTTTGGAGGCAATTTTATGACTCATTTTCATTGTATCAATTTTATTTTGAGGTCCCCCCCCAAAAAAAAAGAAATTGAGCACTTGCTTTTATAAACAAATGGAAAAAGTGTGGTAAAGATTATGGTATAATTATTTGTATTCATGCATTTCATTTTTTTTTCAGATTTAATTCAACGCTTAAGAACTCGTGAAAGAGAGCGTGAGCGAGAACGTCAGAGAACGTCCTCGTCTCAAAGACGTAGCAGTCGTGAGCGGGACTCCAGGCGTACCTTATCATACGATGCACCGCCATTTTATATGCCGTCTGACGCCAATCCAAATCCATCTAGTAATCCCGAACCGCCACCAGAGGGCAGTAGTGACACTATGACACAGTATCGCCGTCAACTTGGCGAGCGGCTGTATCCTAGAGTCAGAGCTTTGCAACCAGTGAGTCAACTTAATCTATTGTCCGAGATTTTTTAACTATTTAGAATGAATTGATTGTCTCAAATTTTATTTCTAGTGTTTTTGGAACACACAAGGATGATCGGATGAGATTGTGAAGTTAATTATTCAGTTTTTGCTTAGTACTCAGCTTTTGCATCTACTTCATTACACTGCTGGTTACCTCGTCCTGTTGTGTTTATGATTCAAGCTTTAATTCTATGTATGCTGGCTTATCATGTAACATTGTGTGTTTCATATATGACACATACTTGTATGGACGGGTTCTTGTGTTCAAACTGTAGGTATAGCAACACAAATACATGTTACCTTTGTTAAATAAAGATTATTATTACTATTATATTTTCCAGGCATTGGCTCCAAAGATCACGGGTATGTTACTTGAACTGTCTCCTGCACAACTTCTGGTCATGTTAACATCGGAGGAGACATTACGTCAGAGAGTAGACGAGGCTGTTGATATATGTATGTCACATAATAGGTTAGTTTCATGTTTCATTACTTATGTTTTTGTTTTTTTTTGGGAGCAAACTTTCTTTATGCTTGGTTGCTATGATACTCAACTTTTCCATAATGTTTGCCCTGCTTTAACTTGAAACTTATTGAAATATGTCAACCTTCTATTGTAATTGATGGTGAAATGAAGTTAAGGTGGAAAATACATAACATTACAATGTCTTTGGTTATAAATATAAAACTTACTTGTTTCAAAGTATTCTGTTCTGTTGGTTTAAGGTGAAGTCTTGGAATTGGCCTATATATAGTCTGTTTAGTAGGTTAACCTAAATACTGCCTTGTTTGAGCTCAGAGATATGACGGGTTCTTGTGTTCAGATTGTAGGTACAGAACATGTATTCTGTGATGATTGGGTTGGAGGAAATATGTCTTTAAGTCCATAATATATCCTACATTGCTTACTGATTATTCATATGGAGAATATGGCAGTTACTTACGTAGAACAAGGTTGTTAATGGAAGTAGATCCACATCCTGGAAAAGTTGTTTCAGGATTCTGCCTGTCATTCTATACTTGACATATTGTTGAAATCAAGCATAAAAAGATGAAATACAAAAATGAGTGAAATAAGATTATTCTGAATTAGTTCCGTTACGATGCTATTGTGCTATAACATGTGACTGATTTTTTTCAGGGAACAAAGAGAGTTGAACGCTGAGGCTTTGTTGGATTTAGATATATTTAATTTGTCAGCCACCAATAGTAACTCTAGTAAGAAAAAGAAGCCGGCTTCACAAACAGATCGCCGTAGTGACATTGACGAGGACGATGAGATGGAAGATAACGCTCCGTTGTTCTGGCAACCCGGTAAACGAGGATATTACAGCCCGAGGCCCGGGAAGGGATCCCAGGAGAGGTTAAATGCTTTCAGAAATGTTGGAAGGTGTGTACATTGTTTATTTGTTGATGCAAAAGGACTTCTTTCTGTTCTGTTGTAGTAATTGATGCTGTTTATTCCTGCTTATTCTCGTTTAAACATTTTTATGTTTCCAAAAATATCTACTTATTATAGATACATGTCCTTACCCTGTTCGTTGAATATTACCTATATACAACTATATATAATAAAATAATTTAGTCCATGTATTTACATATGAAAATTAAGATATTCTTAGTGATTTTCACACAAGAAACGATTGTTTAAAATAATTTTTTCATTAATAGTCAAAGTCATCAATTTTCTCTTGAAATGAATTATTGATCTGTGACCCTTCACCGATATTATTTACAAAATCCACCTATTGTTATCATTGAAATCTTTCAATTGTTTTATTTCTGTATTTTCAGAATTGTTGGTCTGTGCTTACTACAGAATGAGATGTGTCCAATGTTCTTAAATCGTCATGTACTTAAATACATCCTAGGCCGTAAGATAGGCTGGCATGATCTTGCTTTCTTCGATCCAGTTATGTACGAAAGTTTACGACAGCTTGTACTCGACTCCGAGACCAAGGACGCGTCATTAATGTTCCAGGCACTTGATATGAACTTCTGTGTGGAACTGTGCGCTGAAGAGGTACTTATTGATATGTATATTATATATGTATATATGTATATTATATATTATATATATATGTTTGTCTTTGCCATATTATGTTGTAAATGGCCAAAGGCAATGTATTTTGCTATTTGCCAATAGACTTTGAACTTGATATTTTATTTCTATTTGATAGTTCGTATTTGCTATATATAGATAGTTCTTCAGTTTATACTAAACCACTTGCCCAAAGCTTATAAATTTGTATTCGGGCTCGTGAAGTTTCTGAATATTATGTCTTTGGGCTAGTTGTAAAATTGCTATTCTGAATTTCTCAATAGCCCACTCTATAAGATTTTGTTCCTTGACTGTAAATGAAATCCAATCAAATTTAGGTCATTCTCTGTTTCAGTTTCTTTCAAAGTTTGTCAAGCTACTCTAAATTAGTGTTAAAAAGATTTATGCTTTATTACTACTCGGAAAGTAAGAGAATGTTTCTGTAAATAATTATACTGCTGACATAATTTCAGGGTAGTGAGCAGGTTGAGTTGATCACTGGTGGTACAGATATAGAAGTCACTGCTCAGAATGTACATGATTATGTACGAAGATATGCTGAATACAGAATGGTTAAAGTTGCTGAGAAAAGTCTCAAGGTGGGTATAGTGAACTGAGTTCATCTTTGTTTTACTTACGCCTGTATGGGTTAAACAATACATACAAATAATCATTGCTAATTCTTGCCATTTGTTTGGAGACCATTCTGAGAAAGCAGCCCTGTTATTGGTTGAAATTGTCATTGAGATCTGAAAGCAGCCCTGTCATTGGTTGAAATTGTCATTGAGATCTGAAAGCAGCCCTGTCATTGGTTGAAATTGTCATTGAGATCTGAAAGCAGCCCTGTCATTGGTTGAAATTGTCATTGAGATTTGAACTGACCAATCAGAGGCTAGTATTTTAGACTGGCTTGTCCAAGTGTGATTTTTTGCATACATCCTTTATACTGTTGTAAGAAAATTATTTGAGATGAAGTAACTAGTCAGGAGCTTTAGTCATGAAGGATCCAGAATTCATATTTTTCTGTCTTTTAGTGAATTTTTAATACGGTGATGAGTTATTCCTGCATATTTCATTGTTTTGTTCTATGTCTAGATTGGTCTGAATTATATAAATGAGTCCATCTTTTTTGTCTGATTAGTTTACTGTTTTCTACAATGTTTTATGACAATGAATTATTTTTGAATATTTCAGAGATTACGTATGGGAGTATTTGATGTTATACCATCTAATTCTCTGGACGGTCTGACGTCAGAAGATCTGAGATTGTTACTGAATGGTGTAGGCAGTATAAATGTACAGACACTAATTAGTTATACATCATTTAATGATGAAAGCAGTAAGTTATTTATGCAAATACTTGTACAGAGAAAACTCAGATTACAGAATTGCTCAAATCAACAACAACATGATGTAGAAGTCCTGTTTTTGATTTCTGTATTTTCATATAGAAATCAGTTTTGAAATCAGCAATTTGCTTAAAATTTTGAAAACAGCATAATTTTTTGGTTTTAGATTAATTTTTCACTCCAAATTGTATATGTTTAAGTAGACATAATATTAATTTTATCAAGGTGTTTTTCGAGGATGAATGGCACAAGCGACCATTTGTTATGTGAACAATAAATTTGTTGACAGAAGATATAGTTAATTTGTGTCTCTACGAGCTGTGCTCGACAAATCCACTGGTCTGCACGTAATTATGAGTTGAAATTGTTGTGTAGTTCTACGGTAGTTAAAATTCTAAGCTTGTCATCCAGCAGGGCAAGTAGCCAAACTCCCCGCAGCGGTTACCTCCCTTGATCAGGACATTAACCACTGCCACCACTAATGAAATTCGGCCGTCACAGAGCCGAAATTTTTTTTTCACTTTTGATTTTAAATTCTTAAAGATTTTATTGCTGTACTTATCTTTTATTGAAATATTCTTATTGTCCAAAGAAGTAAAAAATAAACGCTGAAAAGAAAAATTCTTTAAAATAGACAAACGTAATGACGTCAAGATGTAAACAATGGCTATAGTTAAACAGTAACTTTTCGATTGCGCGAAAGAATTCGATCCATCAATTGTTAAAATAGAGTGTTCTCAACAAATTTTATGTGATAAAGACGTACATTGTGAATTTACTTGTTGGTTATCAGAAATGTCTTGTTTATCAATTGTTGGTCACATGATACAACTATCATCACGTGATTACAGTGGTGGCAGTGGTTATATTAGCAAAGCGTGACGTAACCGGTGTGAGGAGTTCAGGCAAGTAGCCTGTAAAGTATTTGTCATGCCCTGCTGAGTATAATACAAACAACAAGGAAATAAAGTTGAACGATTCGGCAAACTGAGGTTGATGTGAACATGTTTAGAATACAGATTGATTATGATGATTATAGCATTCATTCTTACTTAAGATAAGCTGATTTATCAAATATTATTATAACATTAGAATCTGTTATAAATTATGTAAGATTAACTTATTGTCCTGTTAAAATATAGAATATTTTATAAATTATGTAGTCATACTTTAAGTATTTCTGTTTCAGATGAAGGCAATGAAAAAGTTGTAAGATTTAAACGTTGGTTGTGGTCAGTGGTAGAAAAAATGAGTAATCAAGAAAGACAAGATTTGGTAAGAAATATGATTATGAATAGTTGATATTGCAGTCAAACACCAGATATGCTAGATCTTATTGGCATGCTGAAATGCCTGTAAACTTACTACCTGGTACACCATAAAGTGATTATTGTGCTGACTTCAATTTTATTCATAAACTCTAATGAGTCTAGTTTCTAGTAAGACCTGCCTCCTTGGTCGAGTTGTTAAGGTCACTGACTTCAAATCACTGTAACCTCTCACTGATGTAGGGTCGTGGGTTCGAGCCCTGCTACTGACCATGTCTCTTTATGTGAGCAGTTGCTTACGGAGGATGGGAGTCTAGTACTAGTTCTTCCCAGGAACAATGGTTAAGTGAACTGTCCGCCTCATATGACTCTGACTGTTGAAAATGGGCCTAAAACTCAAATAAACAAAAAACAAAAGTTTTTAGTGACTTAACGAAATATTAAATGTTACAAATTGTGTCTATTTCAGGTTTATTTCTGGACCTCGAGTCCAGCTCTTCCAGCCAGTGAGGAAGGATTTCAGCCAATGCCCAGTATCACCATACGGCCGGCAGATGATGACCATCTCCCAACAGCAAATACATGCATATCTAGACTGTATATACCTATTTATACAACAAAACTAATTCTTAAGACCAAATTGTTGCTGGCTATTAAGACGAAAGCGTTCGGATTTGTATAATACTTGTGTATTCTAGGAAACATTTAGGACTCATTTCCGTAAACATTGGCATTCTTGTTTCTATGGTGATTGAGCAAAAGCAAGAAATTTTGCTGAATCGGAGAAAAAACATTTATTCAAGGTGTGGTATTATAACGCAAGAGGTGTTATTCAGAATTATTATAGATTTTAATGTTGTGCTCACTGAATTGTGTTTTTGTAATTGTTAAGTGTTCATTTGATGCAATATCTCATGGCTTTTGAGGCGGAGCATTGGCTGTTTTAATAAGTATGTAGGAGTGACTGGGGGAGGGGCATTACCCAGTCATGTGATTGTGTGGGTGTGACTATGAACAAGACATCTAATTTATTTTACCTTTACATAGAAAAAGAAGCTATGCCATATATTATTATTTTATGAACATGACAAGTCAGTTGGAACACCGCTTAGTCATGTGATTATCATCAAACCGTCATTACTGTGGAGGCGGTGCTATGCCTGGTTATGTTGTTTATATTTGAGGGGTTGGCATGATTCGAATGGGGAGAAGTCCATTTTCATAATGGTATGAATGGAGGCAGCGTAAGGCTTTTCATGTGGTTATGATTGGAGGTGGGACTTTGCCTTTTTATATTGGTTTGACTGGAGGTGGGGGCTATGCCTGGTCAAATGTTAATGACTTGAGGTGGGACTTAGCCTCGTCATGAGGTTATGACAGGAGGCGGGGCCTGGCCTATTCATATTGATTTGACTGGAGGTGGGACTTAACCTAGTCATGAGGTTATGACTAGAGGGAGAGTCTGGCCTATTCATATTGAGTTAACTGGAGGTGGGACTTAACCTCGTCATGAGGTTATGACTAGAGGCGGGTCTCTGGCCTATTCATATTGATTTGTAAGGAGGCGGGACTTAACCTCATTATGAAGTTATGACTGGAGGGAGGGGGTCTCTGGCCTATTCATATTGATTTGACTTGAGGCTGGACTTTTTCTTGTCATATTGGTTGGACGGGAGGTGAGGCTATGCCATGTCATATGGTCATTGAAAACAGAACTTAACTACTATGTAGATTAGATTTAGTTTAATGATCAAATTGTAATGATTATATGTGTTCAAATTAGAATCAAATCAATCTGTTGAACCCTTTTGTGTGATTCGCATACATAAAATATTTTATATTCATCATCAGTCATTAATTGTCTGGTCAGAAACTTGTTAGAATTTTGCTTTTATGATTTATTTTACCATTTTAGTAGACTGGACAATCACATAATGTCAAGTAAGAAGTCAGCACTTAGCTCTGTGACATAAAGCAGTGAATAGGAAAATAATGTTTTAATCATAGAAATAATGATTTTTCCATTTGTGCTGAGTGATAGGTTCTTCTTTCATAAGTGCTGTTGCATTCATGCTCTAAAGCTTCCGTATTTTTTAGTATTCAATGTAATACTATTTTAATAATTGTACTATTCATTCCATTTTTTTAAATTTACTTGATAATAATTGTGGAAGATAAACGACTGAAAGAAAGTCATGAATTTACTTGTCATACTCCCATTGGTATTTCTGATTCACATTTGTGGAATAAATTATTTTTTATTCATCTATGTATAATGAAACATATTTTTTAAAGAACTTAGGTGGTCAAATGATTTTTTTTAGTTAAAGGCTGAATTATGAATGTCTTTTAAAAAGGTTCAAAATATCTAAAAAAAATCAGTTGCAAATTGTTGGTGCATCTGTTATTATTCTCATAACATCTGATTGGTTGTTTATGGACTCATTGTCAACATTGACCAATGGCGAGGGTAGATTCTGATTGATTTAATAATTCTGGCATCTGATTGGCTGATTAAGATAATTATCTCAAAATTGACCAATAGCAAGCCTTCCTTCTAAAAAAGACTTCCATCTTCAGTTTTTAACTTTGTTCTCATTGATTCTCAGACATCTTTTTTTTGTCATTCAGATAGAACTTGTTTTAGACTTGAACGAAACATTTTAACTCCATTTGCTGGCTGAACTTGTGCTAATCATTTTATAGAAATGGTCAAGTAATTGTGTAGTGGAACCTGGACCAAGTCCAAGTTTATGTTTGTATACTCATTTAAGTAATGAGTTTATTTAAAAATGATTTAATTGGCTATTTTTGAATATCTGTAGGTTTTTTACTCGCTTGTTTGTGAATGCTGTACATGAGATGTTACTTTTATGTGTAGATGTTTTTTTCAATGAATGTGCTGGTACCCTCCGTCATGTTTGTATTACTCTACATTGATGGTCATAATTTGTAAAAAAATGCAATAAAATAATTGAATGATTAAACTGTGTATACTTGTATTATATAGGCAGAACTTTACTTGGTATAGATAGATTTATTATAATGAAGGTTTTAGCTATGGCAAGTCATTGCTAAGCATTTTAGTTTTCTTACTCACAATCAAAGGTTACCCTCACCCAGGTACTCTGCCACACTGCTGTGAAATTGAATCCCACCTAGTCAAATTTCACACGTGAAGAAGCAAACCAAGTCAGCTAGCTTACAAAGGTTTCTATTTTCTCTTGTGGAAACCACTATCAGTATATTCAGTTAGTTAAATGTGGACAGAATTAGAAGAAGTAGGTCAATGGCTCTACGTAGGTGTACTCCCCCCCCACCATTAAAACACATATATGACACCATTGTCTGTTTATGGGGCTTTACACCCAGCAACAACAAAGGCTAACAAAAGTGGGGAGGAAATATGCCCGTTACGTATACTCTCTTTTATATTTTTTTGTAACTAGTCTTCACTCAGTGCTTAACTTGGATTATGATATGAGGTGAAAACATTTTTTTTAAACTTTATTTTACGCAGGTAGCCTGTGGATGACAGTATAACATGTCGCTAATCTTTTTTGGTCAACTTGGTTAATTTTGGGAAGAAAATATAATCACAAAAAAATGTGATGATGCTCGTTAAATAAACTTCTTTAACTACGACTTACCGGCATTTTTGAAATACTGATTCGTGTGAAAGGACTGTCATTTGCGCCAAAGACCTATACTTCTCTTAATAATATATGCCTTTGTATAGGTCTTTGTTTGCATAGACAACAACCAACAACAGAATTTTAGGATTACTATATGGTACGAGGTCACCACGAGTTTGCATTTATAAGAATTTGGATACTCTCGCATCAATGACAGATAGCTTATTTAGGAAATCCAATCCTTTCAATGAGTTTTGTATATTAGCATATAACCATTAAGCTGTTCAAAGCGATTTTTGTTCACAACCATATTGGCAATTAATGACCTCAACCGAGAGTATCATAACATGTGCTCAAAAAAGTCAAGTACATAAGTACTTAACCGGAAGTTAGAAGTGTATGCATCCTTTGAGTTTATGTACATACATACGAAATATCAATGAAATTTCAAGTTCATGCAATGTTCAGCGATACTGACTTTGGGATCAGTCTCAATATGCAAGTATCTGATTGGTTGGCGCACCTCATTAAACTGTGGAGGCATATTTTGATTGGTTATTGTACAGGACGAAGGATGGTCCGCCCAATAGAAAAGCTTAATTTATAAGGCTTCTGATTGGTTGTTTCTGATTTTAGTCTTGATATTGACCTATCAAAACGCATCATTATGGCATACTAATACAAGACGGGTGTTTTGTGCGTGTTTTTTCTAGTGTCTTACCTTGATTTCTTTACACATTTGTATACGTTTGACATGAAATTGAAGGTTAAGAAAACGATCGGCCCATTTCTGATAAGAAATTTGATGGCTAAAAACTAGTGTACCATATCGCAATGTTTTTATCATTGAACACATTTGCGTGTTTACTGTTGTCTTGTTTTTCTTGTGCGTGTATTGTCCTTTCATCATCGTATCTGTGTGTTTGTGTTGTACTGTATAAAAGTTTGGGTGGCCGTGTCAGATCGATACCGGGCTTTGAGGTCCGGAATTAAACTTCTTCTAAACTGAATTATTATGTGTATACGTGGCAGTGTCAACAGCATGAAGAAGGGCGGTATTTGTTTGGTTCTGTTTGGAGTATTCAAGTTGCGCCAGAGCCCAAGAGGTTTGTTCGTGTCATAGTTGATGTCTTGTAGTTTGTAATTTGATATTTGATGCTTTATTTACTTGTGGTTTAATTTATTTACTCGTTGTAATTTGTCATGGTCTATTCATTGTGTTTTCGTGTATTGTGTGATATGTTTTCTATGCGCTTCGGTTTGTCAAGTTGTTACGTGTGTATACACAGCAGATGTCCAATGAGAATTTCATTTTCGAATTCTACTGCATCGTAAATTAGCCGCGGGTTTATCTAGTTTAGACGCATTCCGAATTTCGTCCACAGAATGCATTTTGAGCGAGCGTAGTGAAGAGACACCTCGCACTTAGGCTTGCTGTGTCATGTCCACTGAGGATATCACTGAGGTTGAAATGAAGTCGAAGTCTGGACCACTTTAGACTCAGAGCTATGCTTCATCTATAGCACATGTAAATTCACTGCTACGCTTCAAATCGTGAACACAACATGTGAGATTAATGTCAAAACTGTTCCGAAATTAATGGAAAATCCATTTCATATTTAGTCTGGCTATTTCATATTAGGGAAGATAATTATATACTAAGAAAAGTTCTTATCAAATCAGATACCTTAATATTAGTGATAACTGGAATTGATGTAAACTTGATCGATTGTAATCACACCAATATTAATCAATTTGGTTATCTTAAACATCAAGCTTCTGAACGAAGGAAGGTCATTGATTTAATTTGAATTTATTTTAATATCAATTGTGACGTTGGCTTTTACATCACTATAGCTTTCCGGTTGTTATAATATTAAGCACTTGTGGTCCTAGACGACTGTATTTGACTAGAAACCATTGTCTTTATATAATACATGTACATTTGTATATATAGTTTGTTTGTTGTTGGTTTTAAAGCTTATTATAGTCTCGAACTGATTCGTCCCTTAATATTCAACAAGACCATTAAATACTGAAGTGTGACTTTTCATCACTTTTTAATTGTTAGTTAATTGGTAACATAAATATCATGTTTACATCTCTGATGGATACGCTATGATATTGCAAACGGTCAACTAGTCATGAACTTCCCCCTTATATACACTTCCCGAGTAGAGATGAAATTAAGTATTTTAAGAGACACGTCACCAATTTCGAATTTGAAGTGTCTTTGTCAATGTACATTGTAATTTACTTTCAAGACGTGATAAACATGTTTGATAATGAAGATACGTGACTAGCATGATTATTGTTATTTTTTCTAAATTTCAACAAGGGCCATAACTCTTGCACAATTGTCAAAATGTGTCATAAGATAAATAAGATTGGGGTGACTATATATATTGGGTCCAGTTTTGACTATTGCTATTGCTGGGAAAGTATCGTAACTATCGATAGTTTAGCAAACTATCGACGATATAATTATTGGATCGAGACTTTATATAACTATCCATTCATACTATAATAAAATTAACTAAATTAGTAATTATTGCATGTAGTTCTTTGTTATTCTTGAAGCATTTGCACAGCCAAACGTAGTCCTTTTGATTCTTTGCCAAGATGATGTATGCTTTGGATTGGAAATTTATGTATGAAATTGGGGAAAAACCCATATTTGGTATTGGGAATGAGTCTGATAGTCAGACCCGTGAGATAGGTAGAAAAATACCTGCACATGCAGTAAGTTTGTTAGACTAAACTTTATTATCTTTATTTATTTCAGTATCCCCAAATATGTATTTACATGTATACATAAGTATTTCAAGTTCACATGCTTGAAGTATTTCGTCCACAACATCTCATTTCCTGTCAATAAGTGTTCCACCTACTTGATCATCAAAGTTATCTGTACATAATGTTAGTTTTGTGTTAAGATTATTTTTGCGAAAACTGTTATCGTGTGTGTTAATTTTGTGGAGGCGTTTTCTATTATCGGTCATTTTCGCCATTCGGAAAACCTCGCCCTTTCACTTAGAAAAGTCAAAGCAGTTAGACTTTGTTACTTGTGCCATGTAAGGCATTGTATGGAATGGAATAAACCTAAATTGTGTTTACTTTGTCTTTTTCCGATCAGTTGATGTTTATTATGCGGCTAAATCATAATTTTAACTACTTAAGAAAGCTTTAAATAATCCCAATTCATAAATTGAAGTACAGAATCGGCGATGTGTGCTAAATGGTTGAAAATTGATGCCTGTGTCAATAAGTTTATTGTTTTGTTCTGTCTGTGTGGCACTGTCGTGCGTCGTTCCCTATCCCAAACGTTTAATATTATATCCTTGCCACATGCTTGTTGATGTTGTTTACATCGTAATTATTGTTGACCATAATTTATGGTATTTTCTACTCCTTTTATCTTATCCCTGTAAGTACACATTCGTCTTTTTGTTATTGTCACAGTCTGTTGTACTTTTCCCCAGTTCCCCTTCTAGTTGTCTAAGACTTTTGTTTACTTCATTCCAAAATAATTGGTTATGTTGTTAATATTTGAAGGAAGGTTATGCTGGACATTAACATTCCTTGACGTGCTACACTCACTTTTATTTGTATACTACGGTATGGTATGAACATACTGAAGTGATGTTTTGTTATAAATTTGGAATAGAGGTTGACCACAACATGGTCGATCAGTGATGTCTGTGTCCTCTGAACGCTTAAAGACAAGAAGTACATTTCTATTTAAACAGAACATCTTGTGGTCACTTTTGCTACTACATTTTGTATTGGAAGAATATCTGATATTACGACCACATGAACCGGGATGGGGCAAAGGGTGTAAGCCAGTAATTTCGGCTATAATGGTAATTTAAGGCCGGAGCCCCCTCCCCTCCCTTTACAGACAAAATCTAAAACTCGCACCCGCAATCTGACCTTGCTTCTTACGAGCCTATCCTTTTCAATTCAAGGTTGATTTGTATCGTCCATTCCATAGTTAGTGTTAGACTAATGCTCACGGCCGTAGTCCAGTCCCGGTTATGTAGTGCGCTTGACTGGTAACCCGGGTTCAAATCCCGGTCATGATGGGTCATGACAAAATGTCGATTTTGGATAAGTTGTAGGTTCCTTGTTGAAGGGTAAGTATGTACAGTCCAGGAAAACTGGTTTGATGAACGTACTTGACGCCCTATACAACATAATTGTCGATGAAAAACGGCGTTCTTGGAGCACGATACCATGTACAATAACTTGACATACTTGTAAATTGTATATATCACGTTACATGTACGAGTATTTATAATTACGCACTTACTAACCTAAATGACAACAATTCCGGGAAGAACCTGTACATGTTTATACATATATTTAACAACGCTTCAGCTGATTGTATTTCAACATGATTCATTCTTATGACATGGAATAAAGCACAAGCAATGCTCGGGTAAAATACGTGCAAAATGTACCCATAGTCAAACCTTACTTAGCAACCAATTCAAGATTAAGACCATCTTATTCATGACAGTGATCACTTCATTTCCGACCGTGTTTTTATTCATCTTCCGTGGGTATAAAACTTGAGAACGGTCTCTGTGCTCAAATCTCAATTCTATCCAAAGTATTATATGGTTGAAGAAATACAACTGATTCATGTTTGATTCAATGCGTATCTATGTCAGTTATAATGTCATAATAATGTACATGTATCAATAAACAGTTATAACAAGAACGACTTTAACAAAACGTTATAGGTAGACGAATTACAGGAAGCATATTGGTTTATGTTTTTATATGAAGTTGCTTTTTTCATAAAGGATATTGACTGTATATTTTATTCAATCCTCCATTAAGGAGAATATATAATATTTATATGATATGAGTAATACACATTATAATGACTATCATGAGTATTTGACAAATGAATAAATCCATGTGTATAGTTCACAAGCACATGGTAATATCATACCCTACATCAATAAAATAAAATCAACCCTAAATTATAACGAATTCACCATGATTCTGAGCACTATAGATATCATACAACCACATTTGACTTCAAATAACCACACAACAACTTATCTAGGCAATGCCTTAATTATTTACTTACCTGTCAACTATTAATAGATTCAGTCATCACCATTAGCCAATCAAATGGCCAGGATTAGCCAAACTAGTAATAGACACTACACTATATACTCACAAACAGCTATAATGAACTAATACTCATGAGTATAATTTTTATCACAATTGACTAAGAAACATTAAAAAACAAGATAAAAGATTTGAGCTCGGAGACCGATCTCAAGTTTTATAACCTTGTGGGCCATGTCTTGAACAAAGTTAAGATACCCGATTGTTACCTTAGCCGTTTTCAAGGGAGACTACTTTGCAGACCGGTCAGGTAATAAACTGGTTCCCGTTCCATGATGCAGTGCACCAAAGGGCTTTTTACAAATAAGTCAACGGGAACCAGTTTAGGTCAGGTAATAGAAATGTTTCTCATGGGAAAATTCTCTGTCAAGTGAGTGAAAGGTGGGCATCGAACTGGTTCCCGTTCTATAGTTTTAGATATATCGATCTATTACTGCTAAATTTGAAATGTTGCGGATACTAAGCTAGTCTGGTTCCCGGACGTGCTCTACAATTACATAGTGTAAGGCACTTAAGACTAATACTTAAGCGTGGATTGTATTTTGGAGTTCTGAAGTCAATGTCTAACAATAAGAAAATATTCCCTCTGTTCCGTTGTTTGAATTAAACATTGTTTGATGTTATTGTTGCATTTCTTGTCTTTATACTATTATTAGTATATTTAAAAAAAAACAATTAGAAAACGGTTTCCGCTGAGAAAATTGTTGAAAATCTTTGATGTCAATGTAGCATTTTTTATTAGCTCACCAGAGCACGAATGTGCTCAGGGTGAGCTTTTGTGATCGCCCTGCGTCCATCGTGCGTCGTTCGTCGTGAAGTGGCGTCCATATTTACTTAAAACAACATCTCCTCCTATACAGCTATTCCGATTGCAACCAAACATTGCTGAAATGATCCTTGGGTGGTCCCCTTTCAAAGTTGTTCAAAAAATTAAATTTCATTAAAAACTCTGGTTGCTATGGCAACAAATAGAAAAAACTTTAAAAAATCTTCTCCGAAAACCACAAGGCCTAGAGCTAAGATATTTGGTATCTAGTAGACCTCTACCAAGTTTGTACAAATTATTGCCCTAGGGTCAAAATTGGCCCTGCCCTGGGGTTTATTCTATTTTATATAGGAAAATTTAAAAAATCTTCTTCTCCGAAACCACAAGGCCTAGAGCTAAGATATTTGGTATGTAGCATTGTCTAATGGAACTCTACAAAGTTTGTTCAAATTATTCCCCTGGGGTCAAAATTGGCTCCGCCCCGGGGGTAACTTGATTTTACATAGACTTATATAGGAAATTTAAAAAATCTTCTTGTCAAAAACTATAATGCCTAGAGCTTTGATATTTGGTGTGTAGCATAGTCTAGTGGACCTCTACCAAGTTTGTTCAAATTATTGCCCTAGGGTCAAAATTGGCCCCGCCCCGGGGGTCACTTGATTTATATAGACTTATGTAGGAAATTTAAAAAATCTTCTTCTCCAAAAACCACAAGGCCTAGAGCTAAGATATTTGGTATGTAGCATTATCTAGTAGACCTATACCAAGTTTGTTCAAATTATTGCCCTAGGGTCAAACTTGGCCCTGCCCTGGGGTTTATTCTATTTTATATAGGAAAATTTAAAAAATCTTCTTCTCCGAAACCACAAGGCCTAGAGCTAAGATATTTGGTATGTAGCATTGTCTAGTGGACCTCTACCAAGTTTGTTCAAATTATTGCCCATAGGGTCAAAATTGGCCCCGCCCCGGGGGTCACTTGATTTATATAGACTTATATAGGAAAATTTAAAAAATCTTCTTCTCCGAAACCGCAAGGCCTAGAGCTTAGATATTTTGTATGTGGCATTGTCTAGTGGACCTCTACCAAGTTTGTTCAAATTATTGCCCATAGGGTCAAAATTGGCCCCGCCCCGGGGGTCACTTGATTTATATAGACTTATATAGGAAAATTTAAAAAATCTTCTTCTCCGAAACCGCAAGGCCTAGAGCTTAGATATTTTGTATGTGGCATTGTCTAGTGGACCTCTACCAAGTTTGTTCAAATTATTGCCCATAGGGTCAAAATTGGCCCCGCCCCGGGGGTCACTTGATTTATATAGACTTATATAGGAAAATTTAAAAAATCTTCTTCTCCGAAACCGCAAGGCCTAGAGCTTAGATATTTTGTATGTGGCATTGTCTAGTGGACCTCTACCAAGTTTGTTCAAATTATGGCCTCGGGGTCAAAATTAGCCCTGCCCTGGGGTTTATTCTATTTTATATAGGAAAATTTAAAAACATCTTCTCCGAAATCACAAGGCCTAGAGCTAAGATATTTGGTATCTATCTTTGTCTAATGGACCTCTTTTAAATTTGTTCATATAATGGCCATGGGATAAAAAAACGGCCCAGATGGGTCACTTGATCTTACTTAGACTCGTATAGAAAACTTCAACAATGTTTATCTCCAAATGACCTTTTCTCCTGGTGAGCATTTATAGGGCCATCATGGCCCTCTTGTTCTTGATTGTACATTTCGAAAACAATAAAAAGAGTTTCCGCTTAGACAATTGTTGAAAGTCTTGTTTGATGATAATACCGCGTCCCTTTCTTTATTGTGTACTGTTTATGTCACCATCCCAACTACTGAGCCAAATACGGTGTCCAGAAAGCGTCAGGTGTGTATCGGTGCATTACACCGGGCCGAAATAAGAATAGGGATACAAATAATCGGTTCTCATTTATCTTCTTTCCCCTTTCTCTGGTGTGACCCTGAAATGACCTTAGCTGTCGAATGGGTCATTAAACATCAAATAAATAAATGAATATTTCTTGTCAATTTTCTAGACGAATTATACTTACGAGCATTTGTTTATTATAGCTGTTAGCGAGTACTTACTGTATTGTCTATTACTAGTTTGGCTAGTCCTGGCCATTTGATTGGCTAATGGTGATTTCGGTCATTTTTGATTGGTCAATCATTGGACTGGCTATTCGTCGCGTTACATGTCATGTTTGACTGAATCTGTTCGTCTGCTCTGTTGTTGTATCATATCAGACTATGGTGGATTTGGTAGTATTTAGGATGTACTTTATTCCATTGATGTATGGTATGGTAATACCATGTACCTGTGAACTATGTACATGAATGTATTCATTTGTCAAATACTCATGATTGTCAAAATATGTGTATTATATATAACTTGTAAATATGTTGTACTCTCCATAATGGAGGAATGCATAAAGTAGACGGTCAATATCCTTTATGAAAAAAGCAACTTCATACAAAAAACTTAAACCAATGCTTCTTATAATTCGCCTAACTATAACGTTTTGTTATAGTTGTTCTTGTTAACTCTATCATAAAGATAGAATTATTTTGTTCATTGGTGTGGTCTTGATAGATTTACTTTGGGCTTCAACTGAATTTATTTTATTTTTGTCTGTAATTTCCAATTTGATGTTTAATCTGTCACCTCGCCTCTTTCTTTCTGATAAACATCTGTAAGAGGTTTAAATATGTAAATATAAGTGTAAATAGGATGTCAAGACCATACACACATACAGCCACTTTTATAGCTTACTTCATAAAAACAAGTTATGCATCAAATCACGTGATTTGTTTGATGAAGATAGATCTCTTATCCATAACGTATCAATATATCTTTGAGTGTGTTCGTGTTTGTCGACATCATAACATCAACAATTCAAGAATGGACTTACAAAATAATTAAATTCAAGAAATTTGGACTATGGAAAACATGTTTTAATGACTAATTCAGTCTGTTCTTTGAATAGTCATTATTACCAAAGCGTCTACGTGAAATAGAATATAAACAGTTGAACAACTCGGGCTTTAAAGTCTGGGGGTTACCTGCCTCTGACGCTACGTTACTTTCAGAACCAAAGTAGGCAGGGAACCAGATCATTCGGGCTTAAGTCTACCTGATTATCTATTTGAAACTATTTTTACCAAGTTGGACTATCAAGGCATAAGTTAAACAATGGTCATGATAGCGTAAAAGGATCATAACGGAGTCGTCGAGTAAGGACGATTGTGTCCATATTTGGAATTTCTGTGATTTCATATTTGGTATGGGCTGTCCGAGATTTGAATATTTCGACCAACATTTTTAAGAACCAGCAGGACAGTTTAAAGTTTAACACAAGTAGACGTTTTCTTGAAAAAAAGGGTACCTATTAAAATTTGGAATTTTGGGGTGTTTGGAGAGACTAGAACTGTTCAAAGCTTTTATATTGGTACTCGGCTTGAAAAGAATTTTGTAACTCAAAAATGTACACAGACGCTAGAGTTGTCCACCCATACAGACCAAATGACACAGTGACACTTTACGAGTTAAACGAGGAACTATATCGTCTCCATATTCCAGCTGTTGTAGTCATTATATGCGCAATAGTCGTTGGGTCAATAGGGAATTTGTTGGTGTTATTGGTATACAAGAAAAAGTTCAGACGATCGAACCATCGCTACTTTATACTGACTCTGGCGGCTTTGGACTTGCTGGCTTGCACAACTGGTATGCCTTTTCTTGTGGCGAGTCTTCGTCTGCCATATTTAATGTACTCGTCAATTTTGTGTAAATCGATGCGATATGGTCACTACCTTGTTAACAACAGCTCAGGTCTTCTCTTACTGGTAATTTCTGTCGAGAGGTTCCGAAAAATATGTCATCCCTTGAAGAAACAGTTATCAACAAAACACATCCTTTATCTTTGTTACGGGACTATTTTCATCAGCGCAATAATAGCAATTCCTGCGCCAATATTTTACGCAGCTAGTGATATTGATACGAAAGTTGGGAATTTGACCGGGAAACAGTGCTACGTTGAACATACGGTGAAGAAGTCATTTATGTTTGAATTGTTTCAGGGTCTGCTACTTATGGAATCGATTATCTGCATAGTTGTAATCATCATATTGTATGTTCTGATAGCACGAAAACTTTGGACGAGCGATCAGTTCATAAACGCAATGAAAAACGCAAACTTTAATTACACTGCCAAGCATGACCCGTCAGTATCCACTGAAATGCGTCCATATGACGAAGACACAAGTGATTCAAGCGCTAATAAAACCAGTAAATCTCTGTCAAAAGAAGCGGAAGTATCTTTACTCAGGACTGTTCAACGCTTGCGCCAAAGTGGTCAGTCTGAAAATGGGCTTCTGACGAAAAGCGTTTCTTGCCAAGCTGTAAACAATGGATTTGAAAAACATGCCTCGTCATCAACAAGTGACATCAGTCTAAGAAGATGTTCGCGCGATCTACCCAAGAAAGATTCGGCAGACGACAAACCAATTGTGAAAAGAGCGGTTTCCGAAATGGCGCTCAGTAAATTAAAACTTGCGACGCATTTTCGTTCGCATAAGACCCTGGATAAAATATCAAGCAAATCTTCCGCTGGTTCGAGCATCGGAAAGCCTCGCAGTTCCAGGACTACGATCAGAGTAACGTTTATGTTGTTTGCAGTATCTATTATTTTTGTGTTCGCGTTTGTTCCACACTTAGTCCTCATGATAATCACGGTAGAGTTTGACGGATTCTTAGAAAGTCTAGATGAGACTGAAGTAATTGTTTATCAAGTTTTCCTCAGAATTTTTATCATCAACAATATTGCGAATCCAATTATTTATCTTATATTTGATAGGAAATTTAGGAATGCTTGTAAAGCGTTAATAACGTGTGAGTCATGTCGTGGTTCTAAGCACTGATATCTGTGAAGTCTTGAAAAAAGACCGAATCCTGGCCCAAGGGCAAGCTCAAATCTCAATTCTAATCTCGACTCGAGTACATGTATTATGGTTGAAGAGATAGAGCTTATTAATTTTTAAATACATCTTCAGATCGATTATACTGTCAGACTAATGTATCAATCATAGCATTATTGACTGATCTTGATTAACTGAGAAACTATATGATACTTGAACCTCAGATCCTGGTCAACCAACTCGACGGTAAGAAAACTGAACTGATTCCAACTTGAGGAATTTTACACAAACGTCGCGGCAGCTACTACAGGCGTATTCATTTTGCCTGATTTATCGATATTAAGATACCTCAAATTCTGGCAATTTGCAAAAGTTGGGAATAATTGTCCGTTGGTTGAAAAAAAAATGACTGAAATTAATTTCAGATGATTGCTATATCGGGCCCACTAGCTTTTTAGCTCATCATGGTGAGCTATAATGTGATCGCGTGATGTCCATCGTCCGTGTGTGCGTGCGTGAACAATTGCTTTAGACAACATCTCCTTCTTAACCAGTTTCAACGAAACTTTACATGGATGTTCCTTGCATGATGCTCTTAGTAGCAAAGTTATTTTTTTAAATTTCATTAAAAACTCTTGTGGCCATGGCAACCAATAGCAAAATCTGTAAAAATCTTGTCAAAAACCACAGGGCCTAAAGCTTAGACATTTGTTTCTTCAAATTATTGCCCTAGAGTCAAAATTGGCCACGCCCCAGGGGTCACTTGATTTACAAAGACTTATATAGGGAATTTTAAAAAATCTTCTTGTCCGAAACCACAAGACATAGAGCTATGATATTTGGCATGTAGCATTGTCTGGTGGACCTCTACCAAGTTTGTTGAAATTATTGCCCTAGGGTCAAAATTTGCCTCGTCCCCGAGTCACTTGATTTTACATAGGCTCATGATAAATTTCTCCAATGTGTATCTATCTGAATATAATGCTCGTCTCATTTCTGTTTGTCCAAGACAAAACGTTTACAAGTAGGTGATATTCACAAAGAAACATACAAAATATACTGTCTTGTTAAAATGTACTTAGTAACAAATAAATACTGTAAAACAGAATTTTGTTTATAATCGATTCATCTTAAAGCATGAATTTGAGATTGAGACATGATCTCATCTCTGATTGACCTGCCACATAAGGATATGGTCATTTACTTTTATAAGCAAAGGGAGGAAATTCTTGTAAGTAGTTCAGGAACAATGGTTAGGTTGATGTTTATAGAAGGTTGGCATAAAGGGTCTTACTCCACACTGGTCGCCATGGGTGATTTTTTTAAAAACATAAATGACGTTAGCCTTATTGAATGAGAAAGAGTAGGATTTAAAGGGGCAAATGTCTCTCTTGCCAAGCTATGGAGAGGGGGGGGGGGGGGGGGGGGAGAGGGATGCCTAGAGTCTCAAAGACCAAGAAAACTTTAACAAGCTAGAACGAGACTTGATCAAATGGATTACCACAGTTTTTACATGATGAAAGTGTTCTCTTCAGAAAATAATAAACTAACCATAAAAAAACGAGGTTGGAAAAAAGAAGAACTGGTCAAATTATTTGAACACTTTATTCAAGGTTTCAATCATCAGTAAATAGTATAAGTATCAGTGCACTAACATAAATAATTAGCATACATTAGCACTTCATTTCTGCATCATAAATTCAGAATATAATCATCAAATATCCACTGTCTACAGCAAGAAAAATATCCTTTAATATTAAACGATAGCTGAAAACAATTCCGAGTCAGTGAATAATCCATGATTGGCATGAATCATTTTTTTCTTTTCGTTAAAGAGTAATAATCACCAAATAATGAAAATATTTTTTTCATGAATTCTTGAAATTTTAAAATAATAGCTTCCTTGTCACTTAACACAAATCATCAAACAATTTTATCTCTGTAAGTGTATGAGACTGTAAAGTCCATGAAAACATGGCTTGTTCAGTTTTAATTTATTTTGGTAAACACCAGAAACTGTACCTAAACAAAATACTATCAACCAATAACAAGTCAGAAAAAAATTCTTTAAAAATTTTACATGCAATTTACATAATCCCTACAAAGTGTGAACAATTATTTTATATGTATAATAATACATCTTAGAGACAATCATTGACTTCGAATTTACATATTAAAACAAATAAATATTCCATAATAATATAATTTATAGTATCTATGAGTATAAATTAGATTTCAAGTAGACATCATTAATTCTATGTAAAAACTTCCAATGTTGTTGACTTAAGTCAATCGACCTATGTATAATCATTGAAACATCATGTAAAAGTTTACCTAACATTATTATATCAGTGACATAATGTAAATTACAGAACAAATGACAATTCTGTGAATCGATATCAAATTACACATACAATTTACATCACCATAGCAACAAGACTAAGTAGATGTAAAAATTTCAATGTGGTTCAATAAACACAAATAATTTTTGTAAAATTACGAAAACTTGAGATGTCAGGATGTTTTATAATCATCAGAATTGAATTCACGAATTACACAGACACATATCGAGGGCTTAGCGCAACACTGTCGTAACTTGTTCTTATTTCAATATGAGTTACGACACTGTTGCGTTGAACCCTCGATATTAAAACGAAGCTAACATCAAGGTAATACGTCAATTATTGAGAATTAAATTCTGGAAACATAATTAACACAATTGTATACAATAAACATATCCATTACAAACAACACATAATAAGCCGACTTTTCAATCAAATTCCAATTAAAGTGTGCATGTTAGAATTTATACCGTGAAGTAATTTCTAATACTATCAATTCTATGATGGATTGAAGGGGACATCGGAAATATTTTATTTATCCTGTTGGCACGCAATAGCTACTACAAGCGCATGCAATAAATGAAGTATTTCTTATGTCCCCTTTATGCCATCGTATATATTTCAGTTTGTGTAACAAAGTAATGTATGTAAACCAACCCGTGAAATTTCCATAACCAGTCATTTGATAAAAAAATTCAGTACTAGTCTTATGCCTCAGAACAAATGATTTTTTAAAGATAATTTTTTTCATGAGCAACTGAATAGATGGATTTCACAGTTTCCTTGCTGGAGGACAAAGCGAAAGCAAAGGTGGGACCAGATTGAAGGTACATGCAGTCAAACCCGTGATCAAAGGCCACCCTTTGGAAAGACAAAATGTGACCTTTAGTGACAGGTAGCTTTTATTTGAAGGTCATTTTGTTTTAAATAATCAATGAGGGTTTTTAAAAGAATGACCTTGAACCACAGGGTGGCCTTAATTTGGAGGTGATTGCTAGCACAGGTTTGACTGTGTATGTCTACATTATATAATTATATCATTCAACAAAAGTCAATGTTAAAAACATGAAAAAGTAACTATTCGATCTGAAGCATGAAATAGACATGAAATATAGAGTAACTGTTTGAAAGACTCAAAGATCTTAAACTGACAAAAAGTAACAAAGAATCCAAAGAGTCCAAAACTGACAAAAAGTGACAGTTATAAATATTAACGAAACAAAAAACGCTACACACATTTTGTGCTCCTGATATGTGTTCCATGCATCAAAACAGAATTAAAAGAAAGTAAAAATTTTTTTTTTTACCATAGTAACAGCATATATGCAGCAAGTAAAATGGAATGGTTAGAAAATTATATTTCTTTACATAAATCATTGTAGCAAAATGTAAACTAAGAATGAGAAGAGAAATGTGAATCTAGCAAATCATTAAACAGGGGGCAGACATATTTTCCAATGCAGGAACTGTAGGGGGGTGCAGACTTAGCCCTCCCCCAAATTATTTGGCTGTATAAATTGTAATCAAAGGGGGAGGGGCATTCCAACCATCGTTGTTAGGCAAATTAGCCCCCCCCGCCTAATGTGAAATTGCTTCCGTACGATCAATTCTGTCCTTAAAGGGCATCAAAAAGGGGAAAATGAATGGAACCTTTAAGCACAGTCGGCTTTTATTCAGAGGTATAACTGGTCTATCAGTAAGTTTGTACAATTGTTTGTTCTTTCAAAATCTTAAATCAGAAGGCAGTTAACATAGGTTTGAATGTATACATAAATATATACAAATAGCTGTGTAGACTGGTCAACAAATAAAAAACTTGAGTATAGTTATGGACTGGTTACCTACCTGAAAACCCCAACTAAATAAAAATAGCAAAAAGTATGAATTGTTCTTGTATATAAATTTAATAACAACTGGAAGACCCCAAGTAGCAAGGAATCGTAGAAAAGTACAAAAATTGACTGGTTACTATTAGTAAATGAACCTAACTAATTAGAAGTAAGAGAAAGAATTTATAAGAAGTCTTAAATTCTGTCAAGATCATTTGGCACACCTTGACAGACCTCGTTTAACCTTGGCAGTATCGGATAAGCCGACATTGAAACTAACCAAAGAATATATGGTAGCCTCTATGAAAGATACGCCTGTCGAATTTGTTTTTCTTTATAAACTGTCTATTGTTTTATACTATGTACTGTAGAAGGTAAAAAATTACTGCCGATAATTATGAAATGAAAATGCAAGACAGTAATCGACTATAAGTAAGTTGGTTAGTGATATTATTTCCTTAGCAGCAAAACATCAGCTACGATTAACAGGTATATCAAGGGTTAGATGTAGGGTACGAAATTGTGCAAGTGTTCCGAATACCTTTAACAAGAGAAAACTATAATTAATCATGATTCCATAGAACAACCTTTGAGACAAAATCTTGCGAACATATTTGAAACAAAAACATGTATTTTAACCTGAATAGAAAAAAAACACAAAAATAAATAAATACAATGTGCCAACAAGCATATAATCTGTATATTTATAGGAAGCGATATATTTCTAATCCGTATATACACAGAAATAACGGTAAACTTTCTTATAAATAACAGTATAAAAAAATTCACAACCTAATCAGTAATGATTAAGCATAGAAAAAAACGTAATTTTAACCATTACAATAACTTTAAATTAATTTAAAATATTTGTTGACTGCCATGAATATACATGTCTATATATATTGTGTATAACTTAGTTTTTTTCTATTAACAATAAAGTAAACGTAATACCATCATAACCTTTGATTCAAAATAAGGACAAAACTATAACTTTATTATAGAAACAAAACAAAAACTTGACATAAGAGACATAGTTCCAATAATTACAAACAATTCAGTAAAAAAAAAATAAACATAAAAGTGTGATTATAATATGTGAACAGCCACCTGTTTATAAGAGATAAACAAGTCTTGAATCTATTAAATTCTGTTGAATAATTATTCATGAATACTTCATAAACAATTCATGAAGTATGCAAGAATAGTTCAGGAAAATTATTGATTTCATGAATTCTTACTAAGGGAAGTTGGCCATTCATAAGTTGACCACTTAAGGACTGATGTCATAATTATTGCCCTTAAACACAATTGGCCTTCATTCAGGAATATTTTGCTTTACTGCATGAAAAAGTGTGACCTTTGTTTTAATGTGGTATTTGACCTAGGTTGGCTGGCATGAATAAGACAAGCAACATATGATGTTTGCAGGACTTCTGTTCTGTTTCAAATTAAAGAAATGTGCAAGATCTGAAAACACCATATTCAGGTACATTTTATTTGATTGGTCAAATCTAGAGAATTCCATTGGTTGATTTTTGTACATAGCTTCCATTTGATTGGTCAATGTCGTAAACTTGAGATTTGATTGGTTAATACTTTGAAAATTAATGTACTGTGGTTGCTTACTGAGAAATGTTAATTTACAATATACCAATTCCTATTCTGTTGTTTCGTTTGATTCTCTATCTGAACCATTATGGCCTTAATGGAAATACGAAATACATATTGAGATGTGATGTACAAGAAAGTAACAAATTAAGCATCAATCGATCATGTAGTTTGTAACATATGAACTTTGAGACCAGTCACAATAAGAAGCATGTCCATTGGTCAATATAAAATTTTATCCAGAATCAGCCAATCAGAAAGCAGGTCTTAAAAATTCTACAGGATTAATGCTTAGACACCAAATCAAGCAGTGAATGTAATTATGTTTCATTAAGTCTTTTTTTTAATTGAGCCAAGCTAAATTATATCACAACATTTTCTGATATTGAATGGGCCAAGCAAGAGGATCTTGGAAGATCATTATACATCACAACTCAAATATGAGGAATTGTCGAAAGTTTGGCCAGTGAATGGCAATATAGCAGACAAAATATTTTGGTACGTGTTGCGTTGTTGTTACTCAAAAATTCAAAATTGTAACAAAGAAAAGCTATTTACAAGATATCCATCAAGGAACCATTTAGGTAAGCAATCGCAAAGGCAGAAACCATAGAATCTGAGAAGATTTAACAATTAACTATGCCATTAAATAAAGGGCTGCGGCCATGGTCCAGTAGTTAGGGCGATGGACTTGTAACCAGGTGATGTGGATTTGAATCACAGTCACAGCATGTCATACCCTTCCATGAAAATCTGACAAAAATGTTGATTTTCCTCCAGGTGTGGAGAAATTGCAGGAGTCCTGGATAATTGTTTAGGTGAACCAGCCACAGTGTATAACTGGAATATGAAAATGGTGTTAATCCCATTGAAACAATACCATTAAATACAAGAGTGTCATGTCACAAAATACGCCCGTCAAGGGCCATAACTCAGAAGTGCCAGGGACGATTGGGCTGGTTATCGAACTTGACCGAGATCTCATGGCCATAAACATTTCCATCAAGTTTGGTGAGGATCCGAATAAAACTGTTTGAATTAGAGAGCTGACACTGTTGTGGACGCCACCCACCCACCGTGGGTGTTCCCATAATTATCATTAGGTTAAACAGTACCAAAAATCATGAAACCTTGTCTACCAATATTAACACATATAAGAATCAAAGTCTAAGTGAAATGTCAATTGGTATATTGAAATTAACATTATCTTAGTAATGATAAAGAAGCTGTGTCATTAAATCAAGGAAATCTAAATATCTTATACAAATAGCCAATGATACTACAGGGTATGAGGATAATACTGAGCTAGGGAACCAGTCAACAAATTCAAGCATTTGATTGGTTGCTTCAAATCTCCAATTCGAATTTGACCAATGGAAAAGCTTCATTGATAGACTGGTTTCGTAACATCAGACAAAGTTGAATTCCTGATTCAAAGAACACATAAAATTGAGAAACTTGAGTAAACATTTTGAGCCAACAGAAATATTTTACACTGTGTACAGATTCTGGTACCCTATATCTGTCTAGCAGAAATAAAAAAGATTTGCAACATATTGAGAACAAGGCAGTGAATAAATACAAATACATCTGATAGTTTAAGGCAAAAGAAAGAAAAACATTGCAGCTTAGTTTCATTTTAACAGTTGAAGCTTTTTTTCCAATATAAGGGACAACAGTACAAGATCAAAGCACTGAAATCACTCATGGAACGGGAACCAGTTTAACAATTAGATGGCGGATGTAGAAAAAGTAGTTCTTTAGTCCACATCAATATGCATGCATGCTAAGCAAGTTCTGGCTATGGAAAGCTATCAAAAACAAAAATCTGACAAAACTGGCCTAAAATTCACTAAAAATGTAACGAAAACCACAATATTTTTCTTCGTCAGCCCTAAAAAAACAAGAAATGCCCTAACATATGTAAAAAATAAATACCAACAAGGTGTACTTAGAAACCAACAACTCTATAACGCTCAATGCACTGAAATCATACATCATTTGCAGGATAAAATACCATAATACAACCATATAACAACTCGAAGTTTAAAAAAAAAATTACAATTTAAACGTTTCAACAAAATCACATCATTTTTGCCTGCAACCCTGGCCCCAGTTTCACGAACAAAATTGAGTAGAAACTCAATAATGCACTCAAGTGTTTTTTTCTGTTAAGAAATATTGTATCCTTGGCTAGATATGTTATCATTTGTTTTCTTATTTACTAAGAAAATGTTTAACATGTCAGCATAAAATATTTTTTAGTCTGCCGAAAACAAATTGAGTCTCAAAGCTCCTTTTTCATTTGAGTCAAATTTCCAACAACAGACTCAAGTCATTTTTATTCAATTATTCCATATCAAGAGATTACTGTTAGGTGGAAATTGTGGGAAACAGTTATTAGACCATCTTTGTACCTTATCTTAATACCACATCCAGAATTATATACAATAAAACATGATTAATATAATAAATAAACTGAGTGTGAGCAAAAACTTTTTTGTGTGTGAAACTAGGGCCTGGACTTCATTAGGCCACAGCAATTGTTTATCGACTGTCTCACCTTTTTACGTTTCTGTATGCTTTCAAGAATAAATTTTGTTTCAAATTCCTACCTATCCCATTTTTAATTAGCATTGTAACCAGAATTTTTTTTTTATGCCATAACATGGAAAATGATGATTTCTACCAGTTCAATACATCAAACATGTGACTTAAGTTTCACAACACAAATGAACACACCGACAACCTATGTTGTACTGAAGAGTGAACATATAACAAAGTGATTGCTTTTTTAACTTACATATAAAAGATGAAGAAAAAAGATAGTTCAGTTGCTTCATATCAATCTATCCTGCCTCTGGAACTATGGTAACAAATTTATGATATGCCATTATATGTATATGTCCAAAATGATCGAGTTTATAAATTATATAAAATAAAGAAATTGGAATGATATTCTATCTAACAGTATTGCACCAGTTGCTATGGAAACATTTATTGGTCATTAATTAATTTTTTAAATAGTTTTTAATCAACAATGAACACATCCAACAAGCAATAATTATAACACAGATCATTTTCGATATAAAAACTGTATATTAAAAAAAAAAGATTCCATAATGAAAATATATTTCAAAAATACATTACCAAGTATTCTCTTTATTAATACAACTTAATGTACATATTTTTCGAAAAAAATACTAAATTCTTTCTGCGGTCTATTTCATTTGATGCATGTCATTACATCGAAAATGTTCTGTAAAAGCAGACTTAAAATTCCTACAAAGCAAATATCATAGGTCTGAGGTTATAACACAAAGTTTGGAAAATAGTCTCAAAATGCTGCTTATCCATTGGTCGAATTTTGAACTCAACTCAGAAAATAGCCAATCAGAAGCTTATATTTCAAGACTGGTTTCCAAATTCTGTTTTATAACCTTCTGACCTTGATGTCAACAATAACAATAAAATCATGTAAAACAGTCAGTCAGAAACATTGTATAATAGTCAATTTCAATAGAGCATTTTCAATATCAATTTCAATAATTACAAAATGTTAACATTACAAATATAATTTAACAGAGTAACTTGCAAACCATACACACAAAACATAGCTCAGACTGCAATCTATAATTCTAGTAGCATGTAAAACTATTTTGCCATACATAGTACAATGGAACAGACATAAGTTGATTGACATGATTCAGATACAATTATAAACAATTATCATCACAAACAGAATGACAGACAGACGGACAGACAGACAGATAAACGATCAGATTTACTATTATATACTTCGGAGTTCAGCAAACATAGACTACTGTGCAATGATTTACAGAAATGTATAAAAAATCAATTTTTATGATGCTACAGCATGTTTTCAAAGATTTTTGAAAAAGTTCACAAAATTATTTCATACATTAATGAGTATATTCTATCTGTAAAAAATGTGATTAAATCCAGTATAAAAGGAACCAGTCCAAGAAAATTTAACAAAAGTCCTTTAACCATTTAACCAATTAACTCAAGTCATTTGTAATATTTAGAACATTAACCATGGAATTAAAGCAATCTGATTGGTTTAAACTTTTGGAAATGTGCCAAGTTGAGTTCAGCCAATGAATAAACAGGAAATTTTGAAAATGCAAAAAATCATGAGATATGATTGGTCGAAATAAATAAGTAACAGAGATTCTGATTGGTGAATTCCGTTAGTTATGAAACATGAAAGCTGATAGGTTTTGACAAATTTTAGTGACTAGTTGTGCTGCATTTACACAAAGGTGACCTCATGAAGGGGGACATAATTATGGTACATATAAAGTGAACTTTAATGAGCACATTTTTTCACTTATAATTGCAGTATTATCACAATCTAACTTTTAATGTAATAGAACAGGTAAACAGCCATTACAAGTATTCTTTAAACAAATGGATTTTAAACTGTTTTCCCAGCAACTGAGTATCGAATTACGCCAATCAAAATCATTGCACAAGGTGATATGTAAAATTAAGCCTAAACATTCAATCTACAATGAAAGCAACACATTTGTAAACTGAAGCAATATTCAAAATATGTTTTAAATTCACAAAAATATCATCACCTGCATGTGTTCACACATAAATTATAAAAATTCAAAAAAAATTGTGATAAAAATACATCACTAAATCACCACCAAAATGTTCACACTTGGTAAATATCTTGTACTTTTATGTACATAGAATCTGTTATATAACATGCATGAACAAAATTAAGAAAATATGATAAACTAATGGCCAAACTACTATTTTACAGGGCTTGACAAATCAATGCATCCACTCATACATATGAGAAGAAATCAATGCTGAACAAGCTGTAATTGCAGTCAAACTACTTAAAATTTGTGGCTGTTCATCCTGCTGGGCGAGTAACATGAAAAAAAAGTCCCGCCCTGGTACAGAATAATCATCATTCACACTTAATGCGGGACTTATCATGTATCACTTTTTTTCTCACTACGGCAAGACAAAACGAAACATTCTCACGTCACAAGACCTTTCATCAACAGAGAGCAAAACAAAATCAACAAAAATAAACAAGTAAACACCAATATTGAAGCAGTAACTGAGGAAGGTGTGTTTTTTATATCATACATGTATAAGCAAACTTAATTAAAAATATCAGTACAAATTATAATCATATCATTACCTCCATACTTATGTACCTTCTTCATGAAGAGCTTCGCCAAACAAACACTCAAACATCTGAGCTAATGACACCACATGTTAACAAATACTAGTATATCTACATGCAGACAATTATATCAATGGTCTATGTAATACATTAAAATCATGAGTAACCATTTTAAAATCTAACAATTATAATACAATTTATCATTACAAAAACACAATTTATTTTCAATCAACCATTTGCTCTATAATCATGTATTTTTACCTCCACTGAGGAGAGCTCTAGATTGTACAATAAATTCTCTAGTAAAATAACAAACAGGAAACGTAAATAATGGAATCTCTGCTAGTTTGAGAATCAAACAAATAATTGAAAAATCAAAACACACCTTAATATACAGCACAACCTCTCTAGAGCAGCGCTCTGTAGAGCAACAACCTCTCTGTAACAACACGTTCAAAATTTCACTAAGCTGATATAATTTTAACCTCTGCAGAGCAACAACCTCTAAACAACAGCCAATTTTTGCTGCCTCCACAGAGTGTTGCTCTACAGAGGTTGTACTGTACATAGTTCTTAAAACAAAATTACCCCATTCTACATGGTATACATGACAACAGAGCAAACAGTGATCACCATCACCTTATCAGACATCATAACACTTCAACTGAAAGACAATAAAATTTCTCTTCTTAAACACAACAGACAAAGGTTCAAGTCCTATCCCTCCGAACCATAACACAATGTATTCCATAAAATCAGGATTATTCAGGTTCAGTATCAAGCAGTTACCATAGCGACACACCACACTCTATTGAACCACATATCTGATATTTCATATCAACATAACACACTTTTCTGATTAGCTCAATGTCTTTATAAATACTATCTCCAATTTCACCTCTGATTATGATGACGCCATAGAAAGGAAGTGAAAATCCCGGTAACTCTTTCTTGTCCACACTAACACCATTTTTTTGCTTATTCCCTTTGTCACCGATTAAAAATTCACGAACAACAGAACATTATGAACAATGGCATCATTCAATCCAAGCACCAAGTTCTCTGGTCGCAGTATACGTAGATTAAATCAAATTTCACTAAAAACTGAAGGTCACAAGTACAGAAGAATGCTTTTGGTCCATCTGTAGTGAACTCTGGTGATTTACTTAGTACCAGTCCACTATTACAGCCGCGAAAGTAAAACTGGGAACCAGTCCACTGAATTAGATTTTCTAGGCATGATCTATAAGATTGAGTTTTCTAAGAACAGTTTATTATGAGTATTTGAGGATCAGACTGGTTTGCCAGCATTAATCATCAGTCAAAAAGCAGACTGGTTCTTTTTTTATTTTTTTCTATCCAATAAAACCAATGGCACAGATATAATCAAAGTACTGAAAGTACTCATGTAAACTGAACTTACAAAGGCTAGCACTGCAATGTGGAATGGGTACCAGTTTAATTAACATTTTTTTATGGCGAATGTAGAAAAATGTAGTACTTGGGTTCGCATTAAAGTTTCAATCCTGACAAGCGAGCGAAAATCAGCTACGGAAAGCTGAACCATTATTCAGTTTCTAAAAATGGTGTCACGACTTAGTACAAATATGACCGTCTTTCAATAATCAGATAAGAAAACTAAAATAAAAATAGACCAAATGGCTTTGACCTGTTTTAGACAACACAATGATAATCGAGACTGTTTCACTATTCATATAAAAAGAACTACGTAGAACAAACTCAGATCAGAACAAGCAGACTTATTTCCTCTTTGATTTTCTGTTCAACAAATTGGCAGCACTTTTACGAGACCCGCGTCGTTTCTTGTCCAGTATAAGTTTATCGTGGCGTACAAATATCCCATGTCTTGCTCTACATTTAAAATATGGAATGCCATTAACAGATCCATTGTTCTTCCCTGAAATGAGACAAAGGTACCGTAAGCTTCTACGAAACAGTTCTGAATCACTTTGGAAACATAATTACAAGCCAAACCTGATTGTCAAAGAACAGTAACTATGCTCACTCATTTAAATGTGTAGCCAACTTTAGATGGGTAGTTAAAAGCAAATCAAAGTCTAGACCCAAGAATACAAAGTTCGGCACAATTGAAATATACAAACAGTAAAGGACCAACAGGTCTGTAAAATGAGAAGCATGTACAGTGTAAACCAGAAGCTTGCAAAATTGAAGTTTAATCATATTAACATTTTGTTTTCACTGAAGCCTTGGGACCTCCTTCCATGGCACCAATAGACAGGGTTATTTTGTGACATTCCAGCTTTAACATTGGAAGGAGGGCCAAGGCTTACACCTGGTTAACATTAACATTGGAAGGAGGTCCCAAGGCTTACACCTGGTTAACATTAACATTGGAAGGAGGTCCCAAGGCTTACACCTGGTTAACATTAACATTGGAAGGAGGGCCCAAGGCTTACACCTAGTTAGCTTTAACATTGGAAGGAGGGCCCAAGGCTTACACCTAGTTAGATTTAACATCGGAAGGAGGGCCCAAGGCTTACACCTAGTTAGTTTTAATATTGGAAGGAGGACCTAAGGCTTACACCTAGTTAGATTTAACATCGGAAGGAGGGCCCAAGGCTAAGCTAGATTTAACATTGTAAGGAGGGCCCAAGGCTTACACCTAGTTAGCTTTAACATTGGAGAGGTCCCAAGGCTTACACCTGTTTAGTTTTAATATTGGAAGGAGAGCCCAAGGCTTACACCTGGTTAGTTTTAACATTGGAAGGAGGGCCTAAGGTTTACACCTGGTCAGTTTTAACATTGAAAGGAGGGCCCAAGGCTTACACCTAGTTAGTTTTAACATTGAAAGGAGGGCCCAAGGCGTAGTACACCTGGTTAAGTTTAACATTGAAAGGAGGGCCCTAGGCGTAAACCTGGCTAGCTTTAACATTGGAAGGAGAGCCCAAGGCTTACACCTGGCTAGCTTTAACATTGGAAGGAGAGCCCAAGGCTTACACCTGGCTAGCTTTAACATTGTAAGGAGAGCCCTAGGCTTACACCTGGCTAGCTATAACATTGGAAGGAGGGCCCAAGGCTTACACCTAGTTAGATTTAACATTGGAAGGAGAGCCCAAGGCTTACACCTGGCTAGCTTTAACATTGGAAGGAGAGCCCAAGGCTTACACCTGGCTAGCTTTAACATTGGAAGGAGAGCCCAAGGCTTACACCTGGCTAGCTTTAACATTGGAAGGAGAGCCCAAGGCTTACATCTGGCTAGCTTTAACATTGGAAGGAGAGCCCAAGGCTTACACCTGGCTAGCTTTAACATTGGAAGGAGAGCCCAAGGCTTACACCTGGCTAGCTTTAACATTGGAAGGAGAGCCCAAGGCTTACACCTGGCTAGCTTTAACATTGGAAGGAGAGCCCAAGGCTTACACCTGGCTAGCTTTAACATTGGAAGGAGAGCCCAAGGCTTACACCTGGCTAGCTTTAACATTGGAAGGAGAGCCCAAGGCTTACACCTAACTAGCTTTAACATTGGAAGGAGAGCCCAAGGCTTACACCTGGCTAGCTTTAACATTGGAAGGAGAGCCCAAGGCTTATACCTGGCTAGCTTTAACATTGGAAGGAGAGCCCAAGGCTTACACCTGGCTAGCTTTAACATTGGAAGGAGAGCCCAAGGCTTACACCTGTTTAGTTTTTACATTGGAAGGAGAGCCCAAGGCTTACACCTGGCTAGCTTTAACATTGGAAGGAGAGCCCAAGGCTTACACCTGTTTAGTTTTTACATTGGAAGGAGAGCCCAAGGCTTACACCTGGCTAGCTTTAACATTGGAAGGAGAGCCCAAGGCTTACACCTGTTTAGTTTTAACATTGGAAGGAGAGCCCAAGGCTTACACCTGGCTAGCTTTAACATTGGAAGGAGAGCCCAAGGCTTACACCTGGCTAGCTTTAACATTGGAAGGAGTGCACAACGCTTGGTTATCTAGCTAGACAGCTTCTTCACATGTGAAATTTGATTCCGCGTTGGATTCAAACTCACAGCAGAGAGGGGCTGATAATTACAGATTAAGGGCCACTAGACCACGTAGATCTCTAAACACAGTTAAGCTTTTATGGGTCAGTAAAATGAGGAAAACACTCTGTGCAAACCAGAAGCTTACAAAAACTGAAGTTTATTCCTAGACAATTAGTAAGAAAACAATTACCTTCAGGTAAGTCCAATTCCACACCCACCCATGGGCCAGTCGCAAACTCGACAGAACCTACAAACTGTACAACACCCGCCATTTTGGAGGCAGATTTTGATGATGTCACAAGTACACTTTCTCCGACTTGGACCCAGGATGGTAATGGAACTTCAGACAGACGATCAAGATCTGCACGAGATCCAAATGAGCATACACTCACAGAATCTGTAAGAAAATGAGTCATGAATTTGTAAGCCTTGATAGGTTTTTATGAAATAAGAGAATCAGAAACCATACTATTTAAAACAAGCTAAATCAGCATATTCAACAATTAACTAGAGCTGTCACAGAGGTGACAAATACCCACACTATACGGCTATGTTCAAGGGGACATTACTCAGCAATGAGTGAATCGCTGCGCATGAAAATTAGGTCTTGCACATCTACACTTAATGGTGATAACATATTTCAAGTTTCATTGCAATTGCTTCAAAATGTGAAAGTAGTTTGCTCCACAAACTTAATGTGGACGGACCGACCGACCAATCGACCTACTGAGTGACTCCAATATACCCCCTCTCAAACTTCGTTTGTAGGGGTATAATCAGATTTTTTTTTGATAAAGAGAAATAAATCACAATTTATTTGCAATAAAAAGTTCCACAGGTAACAAAGAAGAAAAAACTTTCCACGATACCATCTCTATCTCTAATCATACATGTACAATGAATCAAATCTGGTTACAAAGATGACATTTTGAAGTCACCAGACATTATTCTAAGGTTCATAAATTCACCTTTAATTCAAATAATCTGTATGCATGAACAGGCAGGCAGATTTAAAGTTTGATTCAACTGGTTTTGTCATTAAGGTCATCATTCACTTACCTGACAGATGCTCATCAGATAAGTTAAGACTATTCCTTTTTTCCAGATCTTCTAAAGATTTTTCTAATAAATTTGTGTCCGATGACACAATGCATGACACAGGTCGACGCCTTGGTTCAGATCTCACCCCTGACTTTCTTCCCTCTTTTTTTATAGGTGTACTTTGATCTTCAGGTATGAAATCTAAACTGTGGGACAGAAAATCCTCAACATGTGCTCTTTTTCCCTTAATTTGTTCACTTTCTTTCAATTTTGTTCCATTGTGTTCTTTGTTCTCCTCACCTTTACTTACATCCTTCTCATCATTTGTTTCATTCATTGAGATGAATTCAGAATTATCTGGACCAAATTCATCACCTAGTCTTTCCAGTTCCTCCATAGCTTCTAGACTATATGGGTCTACACTGTCGGACAAAATATGTCCTCTTGATGTGTTAGACGAACTTTCACTTCCTCTAGTTGATCTTGAATCATTCTGTGTGCCTATAATCTTTTCAGGTATATTTTTATTAGAATTATTATTTTCTGAGCTAGCTTCAGAATCTATTGCAACTTCTCCTGCATCACCATCTTTTTCTGAATTACATTGCACTCCTATATGACTATCTTCTTTATTGTCTTCATCACTAACTTCACTTTTATCAACTTCAGTATTTTCTCTAATGTCTTCTTCACTTATATGAAGTTTAACAGAGTCATGTGAAACATCATCTTCAATATTGAGATCAGATTCCATGGAAACTTTGTCCACAGGTTCAACTTCAGTCACATTAGATTTATCTTCAAAAGAATTATGTATTTTTCCACTTTCAACAACATTATTACAGTCAACATTCAAATTCTCAAGAGTATCATTACTGGAACTTTCCATTATATTTTGACCTTGAGCCACGACCTCCTGAATGACGTCGGACTTTATTGCACTAGGTTGAAACTGAGCAGCATCATCACCATCACTGTCACCACTACTTCCATGCTCCAGACCAGATCGTCTTGACAACCGATGAGAGTCTGAATCATCATTGCTTCGTAAACTTAAGGAATCTTCTGACGACAAGGTCAAAGTTGAAACAGCCTGTGATCCATAACCACTAGACGTCATACTAGGTGTGTAACCTTTTCCTTGGATTTCTGCAATGCTATCACATGTTCCGGAATGTGAAATTTCTGAATTTTTAGCATTGTCAGACTGACTACAAGAATCTGTCTGCTTCACACTTTGTTGACTTTCGTATGATTCAAATTCTTGGAAATCGTCAGACGCAGTACTAGCAGGATCTGGATCTATAAGACTTTTCTTTAGTTTGTTAAATTCTTCTTTTAAGCTAAGTAGGTCTTGTTTATTGTCAAGCAGTTCCAGCTTTGAAGAACTACTGGATAAAGATGTTTGAGAAATATTCAAATCATTAAATGAATCTTCTATATCAGCATTCTTTGCTCGTAACTTCATCGGACTGTCATCATCTTCCTTGAAAATAACAGTAGAAACACTAAATGAATCAAAGTATGTGATAATGGATACTTACACTAAATTTTAACTGAACATATATTAGGTCAGAACAAAAATAGTTGCGTTTGCGCAGTTCCCTGACAAACTCTATTATCCAGCAAAATCCAAAGTGTGAAATATATGCGGACAAATCGGATGTTTAGAAATAAATAATAAAATTTTGCGACCTACCTACCCTATTTTTAAAGAATGTAATACAACTTGAATGATTTTAAGCAAAACAATATAAAATACAATACAGTCAAACCAGTGTTTGCAGCCACATCTGAATAAAGGCCATCCTGTGGATTAAGGCCATTCTTTGAAAAATAGTCATTGATTTTTTAGAGAAATCTGACCTCCAAATAAAGGCCACCTGTCAATAAAAGCCACATTGTGTCTTTCCCAGGGGTGGCCTTTTTTCACAAGTTTGACTGTATGCATTTTAGAAGTTAATAATTAATAATTACCTCATCAGTATTAAGGAGAGGTTTGCTCTCCTTCTGCTGTTCCTCTCGTAAAGTCTGTAGTGGTTTACTAATCTTTCCAGATAGTGGGCTCAATGCTGACTTTGATGCTGTTGTAGAAGAAAACATTGTCCTCAGAGAATATTTAAACAGCATGAAAACACATGATACTATGAGCCATATGTTGCAATTTCTGACCTTCAGACAAGATATCGAAATTTTGAGATTTTTTCTGGATTAAAAAACTTTGTGTCCAGTCATAATAAGTCTGTCTGGATTTCTTGATGCTTTTACAGTAGAACCCCTGAAAATTGGACTCTGAAAACTGGAATTTCCTGAAAATTGAACCATTTTTTCCGTTTTTTTCAAAAGCTCTATGAAAAATGGAATTCTCAGAAAACCAGACTTTTTTCCCAGTCTGAAAGGGGTCCAGTTTTTAGGGGTTTTACTGTATATTATTCAGACTGAGGGGTACTTGTTTATGCATCTAAAAAAATGATATTTTGTAGTAAGTCTGTTAAGAATCCTTTTTTCTTTGATATCATTCTGACTGAGGTCCAAAATTGCCAAATACGGCTCACATTATTTCATGAATGCTTTAAACTCAAAATGATACTATATAATATTTAACCAATATGACCAATATATAATTTTGTAGTCAAATTTGAAAATTTGATTTTTATAAAATCTCTAGGAATGTCATATGATGTCAAACCAGAGAGTCTTTTGCTGATCACAAAAAGATGGTTTCTATAATTAAGTATGGTATAATTTCAAATAAAGTAGTTAACTCATATCTGCAATAAAGCCCCCCTCCCATGATAACAGACCCTCAATGTTAAAGTTTGAAAGCCCAATCTACTTTCGGATGCTTCCAGCGAAGTTTGATAGAAATCTATAGTTCCTTGACATCTTTTAATGGGCCACCCTTAAAATGTTGGTCAGCACTTTACATGAGAAGCCCTAATGAACAATCATAAAATATTGTTGGTAAATTTGCTTACAAAATTTGGGACTGGGCAGGGGTTTTTCACCTTCTATAACAGAGGCCTATTAAAAGCCCCTTCCCAATTGAAAATTTCTTTAAAATTATGAAGTTTTCCCAAAAAATCCAAACTTACACCAGCTATTTTATTCCTCAAATGAGCAATTTCAGCGACAATTTTTCCCAATATTAACCGGCTAAGGCCTCTTCCAAATGAAGAGAGAAAAAAACCCTGTTCGGGGACTGTTAATTTGAATGAGTTGGTCGGGTAATTACAAACCAGTAATTTTTTAGGAATAAAATATTTACGGATATAGACTGAAAGCACCAAATGATTCAAAGCATACAACACCTTGTATAAAGCTTTACATATAATTCAAGATAAAAAATTCTTCCAACATTTTGAATCCAGCAGAGTAAATACTACTACAATCAAGTTATAATAACCTTATATCTTAGGACCAGTTTGTATTACATACGTCCAAAATTGAGGGTCAAAAATGACATTTCGAGGGTTTAACGCAACAGTGTTATAACTCATATTGTAATAAGAACAAGTTATGACAGTGTTGTGTTTAGCACTTGATTTATCTGATTATAATTAGAAGAACCAACAAAATTTTCTTTGGTGTGAATTCTCAAGAGCTTTTTTTAACTAATTTCAAAGAGTCAAATGAAAGCCCTGGTCCTATTTACTTATTACAGCTGAATAATGAGACCATCCTGATATAAGATCCATTTAATATAGTACAAAAGGTGGTTGTTATTATGAGGTTTTACTGTACAATGCTTGTCTGTTGAACGCCTCAGTGAGATCTATAGTTTCTGACTTATGAGCTACATAAAAGTTGTACAGTTGCAGATGCTGAGACAGACACTGACGCAGATTCTGATGCAGTGATCACAATAGCTTGACTTTTTCTTCGAAAACAGACAAGCTAAAATGGTGAACTAACAGAATTTTTCAGAGTTTATCAATTTCAAATACAGATAGTAAAGATGAACAAATTTCCTAAGAATTCGCTAACAAACTAAGAGAAACAAATAATGACACTATCAGTATACATGAAGATGAAGAAGACGCACTTTCTATCTAATAACAAAATAACAAAGAGCTTGTGGCTATGAAAAAATGCCACCAACATACAGACAAGAAATTGCGTTAAAAATCTTTTATTGAAAGTCTTTCTGTGATGCATGAAGATCAGTGGACCTTAAATCCCTTTGAAAGAAATTTATGAAAATGTATTTTTTTCTTGAACTTTTCTTGCATTTTCATGAACTGTTCATGAAATATGAATAAAGATTTGAAAGGGATAGGTTGTGTTCATTGTTACACCATTGCCAAATCAAATGTGAACACATGATTGACACATGGCTGTTACTGATCACATAGAGTACTCCTTTAAAGACATGAATCTACTGTTGGGGATCGGATTTGGTTTTATTTATACAAACAGATGGACAGATTAATGCACAGATCCTTTGCTTTCCATCAGAGAACATAAAGACTGACATATCATGAAAAACATTGATACACAATTCTAAACCTTAGTAACATGTACGTCTAAACATCAAAGTCAAAAACAAAACTAGAATACAGTCATTCAACTAACATTTGAGAGACGAAACACATAAAAATATATACTATAAGGTCTAATGTCTCTAAAATATCTGATTTAAAATACAGCCTTCCCATTGGTAAATTCTTTAGACATGAGACAAGAATTATCCAATCAAATGCTTGCTTTTCAAAACTGGTATTCAAACTTACTAAAGTATAGTAAAAGGTCATCAATGGAAGAATGGAAAATATGGCTTATCAGTAAGCAACCATTATTGAAGATGTATTTAGTGACTAGAAATGTGTCTGGAGGATATGAATACCGTTGCTGAGCGCTAAGTCAAAAAGGGCCATAACTCCTGTGAAAATGTTTGGAACGTATCAGTAATCGAAATTGAAAGTATTTTATTATTATAAACCTTCAAGTAAAATATGAAACCAATCCATGAAATATTTATTAACGCTCAGAAACCAAATTTTAACAGACGGATAGGGCAGGCGTAAAAAAACACAAATAAACATGAGATGTATAGTGGACATTGTTCAATTGGTATTTCTTTATTCAAATGTGACCCAGTTTGAATCAATATTCGATTGTTTCATTTGTGTGTAACATGAAAATGTTTTCTTTGTTTTATTTTCAAAGGATAGAAAGTAAACAAATCACACACATTACATTGTGACCCCATTGTCATATCAACAAGGTGTCCACAACATGTGGCCGTATCACACTAATATGTGGGCATTAATATACAAAAACTCAACAACCGGAATGGACTTTTTGCAAACATATACAGTACAACCTCTCCAGAGCGGCTTTCTCTTGAGCAACAACCTCTCTTCAGTAATGGCACAAATTTTTCACACTGTATGATTTAACTGTCAATTTAACCTCTATAGAGCAACAACTGCTAAACAATAATACAATTTTGCTTCTTCCAACGGGTGTTGCTTTGGAGAGGTTGCACCAAATGTATTAATGAAACTATTTCCACATCACATGCTAAATACAGGGTATTAGCAATGCAACAATTCTATTAAAGGGGTTACATTTATTAACAAATGATAACTGTACAGTAAACATCTCACTTGAAAGCCACAAGACAACCTCATCTTTGATAATAACCACTTATATTGCACTTAATTCCATTATAGGAATGTTTGCCTTAAAGGTGAATATTAGCCTTTAATAACCAAAGTTGGCCATGATGGTAACGGTTAGCTTCAAGTTTGAAAGTTTTACTAAATTGACTATGGCAACTGATGGAGAAGAAAATTTGGCATTGGTGAAAGGTAGTCCAGGATGAACTTGACCTTATGTTGAGGGTTGGCTGCATTTGTGTAAATTGACAAGAAATCCAATAGATGGCTCTAAATTGCTCCCTTGCAGTTGTATCAGGAAACATTCAGAAAACCTTGTAAGGGTTGATGAACTTAAAGAGTTTTATATGCTTTATTTTTTTATCAGTTAAGAAGCACTGGCAGTTTGCATAGAACATTTTTTAAACTAGAGCTGTCACAGAGGTGATTAATACCCCCACCGCCGCTTTGACACTAACACTGCAATAGTACGCTATACGGCTAAGTTCAGGGGGGACATAACTCTGCAATGAGTGCATCGCTGGGCATGAAAATTGTGTCTTGCACATCTACACTTGATGGTGATAACATATACCAAGTTTCATTGCAATAGCTTAAAAAATGTGGAAGTAGTTCGCTCCACAAACTTTATGCGGTTGGACTGACGGACAAACCGACCGAGTGACTCCAATATACTCCCTCTCAAACTTCGTTTGCGGTGGTATAATTATTACGTTAATGATCAGTTATAAACTACAAAATCTGCAACATTAATAAATCAAAAATACATAGCTAACTTTGCAATCAAACTACAAATATCAAGCATACAAAGGCTTTCATGTATAACAATTAACATCGCAATCTGAAATTGAAGAATAACCAAACCAAACAAAAAGAATAGTAGGGGTGTCGAGAAAAACACATCAACATGCGGTCTTTAGTCTAACACAACCATGCTGTATCGTACACGCAACAAAAGACAATGAAAAAAAGAAATCGAAAATAATAATAAATTGGGAATTTTTTAATTTGAACATATCGAAATAAAACTTGGTACACAGTAAGCAAAAGATAAAATGGTGAGGTAGCAGGCTTAGAAGGCAGACTATGTTTTACCATTGAGAGAGGGCAGTTTCAGGTCAAGAAAACTGGGACGAGCTGTAAATCACATAATAACGCAACATTATTACATTTGAATATTTTCAAATCAATGTCGCAGAATAATACAATGTAAAATTCTAACTAACAAATAATTATAACTAATGGTACCCCACCCACTCTGCCTCACACAGCACTTACAAGTTTATTAATTCTGTATCGTAAAACTAATCCGAAAGTCAATTTTATTGATAATCTCTGAACAGTGGTGTATAGGTGACATTCTCAGAGGCATAACTAATTTAGTGACATCATCATTTTGAGATCACAGCTAAAAATCTTGCAGCCACAATTCTTTTACTTAAGACATAGAATTTCAGTTCTTTAAAATTTGTTAGAATGAAAAAAAAGTATGCCTTCTTTTTTAGTCAAAGCCGATGAATGATTGAGCCTTGAAGACCAAAGAGAAGGTCAACACAAAAAAGTTGTGGCTTTTCCCCGTCTGATGTCACCTTCACACCACCATACATTTGTAAACTTTCTCACATTTTCTCTCTTTTTACTATATTTACTTTATTACAAAAATGATTCCAGCATTAAAATTGTCTAAATGCAAGCATTGTTTGACAAATTATTAGAAAACATACAATGTGACATAGGAATACTGGACCTTCCTAAAAACTGGAAACTCCCAAAAAATGGACAAGTTTCTTTGTCCTGATTTTCCCCTATTTTCCATGATTATCCAAAATGAACTTTAAATTCCATCCTGCCTATCTGTTTATCAAAACTTTAAATTCCAAACAGTTTTATTTTACTTATAGTCTGTCCTCAAGTTATCAACAAAATTGCATAATACTCCTTTTTGTGACAAGACATGGAGGACTATCTCTATATATATATGACTTGAAGGTACCACATTTAATTCACCATGGTAATAACCCAATATACAAACTCAACCAAGACAACATAATTATGAGATAATTAGCATCTATGACAATACCTTTGATATTTGTTTAATCATAAAAAAGTTATTGAGTAATAAGCATATTGATTAATATAAGCATCCTTCAATGACAATGTAAGATGTAGCCTTGCCATTGGTTAATTTTTAGACATGTGATCAGAACTATCCTATCAGATGTTTCAGTTATAGAATTTTATATCTTGGGTTTAAAGTTTCACCAACAGGGTTGTATGGTAACTCAAACCAGTTTTTACAGAAGAGGGGGATCCCCCCAGGAATACACATGGACAGATTCATACATCTTGTGAAAGCTAGCCAGACACATTTACAAAAGTCATAAAGGATATTTTTTCTTACTAAGGGAGAGAATTCTTCAGACAAAGGGAGAGAATTCTTAAGACAAAAGGAAATAATTCTTCTAACAAAGGGAGAAAACTCTTTGAACAAAGGGAGAGAATAATTTTAACAAAGGGAGAGAAGTCAGAACTATTCTTATAAAGGGAGACAATCATTCTAACAAAGGGAGAAAATTCTTCTAATATTCATTTCATATTTTACATGTCTATGTACTTAACATCTGAAGCTAGTGTTTATTCATGTTCGCCATGATTCCCTAATTTGACTGTATTTCTACAAGGCTCTATCTATTTCCCATAAAATACAAAAAATTCAGACTTTTTCATAATATAAAAGAACAATGGGCCGACTTTTCAAATCAATACTACACCGTCATGTATTTCATTAACCAATTTATGATTAAATCATGATAATATAGAACATGTACATAGCTTATATAAATGCATTTGAGCTTGTTTCACTACAAACCCTTAATTGAACTAAAAGTATACTTTTTTACTTAAAACAGTAATATATGTAATAAAAACAATCAACTACACATCTCGACATTAGTATAGACTACCATTGAAATAGTTTTTTTATCAATAATTTGTAAAAATCAAATTCTACACTAATATACTTAACTAAGTGCAATACCATAAAAAAAATGTATGGTTTAATGTCAGTTTGCCAAACTAGGTAAACATTTTAAAATGCCAAACTGTGCTCACAAAAAAGATTTTATTGCATACACATGTTTCGTGCTTCTAAAAAGATTTGAATTTTGTTTCTTAACAAGTGTAGATCATGATGAGTTTGTTATCAATGCAAATGCAGAACCGGTCTACAATTTCTACATAATCAGTCTACAATTTCTTTAGAACCAGTCCACAAATATCTTAGAACTATTCTTCTTTTCTATAGAACCAGTTTACAATTTGCTTAGAAATAGTCTACTTTTTGCTTAAAACCAGTCTACAATTTCTTTAGAACAAGTCTACTTTTTGCTTGATGCCAGTCCACAATTTGCTTAGAACCAGTCCACAATTTCTTTAGAACCAGTTTACTTTTTGCTTGGAGCCAGTCTACAATTTGCTTAGAACCAGTCTACGATCTCTTTAGAACCAGTCTACTTTTATCTTAGAACTAATCAACAATTTTTTTAGAACCAGTCTACAACGAATTTCTTTAGAACAAGTCTACTTTTTTGCTTGGAACCAGTCTACAATTTTCTTAGAAACGGTGAACTTTCCTTGACCCAGTCTACAACTTCTTGATTCATCTACAATTTCTTGGAATCAGTCTACAACTTCAGTAAGACCAGCCTATATTTTACTTAAAATTATTCAGACTGGTTCTTTAAGTCCACAGGTTTGGTATAATCATTTTTAAACAACCATTACAGAAGTGTAGACATTGTTAGATGACCAACTAAGTTCACAAGGATCTACACTCATTGGCAATGTCTGAGCTTTAATTCAATGCTTCAATTTGTGTGCCATAGATATAAAGTGTAGGAAAGTTCGAAACAAGTTCAAATCTACTGTTTATTATATTGCATGGAAATGTGAAGGAATTTGGTGTTGTTTTTTTATGGCAGAATAGTGCGACAAAGCATATCTAACTTGATGGCAGCCACATTGAAAATAACTATTGTAGTGTGCATTTATGTTGTTAAACATATGACAGTTTTATATTTAATTATTTTACTTGGTAAAAACAAGATGTGTTTTTAAAACGCAATGCCCCCTCTAGGTGACATTGACCTACTGAGCGAAAAATGAACAGGCGCTGTAGAGGTAGTCATGAGGAACCAACATAATTCGAGGGTTCAACACAAGAGTGTCGTAACTCATATTGAAATAAGAACAAGTTACGATAGTGTTGCGCTGAGCCCTCAAATTTTTATTATGAAGTTTGATGACTAGGTGGAAGCCTTTTGAATTTATAGGCAAGTTTAAGTTAGGTACACACAGACAGGCCCAAAACAATATACACGCGATCTATCGATCAATAGGTGAGCATAAAAAATTTACATATCTGTATTAAAGAAACAACCTATAATTGAATATATCTAACGACAGATTTCAAGGATGCAGTTGACTTTAATGCTAGAAATATTCTGATATATAGAACAATCTTAATAAACAAAAAATAATCCTAGCTTGGCAGAAACATAATTGGTTCATATGTCTGTTACAATTTGATATTTCTGGTCTTTGTTACCATAGAAACGCACGCAGAAAACGAACATGTTAAGACAAATTTGACACACGGACACCGCCAAGAATCAGAGCATCAAACATCAGACATTTAGTTCAAGTCATTATTATAAAGATCTCGATTCAAGCTATTAGGGCCCAATAATTTTGAATAAGACATTCTGGACTGCAGGTATCTTATTTAGACACAAAAAATCCCTTAAAAAAGTGTTTTTTACTATGAATGAAAAGAGAAGAGAGAGTACATGTCAGACCAGACTGTGAGAATATATTCAAAATATCCAAAAATAAATCAAAGAAGCCAGTGATAATTTTCATGCTGTTCAAATCTCAATACTTGTCAAGATAAAAAATAAGCCTTCTCATATTTCTATCGAATGCATAATACAACGGTATGGTGATATAAAGGGGACATAGGAAACATCGTATTTATCGCGTAGACACCCAATAGCTATTGTCTGCACACATAATACAATAAAATGCCTATCACAAAAGTGGGGGGGAACACGATTTTTGGACAAATCACCCAAACAGTACTGTAGCTACTATGTGTGCATGAGATAGTTTAACTATCACATGTGCGTGAAAAAAGCTATCCCATGCCCACCAAATAAATAAAATACTTCCTATGTCCCATGTATGCCACAGTGCTTGATGGTACTGAACAGAATTCTGGCATCGCAGAATCTAACCCGATGTTTAATAGGCAATGATCAGTTACCTGTTTAAAGACTGACTGAATAAATAACATCAACACTGCCTTTATAAGAAGACAATGGTTGCCTAGCAACCCATGTAGGTCAAGGTCGGAACATAATTGTGCACTAGGTATTGATTGTATTTGTAGGTACACAATAGTCATAAGCATGGCTTCCAATGTATATCAAGGTAACACCTTACGACCTCAGTCTATGCTGCTTCAGTCTGTATTCTTCTAACAACTTTAACACCAATAACATTACTTATGAAGTATGATACAGTCAAGCCTGTGTTAGCAGCCAACTCTGAATAAAGGCCACTCTGTGAATATAGGTCACTGGTTTAATATTATATGGTTTTATGTAAAACACAAGGACCTCCAAAAAAGGGTCACCTGTTTATAAAGGCCATATTCTGTCTTTCCCAAGGGTTGCCTTTGTTCACAGTTTAGACTGTATAGAACTTCAAAGTGTTTAATTTTGTGTAGATCCAATCAGGGGAGACAACTCCTAATGCTCCTGGTAATGATCTACACCTTGACAGAAATAATTAGAAGGCCTATTTTTAAACCAGTCACAGACTTAGTTCTTTCTACGTTTTAACTTTCAACTGAATAGATCTGCGTAAAAAAACAACTTGTAGAATATAGAAAAACAAACTCAGTACTGCCAACAACTTCGAACAGAAAAGCACATGAAAGGCAAAAATTAACGAAATTTTGCGAGTGATATTGGCGTATAAAGCAACATGATTTGAATTGTGGGAAATATATTCCAAAGAAGATGAATAATGTCCGAATAACCTGAACCAATGAAATGAAAGCAATTTGACGTCCATGGGGCTAAGAAAAAAAATTGATAGACAACTTATAATCACACATATACATATATAAATTAAATCACTTGCGTTAAAGAAGCTTTTGTACAAAACAGCATAGAAACCTTTGTGACCAATTCAAGAACCATTGTAAGTCTTTGAGGCCTGTGATTGCTCCAAGAACAAAATGGCTGATATATTTCTACACCCATTCCCCGCGCTTGCAAAAACATCATTTTTGAGTAGGTCAAGACTGAATCTTGACCCTTTCATTTCAAAGATTTTGTTCTAATTACAATAATAAGCCTTAATTTCCAACCAATAATAAAACAAACTTTTATTTGCGGACAGTCTGTAACTATAGGGACCAGCCCCTTCTGGATTTCCTTTCAACCCTCCCATGTAAAAGGAATGCCAAATATTGAGCAGTGCAATAATAATTCAAGATATTGATATTTTCATTATACAGATTCTCAGGGGACAGTTTCATAGCCATATTTTAGCCTAAAAAAACAAGAAAAATTGTGAACAAAGGCCATCCTTGGGAAAGATAAAAGGTGGGCATCACATTATCCAACATTCCATGGTCACAAACATTTCTTTACTAAGGTTTTGCACAACAAAAAGTTTGTCCTTAAATATCATATAAACATAATGATATCAATGTATGCAAATAAATACAAATTAACGGATACACCTGGACATTAAATGATACACAAATCTCAGCACTAAATCTCAAATCTTATTTTTTTGAGTATGGATTTCAGACTCAAGATTGAATAAATTCACTCACTGAATGTTTCATGTTCATTTTGGTCAATGTCTCTACAATTATCTGAAATCTACTGTCTGCAAGGGATTTTTAATGTCTGTGAATGTCTGAGTATAGCACTTCGCATTCAAAATCTAAGATTCCCTTAGAATCTCAGAAGCACAACTAAATCTCAAATTGAAATCTATTGAAGTAAATTAACGTTCTGAACCACATTACAAGCACAAATGTCTTAGCTAAAACTTGACTTAGAGATTTTGAGATCTGAGTGCTGAGATTTGAGTTTTATTCAGATTGAGAATTTGTCATAATTTAAGGCCTGATCTTAACCTTACCAGCCAATTCTTATATTTTTTCTATTATCATAATTTACTACAAAGAAACACAATTTTTTCAATAACCTTCAGTAATCTCTTTTTCTCCACACGTTCTCACATTTCTCACTCCACATTTTTCTTAAAACCTGAACATTTTTACAATACGAACAAATAAGGGATACAGGGTCCTTAAAAGAGAGAAAGTAGGACAGTTCAAAGGTCACGAAGCCAGAAAAGGGGACAGCAACTTATAACAATGTATATCGCATAAAATCACAATTATAAGCCATCAACTAAGTAGATAATAACAGTATAAATGTATATAATTCAAAATTAAATCAATATAATCGTTATTTTGTAACTAGGGTAACATAATTTGATAATGCTGGAAAGAGTGCAATCTCAAAAATTGTCGAAAAGACAAAATTGCCAAAATTATTCCCGCTAAGTAATAATCAATATTGACAAAACATGTTGTGTAATTATCACTGATATATTTAAGTATATATAATAAATAAAACTTCAAAATATACATATAATAATACTATAATCAGTTAAAACGATATATACCTGCGGTCCCGGCCTTCGTGTTATGCATGGAAAGATCTTGTATACTCTCAAATCTCATCTGTAATGAAACAATCTCATTATTAACTTGAGATTATTGAAAGTAAAAATTACAAATTATCTTAAGATTCAGCTTTTTTTACATCAGAAAAATTGACAGACGCGTAAAAATAAATAAATTATATTCAATCAAGACTCTCCCTTGAGAATCATTTACAGTAAAACTTCAACTTATTGACCACCTTAATAACCTCATTACCGCTTAATGTCCGATCATTTTTCAATTGTTTGTTTGAGTTTTATGCCCCTATATGACAGTCTCGTGACAATCAGAGTATTATGAGGTGAACAGTTCACCTAACCATCTTTCCTGGAAAGAACCAGTATTAGATTCCCATCCTCCGTAAGCAACTGTCTACTTTCTCACATTAACAGACATGGTCGGTAGCTGGGTTGGAACCCACAACCCTCTATCAGTGAGAGGTAACAGTGATTTGAAGTCAGTGACCTAAACCACTCGACCACGGAGCCGGGTCCGTTTTTCAATAATTATTCTTATCCCAACGTAATGAGACCACCTCTGTTGTGTTCCCGGTTGTGGTCGTAACATCGAGGATTTACTGTATTCTCAATGAAGGCTATTCTAGATAAGATTAAGGTTTACTGAAAATACAACAATACTTACCCTTTCGTCTAATCTTGGTGGGGTGGTCATGAACTGAAACAAAAGAAACAACATAATCAAGTAAATCTCATAGATAAAATGAACAATCAGACAGAACACTAATCCTGTTTATGACTTAATGTGGTTGAATGACAGAATAAAAAAAATCTTCAATTAGAGTTTAGTGATAATATACATTCGAAAAGGGACCGAGGCCAGAAAAACTGAATTTGAATTTAAAACTTTAAAAGAAGGCCTCTGATTGGTTGATTATGAGTGAAGAGCTAATTTCGACCAATGGTGTGGTTTAATCTATAAGATGATATAACTTATCCCCTGAAGTTAGAATTCTGACTTTCTGCATTGAATAAAACTTTCAAATTTTTTTTATAATTAAGGCAAAGTTTGATGAAATATCAATTAAGCGTAAAAATATCAAATTCTTCAAAGTCTAAAAAAATTTGTTTAATTCTTTTTACAAACACAACCAAATATAAAGACACACAAAAAAGTTAGTTAGAGACATAAATAAACTTCAGATGGATAGGTAGTACATGTATTGGCAGATTTTGAAACTTTCTAAAAAAAAATATTTCTTTAAAATTAAGAATGTTAAAAATTTTTGGTTTGCAGTAAGACAGCAGTCATTAAAAATCACCAGATTCAAATTTTTGTAAAAATCTGTCACAGTAAGTTGACTGTGTCCACAAAAATATCACGCGCCCTACCCACACACAAATCAATCATTGCTGAAAAACACACACATACAATCACACACTTTCCATTACCAAAAAAAATTAAAAATTTCAAACATTTTTAGTGAACCGTTATTTTTAAGAAACCCATTTAAATCATTCTCAACTGCTTCAAATCTCTGGAAGTATAGCAATTTAAGTTCCATGTTTTGTTACATATTTTAATGATAAAAAAGCCAATTTTTGAGAAAACCACAGCTGGTGTTACTAGTAATTACATTGTTTTGATTATTGCATTGTTTTATTACATTATTTTGATTAATACATTTTTTTATTATGGAATTGTTTCAATTAAATGCATTTTTCTGATTATTTTTTAACTTCAAACAGAAAAGTTAACTTTAAGTTAAAATTGCTAAAGAAAAGTTAAAAATAGGTTAGTACGTGGTGAAAGTTATATTTTATGTTGGTCTGGTTTCCATGGTGATAAGTAATGCAGCTAGACATGTTTCCCTGGCAACTGGATCAATCACACAAAATTTCTCTGCAAAATAAACTCACCTCTGCGTGTCTTGACCAAGCATAAATAAATTATCATTAATTGGGGAAAGAAAAAGGAATTTCACACAACCAATTTTCAGAGAAGACAAAGAAATAGAGGAGGAAAGTAAATAAAATACATGATGTGTTCTTGAAACATAATGCCCCCTCCAGGTGACCTTGACCTTTGACCTACTGACCTGAAAATGCAGGTTGTCATGAGAAACCAACATTATGAAGTTTGATGATTGTAGGTGGAAGCGTTTTGATTTTATGGCAAGGTTGAAGTTTGGTACAAACAAGCAGACAAACAGACAGGCCAAACAAGAGGGCCATGATGGCCCTATAAATACTCACCAGGAAAAAAGGTCATTTGGAGACGAACATTGTTAAAATATTTCTAAACGAGTCCAAGTAAAATCAAGTGGCCCTAAGGTCAGGGCCAATTTTGACCCCAGGGCCATAATATGAAAAAATTTGGAAGAGGTCTGCTAGACAATACTACATACAAAATATCTTAACTCTAGGCCTTGTGGTTTCGGAGAAGATTTTTTAAATTTTCCTATATAAGCCTATATAAATCAAGTGACCCCCGGGCGATGCCAATTTTGACCCTCAAGCAATAATTTGAACAAACATGGTAGAGGTCCACTAGACAATGCTACATACCAAATATCTTAGCTCTAGGCCTTGTGGTTTAGGAGAAGAAGATTTTTCAAATTTTCCCATATAAAATAGAATAAACCCTAGGGCAGGGCCAATTTTGACCCCGGGGCCATAATTTGACAGATACAAAATATCTAAGCTCTAGGCCTTGCGGTTTCGGAGAAGAAGATTTTTTAAATTTTCCTATATAAGTCTATATAAATCAAGTGACCCCTGGGGCGGGGCCAATTTTCACCCTAGGGCAATAATTTGAACAAAATTGGTAGAGGTCCACTAGACAATGCTATATGCCAAATATCTTAGCTCTACACCATGCGGTTTCGGAGAAGAAGATTTTTTTAATATTCCTATATGTCTATAAAAATCAAGTGACCCCCGGGGCGGGGCTTATTTTGACCCCAGGGCAATAATTTGAACAAACTTGGTAGAGGTCCACTAGACAATGTTATATGCCAAATATCTTAGCTCTAGGCCTTGTGGTTTCGGAGAAGAAGATTTTTCAAATTTTCCTATATAAAATAGAATAAACCCCAGGGCAGGGTCAATTTTGACCCCGGGGCCATAATTTGAACAAACTTGGAAGAGGTCTGCTAGACAATACTACATACAAAATATCTTAACTCTAGGCCTTGCGGTTTTGGAGAAGAAGATTTTTTAAATTTTCCTATATAAGTCTATATAAATCAAGTGACCCCCGGGGCGGGGCCAATTTTGACCCTAGGGCAATAATTTGAACAAACTTGGTAGAGGTCCACTAGACTATGCTACACACCAAATATCAAAACTCTAGACATTATAGTTTTTGACAAGAAGATTTTTTAAATTTCCTATATAAGTCTATGTAAAATCAAGTTACCCCCGGGGCGGAGCCAATTTTGACCCCAGGGGAATAATTTGAACAAACTTTGTAGAGTTACATTAGACAATGCTACATACCAAATATCTCAGCTCTAGGCCCTGTGGTTTCGGACAAGAAGATTTTTTAAGTTTTTTCTATTTGTTGCCATAGCAACCAGAGTTTTTAATGAAATTTAATTTTTTGAACAACTTTGAAAGGGGACCACCCAAGGATCATTTCAGCAAAGTTTGGTTGCAATCGGAATAGAGGTGTAGGAGTAGATGTTGTTTTAAGTAAATATGGACGCCACTTCATGACGCACGATGGACGCAGGACGATCACAAAAGCTCACCCTGAGCACATTCGTGCTCTGGTGAGCTAAAAACAATACACCCCCGATCTATCGATATGGGGGCATAAAAATCCACTCCACCAAAACAAAATGTTTTAAAACAAGTTTCAAACCTGAAGTGTTTTTTGTTGATTAAAATCAGGTGATTAGGGACTATCCCATGTGACCATAAAATACAGGATCAGATAAATGATATATATATCAGGCCATCCTTATAAAGTATTGGTTTGCAGTCACATGACCGTAAGTAGGTTGGTATTTTTTTTGTTAACATTATAAGATTGTATTGAAAATAAAATGCTGGATTAAATAATTAAAAAAATTTTTTGTCGAAATCAAAATTTTTGGTTTGGGGATTCGTGAATGATTTGAGTCACCTAACGGCAAACCAACATCGTACCAGTTGTAAAGTATCGATACATCCCACATCCGATTCCAGTGATTTTCTGGACGTTGGGATGGGGACACAAAAAAAGCGTCATTGAGAAATTCGAAAGGTAAAGCCGAGAATCAAACCCACGACCTTTTGTTTACTAGTCCAGCATGCTATCACTCACCCTTACCGCAAACCAACAATATATTAAGAATGGCCTTATTGAATAAACATAATGATGGATACAGGTGGAGGTTGGGATATTGTACACTAATGTCCAGAGGAAGACTTCAGTATATATAAAGCATTCAAAATAAATAGATAACATTTAAATTATTATTTGTGAATACCTGGTGAATATTTGGAACACTGGTGGTTTTCAAGAGTGATTGCCCTTTTTTTGCTAACAATTCTTTCACTGCAACTTCCTGCAAGGAGATGGACAAACATAAGCAAAATAATTGAAAAAAACTAACGAAATATAAACACGATACTTCGGAAGTTTTTTTGTTATAAAAAGATTGACTAAATTTTATATGATATCAATTGAACATATTATTAATAACATTTCAATATTCTGCATAAAAGAATGGCTGTCCTGAAAAAATTGAGTTTGAGGACCATCATTTAAGGTTGATTCTGATTGGCCAATTATGAGCAAAGTCTCAAAATTGACCAATGATGATGCTACAGTTTGAGAAAAAATCTTTAAGTCAAAAAACAAATACCTAGATTATGCGGCAAAAAGACCAAAATTATGACCTTTGAACTCCAAGGTGCTCTTGACATTGGAGTTACAGCTATGGGAGTTGTGCGTGACACTATCAAATGTTGATTAACATTTGTGGTAAGTTATTACAAAAGCCTTCAATGAATGACAAAGTTACAGGGCTTTGGGCGGACGGACACACAGACAAAGTGACTCCTATTTTAGTGGGGGTATAAAAATGTACAGAGTATGCAAATAAATAGGAATGACTGGGTCAGTGGAAGCTAGAATCATTTCTTTGCCTTGTACCGTACGTGATCTACATTCTAGTTTGCATCATACCTGTCTCAGTCTGTCCAGTGTAAGGATACTCTCCACAGCGGAGACACCTTTGATGTATTTTTCAATGTAAGTTTCGCCGTCTGCTGCACTCACTTCATTCTGAGAAGCCGCCATCTGCGCCAAACTCTCCATATGCTCCAGGTCTTCTGACGCCTGCGAAAAACAACAACAACAACATACTTATCAGTACAACTTCAATTCTAAAAGCGTGACTGTGGTTGCATTTAGGGGACATTCAGTTCTCAGAAAGGGCCAAATTTCACCAAATAGTTCCAAACTTCTCAAAAAAGAACCCCGTTTCGGAAAACAGCTCTTCTTTTTATCCTTTTACTTTTTAGGAAGTATCAAGTTTCGGTAAGGGCATAGAATCAAAAGACCCAGTTACCAGAAAAGGTTTTGTTTTAAGAAAGGGTCCAGTAAGTTTTTATACTAATTATCATGTTTACCTTAGGTATATTAGAGACGACATCAAACGTGACACCACTAGCGTGTAGACTCTCCTGCAAATATACAACACATAACATCATACTATTCACAAGCTGATAAGAAACTCCCTATATCTGATCAGTGTTCCTAGGTCAATTTTTTTATTAATTAATACTAGATGTGCAAATTGAAATTTTTCCAACACTGTCTTCAAATACTGCTGAAATGAATTAATGTATCGTTCCTTTTGTAATCCAGTGTATATCATGAAATTCCTTGGTGACAATCTTATAATTATATATGAATTAAATATATTTACAATTACTGCAATATCATCATAATTATGTTGTTGAGTCCAACCCATCCCAATGAAATTCTGAGACCCTTAAAGTATATGCCATTGAGGTATATCGGTCCTTAAGGCCAGCGGTGATAGTACCGCTCCCACCCCCGCCCAAAAAACATCTCACAATTTCATCATGCGAAAAATGTGTCAAAGACACAGTTCCAACAAATGAAATTAAGTAAAAAAGAAAATGATGAACCATTGAAATGAAACAATACTAACTGAATATAAAATGAATAAGTGTTACGGTATTTTTGCATCAAAACTGAAAAATTCTTACCCCACTTATCCACATTTTCTTTTTCAATTTATCAGCAAAACTAATATTTCTTTGTTTAACATTCACACATATACGTTTCCTCAATACCACTTCCATGTAAGCCGGATGACTCAATCTTAACACTGTCTTCAATATAAGATATACCCGATTATCTGCCCCTGTTATACGATTAAGGTGTGGTGAGTCATGTATGGTAGAATCCCATGATGCAATTGCACAAACCTGAAAAAGTGTCCATGATTTATCAAGCATTTTCTGACTAAGATTTGTTAAGCCTTCTCTAACAGAGATTTATCAAACATTTTCTAACAGAGATTAAATTTAATCAAACGTTTTAAGACAGAGATTTATCAAACATTTTCTAACAGAGATTTATCAACTATTCATAAAGGCATTTCTGATATATATTTACTTTTGAATTAAAATTCCATATAAAGTGATGCTTTCAAGGTTCGTAGACATAACACTCAACCTAAATACCAACATTAGTTTTAATATCATGTTACTGCTTGATATGATGACTTGGAGCGACAGACAGACAGATGAACAGACAAATGGTGTCAGTAAAAACCCGCAGAAATTTATGATAACAGTGAAATTTTATGTTAAAAGTGAATTAAGACAAACTTACATTATCTTTTTCAGTATAAGCTTTGAGTATTGGTAACGCCACATAATTATTTGATTGTTCTTTTGGCAGAATGGAGTTGATCCCCGCGGCTTGAGTGCCCTCTTTCGCTGATGGTGTTGTTAAATCATCAGCTTTATAGAGAAACAAAGGGCATGAATAAAAAACTATAACCTTTTTTTAAACGAAAATCACTAGACTCTTTCTAAATCCCAAATTATGATTCTAATATAACTTAAGATTTACAAAATCCAACCAACAATTCTCAAACAATATAAAGTTTACATGTTCAAATCTAATTTACAATTCTAAAATACACCGCCTCCATGATCGAGTGGTTAAGGTGACTGACTTCAAATCACAGTAACCTCTCACTGTTAGAGGGTCGTGAGTTTGAGCCCCGCTACCGACCATGTCTCTTTATGTGAGAAAGTAGGCCATTGCTTACGGAGGATGGGAGTCTAGTATTGGTTCTTCCCAGGAGCGATGATAAGGTGAACTGTCCACCTCATATGACTCTGACTGTTGAAAAGGGGTATAAACTCAATCAAACAAACAAACAATACAATTCTAAACCAACATTAGTTTTACATATTCAAATCTAACTTACAATTTAAATCTAGGAACAGCACAGGTCTGTGTTTCTCCATGTCAGAGGATACTTCCCTGAAATTTATGATATGAAGATAATCAACACTAAGGTTCAGCAAAAAGTCAAATCAGTGAACAAAAATCATCCTTTGTGAGTAGGGGTGTGGATCGTTGGGTAAGTGGTGATCCGATCCAATCCACGATTCAACACTTACGATCCACGAATCGAATCACGAATCTTTTGTTATCAAGTAACCAATCTAAAATTTCAAAACTGCAGTCCTGACGACATCTATTTTTTAGGAATAAATTAAATGAAGTAAATCAATATAAATTGTTCTATGGCTTAAATTTATACGTACTCCCTACCAGTTAATTGATTTACCAGCATTATTATTTAAAGAACCGATTGGACATCTTGGCAAACAAAGTAGTCCATGATGAGACAAATTTATTTAGAGAAAGGGATTTTTAAGAACAAAAAATACACTTTAAAATTGTTAAAAAACAAGATCGCGATTCACGAATCATAGTAATGACGATTATTCATACTCGATTTTTCAATTTGATTAGTGAATACCCGAGTACTCACCACAGCCCTATTTGTGAGTCAAATGTGGCCTGTATGGACAGATGGCTTTTATTTCAGAGGTCAATTTGATCTAAAATTAAGTCGGTCAATATCTATACATTACTTATGTGTACTGTAATATGAATACCAGCTATAAATAAATTTTGATATTGTATCTAAGTAATTAATGAATGTTTTCAAAGAATGGTCATTATTCTCAGTGTGGCCTTTATTCAGAGGATGGCTTCAAAAACAAGTCTGATTGTATGTATTAAGATTGCAGATTTAATAAGACAACAGCAGCTGAATTCCAACTAAATGACAAATTAGATTTTGTATGTAAATGGATAGCAACATAATGAAATTTTGAAGAAAATCTAGAGAGCTGAAATGTGAAATTTACGAATGACTTAGTTACCATCGATTTTAATCAAGACATATATTTATGTGGTGACAATTTGCATTTATGCGACAGACTTTTAAAAATCGACAAAAAAAATAAATATTTTAGCACTTCTGATAAAAAATTTTTTTTCATTGATTTTCAGTATAAGCATATTTTTTACAATGTTAATATTTTAAAAAAATGCCTACCCACATAGCCAAAGTGAAAATTTTTGCAAGCCAACATTTTTTTCCCAGGATAACCTTAAATGGATATAATTGAATGCCACAAAGATTGGACAAATAAAAACTTACCAATCAGCTGGTGCCCCAGGAATCTCGCTCCCTGCAGCGGGTACCATCACAGCATTACGTTCTTCTGTCAGTGAAACCCATTGATCAATAAGGGCTCGCTCCCTATCACAGTCTGTCTCAGTCTTATCTGGATACAATAATGATGTAATAAAACAAGGATACTTAAAATAGTGATAGAAGAATACAATAATCATTTCTTTTTTTTACTTGGGTTTAATGTTGCACACAGTCAAGGTCATTTGGTGACCTTTCCTTCTTAAAGGGTCTTTGAAGACCCAAGAGTTTTGCCAGGATATAGAAACATTGCTCTTCTAGAAGCTAGCTGGACAGCTTCCTCATAAGTGAAATTTGGATCTGTTAGACAAATGCTGGAAATATTCTACAATATAAATGAAGGCCAGAGCCAGAGCTAAATTCACGCTGCAAAAATATTAAATCCTCAAAACAGAAGGATTTCCCTCCGATTTAAATAAAATTAAAGGGTTTCTTGGTTTTCAAAATAAAAAGATTTATGTCCCTTTACAGTTAGTACGCCAACACTTACCTGTTTTATTGATCAAACTTTGAATTTGACTATCAAGATATTTATGTCTCCTTGACAACGCCTCATTCCAGCGATCTCTCAAGTGACCCAGATCTTCTTCTTGATAACTATCCAAGCCTTTCTGTAACTTGGTTCGTGAACAAATACAGCCAATGACGAGAGAGCTTATACTATCACAGATTAACGGAAGAGTTCCAGAGTTAGCTCGGGATTTTATTCGAGTCAAGATACGTCTAGCGTGACCCTGAAACAGACGCAAGGACAGTGAAAATTAAATAGAACCAAACCTGAACAAATACCATAAAAAGAAGAATACAGCTTTTATGCACTGTTGACCTATATTCATCAATAATTCATTATTAATTAGACCTACATTCATGACTTTGACCTATATTCATTGATTTGACCTATATCTTTCTATTAATTTATAAATAGATGTTATTTTTTCCAAATTACCAGAATACCTAACAATTTTTTTATTATAAAAAAATCAATTACAGGGAAACATTGTTGTAGTGACTTCCTCGGGGTACAAATTATTATTTCAAAGAATCCATATTTCACTATTATCAAAAAATAAATAAAACTTCACTATGCCTGATTCTATAATACATCAGAGTTCACTATAACCATACAGTACAACCTCTGTAGAGCAACACTCTGTGGGAGTTGCAAATATTGGCTGTTGTTTAGAGGTTGTTGCTCTACAGAGGTTAAATTTATTGTAAGTATCAATTGAAGGAAACATTTTGAGGGTGTTGTTATAGAGAGGTTGTTGCTCTACAGAGGTTAAATTTATTGTAAGTATCAACTAAAGGGAAACTTTTGAAGGTGTTGTTATAGTGAGGTCGTTGCTCTACAGAGGTTAAATTTATTGTAAGTATCAACTAAAGGGAAAATTTAGAAGGTGTTGTTATAGAGAGGTTGTTGCTCTACAGAGGGCCGCTCTAGAGAGGTTGTACTGTACTTTACTGTATCTACTTTTGATCTTTGCACAATTCTATTAGTGAGACACCAGTAAGTATCAATAGGTCCAGACAAATCTTTAAATCCAATGTGGTATCAGAATATACCAGTAGTATTGAGATCTCAGTCTTGTTACCATGGATACGAGTATAAATAAACAGAACAAACCTGTCTCAGCTGGAAGACACCAGCAGCTGGAATATCATTTTGAGGTTTGACCTCCACTGGCGCATACTCTCCCTGATCATTGACTTCATGTATTTCTACCCATAATTCAATCTTTCGAGTCACTTCCTGCCATCTATAAATAGAACAAATTTCTTGACCTTTGGTTTCATAAGGCGTAAACAATCAGAAAAGTTAAAAAAGACTACTTTTTTACCAACCCAAGACCTTTTTTCATTCTCAATCAAATAATAATAATATAAACAATCTTTAATAATTCTAAGAAAATAAACAAGAACTTTCAAATACAGTCAAACCTGTACTAGCGGCCGCCTCTAAATGAAGTGAATAAAGCCAATCTTAAAAACTGCTAATGATTATTTCTAACAAACTGACCTCTAATTCAAGGCCACCAATCAATAAAGGCTACCTAAGTTACAAGTTTGACATGCATATGTTCTCACAGACTTGTTCACAATATAGTTAGAATAGCCGAGATTATAAATAAATCTTAAATATGGAAACCAGTCTGAAAAACTGACCAACTCAAATGCCAACAAGATGCCTCCTGTGACCCTGACCTTCGATGTACTGACCTCAAAATCAATAGGGCCCATCTACATGTGAGAACCAACCTCTTATCCAAATCTGAAGAGCTTAGGCCAAATCGTTCTCTAGTTATTGGTCGGACAAGATTTGGTTATGGATGAATGGACCGACTGACATGATTGTGTGGAAAGCATAATTATATAACCAAATATTGAAATACATGTATACCTGTCTGCTAGAGAGTTTGATCTCGCTAAACTATCTACTTGTGAGTTCTGTTGCCCAAATCCAACAACTTTGTGACCCCAAACTTCTATAGACAATGCCCCTTCTTGTGCATGTTCTATAAACTCTTCAGACATGTAAACTTTGAAATCCTAAAAAGAGAAGAATACTGAAAATCACACTTGAGACACTCTACCTCCAGAAAAGAGAGTTCATATTCTTTACAGGAAATATGAGTGATATACTGGTAGATATCCATTGATCATAAGGTATAATGACTTTTGAAGCTTGATATACATTATTTGTGACTGATTCATTCCTGCCTCCAAGGAAGAGCTCATGTTAGCAATGTTAGTTATTACCTCCAATAAAAGAGAGTTCTTATTCTTACAGGAAAAGCAATGTTAGTTATTACCTCCAAAAAGAGAGTTCTTATTCTTACAGGAAAAGCAATGTAAGTCATTACCTCCAAAAAGAGAGTTCTTATTCTTACAGGAAAAGCAATGTTAGATCTTACCTCCAAAAAGAGAGTTCTTATTCTTACAGGAAAAGCAATGTTAGTTATTACCTCCAAAAGAGTGAGTTCTTATTCTTACAGGAAAAGCAATGTAAGTCTTACCTCCAAAAAGAGAGTTCTTATTCTTACAGGAAAAGCAATGTAAGTCATTACCTCCAAAAAGAGAGTTCTTATTCTTACAGGAAAAGCAATGTTAGTTATTACCTCCAAAAGAGAGAGTTCTTATTCTTACAGGAAAAGCAATGTAAGTCATTACCTCCAAAAAGAGAGTTCTTATTCTTACAGGAAAAGCAATGTAAGTCATTACCTCCAATAAAAGAGAGTTCTTATTCTTACAGGAAAAGCAATGTTAGTTATTACCTCCAAAAGGAGAGTTCTTGTTCTTACAGGAAAAGCAATGTAAGTCATTACCTCCAAAAGAGAGAGTTCTTATTCTTACAGGAAAAGCAATGTTAGTTATTACCTCCAAAATGAGAGAGTTCTTATTCTTACAGGAAAAGCAATGTAAGTTATTACCTCCAAAAAGAGAGTTCTTATTCTTACAGGAAAAGCAATGTTAGTCATTACCTCCAAAAGAGAGAGTTCTTATTCTTACAGGAAAAGCAATGTTAGTTATTACCTCCAAAATGAGAGAGATCTTATTCTTACAGGAAAAGCAATGTTAGTTATTACCTCCAAAAAGAGAGTTCTTATTCTTACAGGAAAAGCAATGTAAGTCATTACCTCCAAAAGAGAGAGTTCTTATTCTTAAAGGAAAAGCAATGTAAGTCATTACCTCCAAAAAGAGAGATCTTATTCTTACAGGAAAAGCAATGTAAGTCATTACCTCCAAAAAGAGAGTTCTTATTCTTACAGGAAAAGCAATGTTAGTCATTACCTCCAAAAGGAGAGTTCTTGTTCTTACAGGAAAAGCAATGTAAGTCATTACCTCCAAAAGAGAGAGTTCTTATTCTTACAGGAAAAGCAATGTTAGTTATTACCTCCAAAAAGAGAGTTCTTATTCTTACAGGAAAAGCAATGTTAGTTATTACCTCCAAAAGAGAGAGTTCTTATTCTTACAGGAAAAGCAATGTTAGTTATTACCTCCAAAAGAGAGAGTTCTTATTCTTACAGGAAAAGCAATGTTAGTTATTACCTCCAAAAGAGAGAGTTCTTATTCTTACAGGAAAAGCAATGTTAGTTATTACCTCCAAAATGAGAGAGTTCTTATTCTTACAGGAAAAGCAATGTTAGTTATTACCTCCAAAATGAGAGAGTTCTTATTCTTACAGGAAAAGCAATGTTAGTTATTACCTCCAAAATGAGAGAGATCTTATTCTAAAAGCAATGTTAGTTAGTAAACCTCCCACATTCTTAGAGGAGTACTATGGAATATTAACATATGATAACACAGATAAAAATTTCTAGATGATATAAAATTCTACAAAACAGTCTAAATCTCATAAGATTGATTGATATTTTAATTTAGGCTCACAAAACTTACACGCTCATGTCCAAATTTGATACATTTTGTATTTTTTCGTTCACTGGCACTAGACTCGGGATTAATTTCAGGCGGGACAGAAATGGGGTCGTCATTGCCCCAAAATGAGTATTGACAGAATACAAAGTTTGACAAATCCTTTGGCAATCCTTTGGCCTCACAAATTTTTATCTGAAAATAAAACACAGAAGTTTTTAAAAAGTAAATCAACTTGCAACAATATCATTTGCTAGTGCAAACTAATTCCTCCTATATTCAGTAAGTAATCTTTTCCACATGATTTGTGGAAATACAGGAGGAGAGAAATACACTTAAATTGTTACAGAAACATACATCACTTATTAAAATAGACATACTAATCATACAATACATTCAGTTCAATCTAAAATTAGGGGACCATTTTTATACAAGTCGACCCTTTTTTGGTCCAGAGTACAATTGTTTTTTAAAAATAGTCATCCTTTTTTAATTTGGATCTTGCAGGCCCTTTTTGGTACAAAGTTGAACCATGTTTATTGCATCATTGACCCTTAATTAGGATCAAGGTGCCCCCTGGTTTGGCTTTATCAGTGGGTCTGATTAATATATTGGGATCTGGATGGCCCTAATCCAGAACCTAGTTGACCCCTTTTCTGATTAATATCGTAGAAACAACGCCACTTACTCTAATAATGAGTGGAGCCCCAACAGAAGATCTATCTGATTCTTCTTCATTCTCGTCGTCCGAATCACTGTCATAGTTTATATCAGCATAACGATCCATAATACCTCCTCCAAGTTTAGATATCTCCACATGTAACTTACCAGCAACCTGCAAATTATTAAAACGTATTAAAACCTCATTTAGCAATCACCTCAATATCATCAGTACCTCATTAAAACACCCCCGACCATCAGATTGGCTTTCAGTACTTCCTCTTCATTCCTGACTTTGTAATCATATTAATACCTCTCTATAATTTATCTATTTCGGTTAAACACCATTTTTCATCAATTTTTCAGTTATAAATGGCGGACATTTCACCTGCATGTTTTCCTGGACTGTATTCTAACCAGTACTAACTTACCCTTCAACTAGGAATCAGCTACTTCATCACATGTGGTGGAGAATCGACATTGTTGTCAAATATTCGGATTTGTTTGTTCTGAAAGGTTGTCATAACAAGGTGCTTGTTTAAAGCCCCATGAGCTTTTTGCAATAAAAAATATATGCAAAAAAACAGACATTTGCTGATATTATCCCAAGATAATTAATACTGACAAAACAAGCCATGTTTCTTCTAAAAACACTCATTTCACTGTGAATTTTACTTTTGTAAACTTGAAATATAAAGAGCGTGTGACGTCACTTAATGCCGTGTGCATAATATGACGGCGGGAAAACACAGCTGTTCTATAAATAGTATTTTTTTCAATGATATTGAAAAAAATACGATAGTGGTTTTGTAAACATTTTTTCTTGCTAAAAAGTATGCACGGAAGGAAACACACTGGATTCCTCATGAACAAATAGAAACTAATAGGACCAATAAATGTATATGATTATGGGACTTTAAATGATATGTTTCAAATCAATATCAATTGAACAGATTTAATATTAGTCTCATTTGCTGATATACAAAAATGGTGGAATAAAAAATGATGTTAATAAAACATAGGAAATATCCTAAATTGATGGTTTTATAAAGAGGTGGTATTATTGTTGACAATAGCCATGTAGTGAGGTTTTTACTCACTACGCTGCTTTAAAGCATGAAAAACAGTTTCAAAAACAGCTGATTCAAGATTTTGAAATTACAAAAACAAAGTTAAGGTTAATGATGTGAAAGATATTTAGTTTTGTTCAAAATTACAGTGAAAAAAAACAGCGTTATTAAACGCAGCTTTTAGAATGTATTAATGAAAGTGTCACATAATGTGTGAACTCCAAGATGTGTAATTAATGAAAATGTATTTTCATGTCACAGAAATCTTTAAATTTCATGTCACTGCAATGCATCAATCTTTACACTGATTAAATTTGTTTCAGAAATAAGTTTTTGTCAAAATTTATTACTTTGGACAGAATTTACAATTTTATTGTCTATTTGAAATTGGCAAAACAGATTTTCTAATTTGTAATATTATTAAGTTTATGCAGGATAAAAAAAACTGGTAGAACATGAAATAAACTTGAAGGTTGAATTAAAGTGTAATCAAGTGTAAAGAGGAAATATGGTTGAACAAAAGAAAATTTAATGAAAGAATAGTACAGATGAAGTACTTGAGAGGTCAGTCAAATAATTTAATGGGATAAGATGGACTTGTCAATGAATTAAATGAAAAAGAAATGTTTGGGAATCTTATAATTTAATGGGTATTAAGTATGAATAATTTAATGGGGTTTAAGTACGAATAAGAGTATTAAGTATGAATAATTTAATGGGTTTTAGATATGAATCAATTAAATGGGTACTAAGTATGAATTATTTAATGGGTATTAAGTATGAACAATTTAATGGGTATTAAGTATGAATAATTCAATGGGTACTAAGTATGAATAATTCAATGGGTATTAAGTATGAATAATTCAATGGGTATTAAGTATGATTTATTGAGTATATGAATACAATGATATATTTACACAAGTTTCACAGATTTTTGATGGGTGGTTGATTTGTACTTAAAAATTGATTTAATGGGATGTACCTAATTTGATTTTAATGAGTAAATGAATATTATAATTAAATTAGATTAGCCGATAATGATTTTAATGGGGGTTTAGTGTCCAAAGTGAAGTAAGATGGTATAAAAACACTAATCACCATAAATGTCTCAACCTTATATCATTTATTGAGCCAAGCAAGCGGGGCCCATACAATAAAACGAAAGAGATGAAATAAGTATTTTTACATCAAAGAAACTCGAGGTGACTAAAATGTGCCATAAACATGAAAAAAATAGCATTACAATTTATCAGTTACCTCCCCTTGTTGACTTATTATTGGAACTTGATAGTCGAGTTTCACGTCATAAAATAAACAATCGAGGAATATGTTGGCGACACCAATCAGATTGTGATTCTCGTAAGATTCATAAAACGGGTCACCTTTTTGAGGGGGTCCGTCATCCTGTGAATATAAAAACAGTTGAAGTTATCTCCCTTCCACAATTCATATTTAGAAATATTTAAAAAAAAGAGAAAAAAATCTTAACATCACTCGAGTCCTCATTTCTGAAATAAGAACAATTATTGAATATCCTCAATATTTATAATTAACAAACAAATTATAAAGAATTCCTAAAATACAAGTATAAAAAAAAATATTCTTTCAACATTCAATTGTAAAAAGTAACAAATTATTATTTCTTGTCTTATGCCAATAAGTCTTTCACTTGAAAGTCATAAGAATGAAATTTTTTGATACCATAACAACACACTTATAAATTTGTAGGTTCGGAATTAATATAAGGAATTGAGCAGCAACCAAAAGTCTTTCCATGATTAATGATAACGGAAATTACAATGGCAGTAATTATAACATGATGAACTTTGGGACAAGGACAGGAGACATGAATTGTAAACAAATATATCCAAAAGAAAAAATCCCTTTTTTTTCAAGAAAAATTTATGAAAAGGAAAAATGAATGCAAATCGAACATACTGGTATACCAGTATAAGTCTTAAATCAACAAACATTAGTTTACTGTGAAAGAAAGTATATTTAACTTTTGTTTAAACATGTTATAATGGGCTTATCTGTTCCATTAGTCTCAGAGCCCTTGCCCGAAATCTTATCAATATCCATTAGACATGCTATTGAGGTAGACTTTAAGCATTAGCATTGAAAACCTTATAAAACTCAATAACAAACAAGAGTGTCCTGACTGGTGCCAACGCTCATCTGTTCACTGCCAAAGTGAGATCTATCCACCATGAAGTTTCATGTTGTTACCTCTTATAGTTTCTGAGTTATAAGCTACATTGAAGTTTTTGCACAGACGCAGGCGCCACAGTGATCACAATAGCTTGTCTATTTCTTTGAAAATAGACGAGCTAGAAATTATAAACATGCATCACTTTAAATAAAAGAATATAAAATACAAAGAATAAAATCTGAATCACATTAATTAAAATACATGCAGGGGAATTTAAACAAGAAGTGTTTGGGTAACATGGATGCTCCCTAAAGGCCAACTGAATAGTAAGACCTTGACCTTTGACCTACTGACCTCAAAATCTATAGGGGTCATGTTATGACCAACCTCCCAACCAAATCTGAGGAGCTAAGGCGAAACAGTTCTCTAGTTGTTGCCCAGACAAGATTTGGTTATAGACAGACTGACTGACCGACATGTGCAAAGCAAATATATTCACTTTTCTTCAAAAGGGGCAATAAATATCACATGGCAACCCGCATTAATCTTACATATAGCATGTTTTTTGGAAACATCAATATGGTTGACATTGTACAGAAAAAGGAATTATTTTAATTATATGAATATTTAAAACTTACAAAGTAAACGGTTTGCTGACATTCATTGACAGTAATTTTATCAGTATATCATGATTGTTTTGAAAAATAAATCATATAATAGGAGTTATGTCCCTTTCATACAATAGATGGAGCAGTATTCACAGTAACACTTATCAGTGTAACAGGGCTGTTATATTCACAATTTGTAAAGACAAAAAGGTGTTTAATTTAGTGATAATTCTATTCCTGTACGACTGAAGCCACAAAGGGGCAGTGAAGTGGCCCCTGAAATTAGGGAGCTTTTTATTGGTATCTTTGAGCATGCTAAAAAGGACCAGATTCTCTTGTCTTACAAAAAAGGGTTCCCTCCCTGACTGGTTCCCTCCCTGACTGGTTTCCTGACAAAAACCAACTCAGTATCAGACTGGGTTAATACGTTAAATGTGTCCAGTTATGCACGGTTTTGGCCTTTAGAAGAAGAAATATTCTAATATTAATTTTGATACAACCACAAGAACACATTTTAATTATCTGTCAAATTCAACATTCCTGGGAGTTGTTTGGATTATTAGAAGCCCTTATCATATTACAATGCATTCCAAGATTTCAGAGATCAGAAATCTGTTGCCATGGTAATTCATCACGTTATAACTCATTTGTCAACAGCCTAATGAACATAACACATGATTAAAGGCCTAATCAGTGAAGTTGCTAATGTGCTTGAATATGATGATAAAATTCAAAATTATGTGAACAAAAATGAGCAGACGTAAAAATTGCAAAAAATCAGAGTCATGCAGAAGCTTGACAACACCAACCGACTCAGACTCATCAGAATCATCTACCCGCAGTGGAATTCCTTGCGATTTGCGGTCTTCATACATATCGCGCATGTCGATTATCTTGTTTGCAAACTTTTCCATCGACCACACTTGACTTCCACGTTGTTTACGTCGCACCAAAATGGCGGGCTCACAAACAAATGCACCTCTCTGAAGAAGAGTCAAAGTTGAATAAATAGTAATTAATTAACAAATTAGCACTAAATGTGCGATGCTTTTTGTTTGGATTTTTTTCCATTTCTGAACTATATCATACCATGAAATTACCCGAAAGATGCCCAATGGAAACATACCACATCATACCCGTTCCATTACTAGTGCATTACAAATAGTACAGGTGAATGTAAATGACTTGTAAGTAATGTTCTTATCCTACGACCTTGAACTTGGAAGTACAGATAATTATGTAATCCATTGTCCTTGACCTTGGATGTTCAGAGTCCAAACTATGGTTTCATATTACTGTGTAATAGTTAGACTACCCATATAAGCGCTTTGCAGGAATAAAACCTTTATTTAAGACCACAGGTCCAAACAGACACAATCTGTCACAATCATGAACAAACAATTTATTTGTTGTTTAACGGCCCACTTGACATCTCAGAGCCACCCCAGAGCGGGGAAATACATAAAAAAGCGTCCCTGAAAAATTTGAAGCTGAGACAGTACAGCGCTCTACCACTAGACCGAGAATCATCCCCCATAACAAGAAAAACATAATAAGCAAACACGAACAAATATAAATATCCACCTTATCAAACATTATTACAAAATCAAGTTACATCTAATTTGAGTCTGAGAAACTAAATTATCACAAACCCACAATTATGACAACCTATACGAGTAAAGACAGTCGGAACACCTAATATATCAGCTAATACTAAGATATTGTATAATATAATCATACGTATTAATATGAAACCAGTACTGGTTGTAACCAGCCCACTCGCTGATAGAAAACTAATTTGTCTCAAGAAATTAAAACTAGGACACTACACTCAAGGCACTCAGAATAATAGATAAATCGAGTGCAGTATCGTACGTAAGTGCTAAAAACTGAAAACATAAAATATTGTCCATCCTACATCTAAGCTTATCCTAGTTAACTAACCTCCGGGAATGGATTTTTAGTTTCTCATCTTTTCAATGAAAAACACCATAATATAGGTTTCCTTACACAACAATTCCAAGAAGTTTCCATGAAAAATGCTCTAAATATCACAAGATGGCATAGTGACAGATGGTTTCAGCATTACGACTATTATTTACCGTCACCCAGTATCTTCAAATTCTAAGAAAATAGGGTGACAACATATGCGCTGAACAATAATAATAGTAGGTCATGATAGCAAACAATACATTCAGAAAAATACCTGTTTTAGCAGCCAGCACCAAATAAAGACTGCAGGTGGCACTGAATTTTCATAATAAAATAACCTACAAAAAAGGCCACCTGTCAATATAGGCTTGATGTACTAGGACCAATAACTAATACACTTGTAAAGAAATTCCCATGTTAAAACCAGATACACTAAATCATAAAAATTATGAGAGCTTGACATTCATTCTTCATGAAACTTAGCCGTCTATTTGGACTAAGATTAGATGCTGTTATTTGTAACATGACAAACATGAAACTTAGCCGTCTATTTGGAATAAGATTAGATGCTGGTATTTGTAACGTGACAAACATGAAACTTACCCGTCTATTTGGACTAAGATTAGATGCTGGTATTTGTAACGTGACATGGAACTCCGTCTGTTTGCCCATCTCCTCCGCCAGAAAGTTGGCTTCACGAACCAAAGCATTTGCTCGTACCACTTCCTCGCGTAATAACGACAAACTGTGTTTAAACATTTTATCTCTGAAATAAACAAGAAATGTAAGACTTACGACACTTACTAACTATTCTCTAAATTCCATCCATTATCGAGAAGATCAAAATTGGCACAATATGAACTTGAGGATGATTGTTTAGTGGTTTTAGTACTTTTTTAAAGATATTTCAGTCATGAACAGTGGCTAGTTCACCTAACCAGTCTTACTGGACTGTATTCTAACAGCAATTTCTCTGAAGAAAAATCAACATTTTTGGTTTAATTTTCATAGAAGTGTATGACCTGCCACACAGCCTGGATTCGAATCATGGGTTACACGTCAAGTGCCCTATCCATTAGACCTGCACAGAATGAACCAACAGTATTCCAACCAATAAGAATAGACAGTCAAATATATTTGGAACAACATAATCAGTTTGAGTAAACGGAGGTGATTGGGACAACCAAGTTCTAGCCAATGATAGTCTGAGCTAGCTGTTATTGGTATAAGAAGAAATAAACACTTTATAAAAACTATTTCTGTTTCCTAGACAAAAATTTGTAAAAGTTAGAAATAAAATTATAAAGATGGACAAACACTGCATGCATCCCATCAAGTGCTGTTGTGCTTTCCATTTGCAAGACCTTTGCAAAGGTTTGACTTTGTACTCATTGCGAAATACCACTAACCAGGTGCTTAGGCATTGAAATGAAGTTTAACAAGAAGTGTTTGTGAAACGCATATGCCCCCTAAAGGCCAACTGGATAGTAAGACCTTGACCTTTGACATATTGAACTTAAAATCAATATGGGCCGACTACATGCAATGACCAATCTCCCAAACAAATCTCGAGGACCTAAGGCCAAATTGATCTCTAGTTATTGGTTGGACAAATTTGGTTTACGAACAGACCAACCAACATCTGCGAAGCAATCTTCGAAAGAGGCATAATAAAAACTTTGAATTAAGTATAAAATCTTTAAAATGATGGAATGACAAAGCAGAAATCACATTGCACCATCCAGTTCTGACCTCACAGATGACTTCCACACAATACTGCAGATGGATAGTCAATATGCATTCTGTCAGATCCAATTTTTTCTGACATCAATCAAATGTCCACACAAATTACGTAAAACATCGAAATCCATCCATTCAAAAAGATCAAATTTCGCTGACTGATACCCAGAAGAAATCGGGGAAAGAAAACGGATTTATCTCCGTCAGATTAGTGTTCCTAAACTGGACATTGGACAAATGGGAGAATTTCCTGTAAGAGTTAATTCTATCTCATAAATAACCAATGATTAAAGATGCAGACAGTTCATAGAAAAAGCAGACGCATTTTTTGTGTGTGTGAATTTATCTTTTATTAATTCTTAGAATAAGTAAGTTAACAAACAATGACGTATTGGAATCACAGCTTGTAGAATGAAGACTGGCAATATTTGATTACGTAAAAGAATTAGTTAACCAAATAAAGGTATAAAATTTCTCTCTTTCAGGAAATAAAAGAAGAATTCTTCTTATCAGGCAAATCAACATAAGAATTCATCTTCATCGGAAAATTCAAAAGAAGAATCTATTTTCAACACAGAATTAATTTAGAAGAATTTTTCAAACACTAGATAAATCGAGGGCTCAGGGCAACACTGTAGTAACTTGTTCTCATTTCAGTATGAGTTACGACACTGTTGCGTTGAACCCTCGAAATGTACCTTTCTTGAGCCCATTGTTGATATTTTCTTTGTATGCCGCTCTGAGTTCCTGTGGGGGTCATCACAGGGGGAAATGATGTCATAGAGGGGGTACCCGGGGACATTAATTGACATCTTAACTGTTGCATCTGTCGTTCGTACATCTGTCTTTGTTGTTCTAAAGCAACTGAAATAAAACAAAAACAAGATTAATAACAGAAAATAACTCTATAAGATGGCAGGTTTATGTAAATGACTTTGAACAAGAAGAAGAAAAGATTATCTTTATTACACCCAGGTACAAGGTACCGCATGCATGGGGCCATTATAAAACACAAGGTCAAATAGTTGTCAACTTGTGTTAGAGACATCCTCCAAATAAAGGCCACACTGTAAATAAAGGCCATTTTTTTAAATACCATTAGTTTATTTTAACAAAATGACTCCCTCCATATACAGTGTAAAGGCCACCTGTCAATAAAGGCCACAAATTATCTTTCCCAAATTTGGCCTTTGTTCACAGATTTGACTAAAGATCAATATAATTCAGAGAAATTCCATTTGATGTATATGAAGTTTGTTTCAAAAGTAAAATGAATTTGCCTTTATAAAATCGGTTGCCAAGCAGTTCCTAATCTACTTCAAGCCAACAATCTGAGACTTCTGAGATAATTTCATCCAGTCTCTGGGCAGAATGAATAAGAATTTAAAACCGGTTCTTCATATGACTTAGTTTTTATCAGTTGATTTAGTTTCACTATTATTTACTTTTTTAAACCATGCTGAGAGATTTTGATCACAATATATTCATACTCACAAATAACTTAAAATTGTGTACTTTTGGGATTCAATTCCAGACAGATATCAGGATATTGTAACCATGACAACTTACAAAAAATATTCATCCCTTTAAGGGTCCAGTTTGATTAATAAAATGTGTGCTATTGAAACTCCGTGAATAATTAAATTCAGATTTGATGTTAAAATACAGTAAAACCTGTGTTAGTGGTCACCTCCAAATAAAAGCCACCCTGTGAATAAAGGCCATTCTATAAAAAACTGTCATTGATACTTGAAGAACAAATGACCTCCTAATAAAGGTCACCTGTTAATGAAGGCCATATTTTGTGTTTCCCAAAGATGTGGCCTTTGTTCACAGGTTTGAATGTATTTTCTTTTTTTCTGAGATTTTAAGTGGCACTGACCAGTCAAAATCATTGGTGGTATTTCAGCAATAATGGGTTGTGACAAAAATGGAATACAGTCCCTTTGAAATTTATTTAAGTGCATATGTTTATGTAGTGTCTAAATAACAGACAAGATTCATGTACGATTGTCTAACCAGGCAGCAAAAGCAATAAGAGCCAGTTTTCATTTTCATCAAATATCAATTAGGTTCCTTCTAAAATCAATGGGATGCATTAGTGTCAAATCTACTTAGTGTAAGAGAATAGGCTCATGATACAGTCTAGCACATCTATTAAAGAGCCCCCATTACAGGGTACAGTCAAAATCAACCGTTACTTCCACCAGAACAAGAATGCCGGATCACAAAATACACCCGTAAAAAATCTTTTTTTTAAAAGCGTCAAAGTCAGAAATGCCTGAGCCGATTGGGCTGGTTATCGAACTCGACCGAGATCTCATGGCCATAAACATTTCCATGAAGTTTAGTGAGGATCTGAATTAAACTATTTGAATTAGTGAGTGGACACTGTTGTTTTTCAAATGGGCGTATAAAAATTGGGTAGGTTGTTATAACACACTTTTCAAACTTTGGCAGTAATTATTAGCAGAAACATGATATTTATGCAGTCAAAAATTCAACATACAAACACCACTTCTCAAAATGTAAGTGGTATATACAGTCAAACCTGTGAACAAAGGCCATCCATGGGAAAGACATAATGTGGTCTTTATTGACAGGTGGCCTTAATAAGGAGGTAAGTTTGACCTAGATTATGAAGGGTTTTAAAAGAATTGACTTTATTCACAGAGTGGATTTTATTCAGAGGTGGCTGCTAACACAAGTTAGACTGTACATGTATATTTTCAGACAAAGAACAAAGAGCTATTAAAATAAACATATGTACTGTACAACCTCTCCAGAGTGACCCTCTCTAGAGCAACAACCTCCCTTCAACAACAGCATGATTTTTCCCACTGCACAATTAAACTATTTCTTAAACTCTTCAGAGCAACAACCTCCTTTCAACAACAACATGATTTTCCCCACAGCAGGATTAACTATTAATTTAACCTCTCTAGAGCAACAACTTCCCAACAACAACAACATGATTTTCCCCATAGCAGGATTAACTATCAATTTAACCTCTCTAGAGCAACAACTTCCCAACAACAACAACATGATTTTCCCCATAGCAGGATTAACTATTAATTTAACCTCTCTAGAGCAACAACCTCCCTTCAACATCAACATGATTTTCCCCACAGCAGGATTATTAATTTAACCTCTCTAGAGCAACAACTTCCCAACAACAACAACATGATTTTCCCCATAGCAGGATTAACTATTAATTTAACCTCTCTTGAGCAACAACCTCCCTTCAACAACAACATGATTTTCCCCACAGCACGATTTAACTATCAATTTAACCTCTCTAGAGCAACAACCTCTCTACAACAACACAACAATATAATGATGTTGCTTTGGAGAGGTTGCACTGTATTTCACCATTTCTATCTTTGCACAATAACTTGAAGATCCATAAGTTAGAATAGCTTTCTGAGGATATACAGAAAAGCAATATCGACATTCATGAAAATGGTGACAGCAAAGAGTTTGAAAGCTCTTACATCCTGGCACGAAATTCCCCCATACTTCCTTTATATTTCACTCTCTGGTTCAAACTAATTGTTATGTACTGTTATTTATAACCACAAAATGAGACATAGTGTGACTGGAAAGACAGTCAGTCAGCTCCCAACTAGAATAAATCTTTCTTAAATGGATGGGTCTTGCTCGTTTTTTGTTGATTTTCCAATTACAACATCAATAAATCTGTATTTAATTGATAAATGTTGTTGTTTCTTGTGTATCAAGTAAGCGATCATTGTGAAATTTTTCTTTGATGCTAAATTGGTTATTACATGTATTTACTTTTTTGGAATAATAGGAGTTAATTTCGATTCTGTAATTTACAGATTATACCTAACAGGATGACTACACTTTAAAAAGTTTGTTGACGTTTTTTTTTCTTTTTTTCAAGCAAGTCGTGCCATAAATTGTATAGCAAGAAAAATTTACTTTTGCAGACTTTTTTTAAAATTTGGTTGCTATGGTAACAAAACTTTCATTAAATTGATAATTTACCCAATTTTTACAGAGCAAACAAACCATACCAGAATAATAAGACGGACAGAAGGACGGACGAACGGACAAATGGGCATTGTTGGCTATTTCTTTTGTTGTTCTGTACCCAACAAGACCCTACAGTAACCATGAAGACAAACAGAATGAATAGACTTTACTGTTACCTATAGTTCCCTGTACCCAACAAGTGACCTCTCATTTGCCCAGATGAAAAGACGGACAGACTAACAGACGGACGGACAAACAAACAAATGAATGGAGACTCAAGTTTTTATTAAAAGGAAAAATCTTACAGACAACCATAAATTGTTAGTTAACTCTTTTTTTGCCATTATATTGGTTTGTTTGTGTTTCCAAATCAAAATTTCTGCAATTACAAAAAAAACACATAAATCTTAGTGAAATTTGATTTTCGTCGAGAAATTTAGTTCTGCAAAACTTCAAGACTGAAGACATAATCAAGTCAAATTCAAAAGATTAAATTCTGATTTATCAAGTTGAGTTTTCACTAACATAAAACAAGCAAGAATTGAAGATCATCGCTTTATTTGTCACTAAGTCTCTCACTGGAATCATAAAGCGATGTATTAAGCATTAAAGCAACATAAAACAGGTTTATTTGCATATTTTTCTTCAAAGTATTAATTCTCTTCAAAGCAACAAAGCACATAGTCTTTAAAGGGGCTTAACTCCTTTCTTTCGAGGGGGCTTAATTCCATCTTTTAAAGGGGCTTAACTCCAGACTGATGTATGAAAATAACATTAATGAAAACTTTAAAAAAAGTTTTTTTATCGACAATGTGTAATACTGAGTCTGATCATAACTAATGGAAATGAAGATGAAACAAAGTTTTCTTAAATCTATCTTAAAGCAATACTTTTTTTCTACGGGGTTATATGCCATTAAATGCCAAAACAGCCAATTCAGTCATTTGGTGACATTTCCAGCTTTGATATCCATAAAAATGAGCGATAAATCAGGAACCCAGGCATCTTAAAGGAGCATATAAATATATATTATTCAAAATAGGGTGCCTTGAAACTATACTTAGTCCATTCAAGACATCCCCATAGCTTAATCCATATTCAAAGGTTTGGGTGCAGAAAAAAGTAACATTACTCAGTCTTATTAAAGGCATAGTTCCAATAGTTTTGCACTTAAACCTCTTTGTTTAATTTTTTGTCAAGAATCACAGCAGTTGTACAAGATCTACTGAAAATGTTAACACAAATTGCAGAATGACGTTCAGGCAATAAAAAAGACTCCAAACAATTTTCATAGTCCAAAACCTATGATGTATAGAAATACTATCCTTATACCCAAAAATAATCTCAATGTATAAAGCATAAAAAACACACTATGTCAACACCCATTTTTTCTAGCACGAATTATTTTCTTACAGTAATTGTAAAGGCTTATAACTTTGTTATAAACATGTCAAGGCTTGGCCTTTGACTCATCCCCCCAAAGGCACTTGAAAAAAATAGCTTTTTCCACCCAGCAGTTTAATCAAGGAACATGAGAGACCAGGGAATATCCAAGAGATAATGTGAAATGAGTACTGTCATAATAAAATAAATCATTAAATTAGGCCAGAAGACCTGAGGGCAAAGTAAGATTTTCAGCTGCTTTCAAATTAACTTGTGTACACCATTTGAGATCCATTAAAAAAAGACATATTACATAGTGCAAACAATTGGCTAAGAAGAAGACGTCTTTACTATAGCAAGACAATTATTTAACCAGACACATTGAGGCCACATGTTGCTGAAGCATTGAAAACCCATAAACATATCAACTAATTGTAATATATAGATTAGGCATTAAAATTCTGCAGTTCTCCCCCCCCCCCCCCCCTCCAATGGCTTAAATGGCTGTCTCATCTCATCAGATCTAACAAAAGTTTGTAAGCTTTATTATTTGATTTACTTAAATTTATATAGTTCAGGTCACCCAAATTTCAGATAGCCCGACGGGATACCCATCTTGGAAATCTAGGTAGTCCTTGGATGAAAAAGGTAGCATAGGGCTAACAGACCACTGTAAGTGTGGTGCCCTGAAACTTAGCAGTCCAACTGGTACCATAAATATTGCTGTCAGACTGTTAGTACAAATATTGCTGTCAGACTAGTAGTACAAATATTGCTGTCAGACTAGTAGTACAAATATTGCTGTCAGACTAGTAGTACAAATATTGCTGTCAGAGTGTTAGTACAAATATGCTGTCAGACTGTTAGTACAAACATTACGATCAGACTGGTACCGTAAATATTGCTGTCAGACTGGTACCGTAAATATTGCTGTCAGACTGGTACCGTAAATATTGGTGTCAGACTGGTACCATAAATTGCTGTCAGACTGGTAGTACAAACATTGCGATCAGACTGGTACCGTAAATATTGCTGTCAGACTGGTACCGTAAATATTGCTGTCAGACTGTTACTATAAATATTGCTGTCAGACTGGTACCATAAATATTGCTGTCAGACTGGTAGTACAAACATTACGATCAGACTGGTACCGTAAATATTGCTGTCAGACTGATATCACAAATATTGCTGACAGACTGGTACAGTAAATATTGCAGTCAGACTTATGTACCTTGAACCTAGCAATCAGACTGGTACTGCAAATATTTCAGTCAGACTGGTACCTCAAATTTCCCAATTAGACTGATGCCACAAATGGCATGCCAGACTGTTACCACAAACATATAGCTGTCAGACTATTATTACTAACACTGCTGTCAGAAACTGCTCGTAAATAGGGCAATAGACAAATGGCTAATGTATTATACTGAATAATCTCTAGTAATGATCTATTATGGTACAGTGTTTTTACAATTAATGATAATTGCTATGCATAGAATGCTTCAAAAAAGCAATCTTTGATAAGGAATGATTATCATAGAAGACACAAAATAATCTTATTGATCATCTGATGTGTGATGTACTGAAATAAATGATGCATTCAATGTCGCCTTCACCTACTTTGCTGCACACCATTTCATTCTAATATTAATGATACACAGAACAATGAGGTACTGAGTCTAGCCCCTGTGGTGTGATTACTGCGCAACAAATATATGGTATTGCACATTTGTTGATATCAATAATTGATTTGTGGTGTTATGAGCCTAGGTGGGCATAATTATCAGTGTGACGATGTTGATCATTTCCCAGACAGCGCTAATCAATAGATGAAATCATAACAAGTCAATTAACACACAAATCAGGAACTGCTTACTTACCTTAGGCCAAACTAGAAATAGGTCTGGAGGACAGCTAAGTCAAAAAGGGCCATTACTCCTGTGAAAATGTTTTGATTTTAACGGAAATCAAACATAACCTGTGTTGTATTACTATACACCTTCATGTAAAATATGAAACTAATCCATGACATATTTCTTGAGTTATCATTGGAAACCAAAATTTGAACACAACGGATGGATGGGCAGGGGTCGTTCTATACATAGCGTGACGTCACTACGTTGGTCTAACCTCTATACATAAAACTGATTACTATCTACATTTAGATAGTTATACATACGCTAAAGTATAGTTCCGCGGAAGGATTAAAAATGTCAAAACAACCATATCGGTTGTATGTTATTAACAAAATTTGTTTAGTTATGTAAAATGAATATGTTGTACCATTTCTATTCTTGTGCTTTCGTCAATAACACTAATTATTCAATGAAACGCAATGTTGAAGTATGCTTGGCTCCAATGTGTACCATACGGTGACGTCACGCTATGTTATTGTTTATAATTTCCATTTTGTAAGTAGTTCCTGCAAATACCCATAATGCCCCGAGCAGAATAACACAGGTCAGTGCATAGCGCTACTGTAGTGTACACATTGGGGCAGGGGTAACATTTTATGTCCTTCAGCCATTTTGAAAGGCAGAGCATAAAAAAACATGTGTTCCTATGTCTGTTAAGGTTGGTAGAACTAACTTTTTCAAATATTTTGTTACTTTAAAGATATTGAAAATATCAGCAAAATTAATTTGACGAGACCGAAAAAAGTCCAAAGTCAGCAGAATAAATTGGTTCGCTTATAAGCCTTAGCATAGCAAATTTGCTTCTTAACTCAATATTGGTGTCCTATAATTGTGAATGAACAAGACTAAAAGAAAAATGTTCATAATCAGATAGTTGACGATTCTGGCATTAATCCGCCATCAACAATCCAAGTAATTTCCCCGGCAAAACAAAACCTTGTTAACTGCTTCGAAATTTCCAAGTTCTGGACAGATCACTTAAAACCAGTTCACAAGATAGCCGAGACAGCCGAGAGTGAGATCAAGGCATGAAATCAATAAACTACAGGAACGCAGGATCAATTTTCTATTTCTCTTTGTAATCTGACCACATTGTAATTAGTTCCTTACATCTTGTATTTCATGACAACTGAAAAGCAACTCTGACCTTATTTAGTAGGGGTCAACATGTTCAATATCTCGGCTTATTGGAAAGATTTTTGGAGAGAGAGAATAATGACAAAGCTTTATATAGTAAGGTTCCAGGCAAATAGTTCAGGAGAAGTTAAAGACTATGAAAAGTAATACAAAAAAATCAAAAAACAAAACCAGTACACAGATGGTCCAATTAGGAACAGTACCGAAGCTGTCAATAGAATATGGATTCAATAAACAAAGCTTCCTAGTTAAAGTACCGAAGTCTTAAGACATACCAGCCAACAACACAAAGACATAATCATTCTAAGCTATTATCTTAGCAGTCTGCAAATTTGTGGGTTGCCCCCTGCCCGAAAATATTTTTTTCCTTTTTTAGGTCTTTTGGGGGACAACTTAGTTTTAGAGAGTTTCCTTTATTAGTATATAGCCGGGCAACCTGTCACAAAAAATTAATTCGAAGACTGTCTTAGGACAAAACATTTACCACCACATGTTCAGAGGACAGTGAACTGATATGCTTTGTCTGAAAGACAAACTTCAAGGACCAACTATTCAGAGTGATGTATCGTAAGTTCACAAATCAACTTTCCAACATGCCATTTCTTACAGACAAAATTTGTTACAACCTTTTTAATTCTTGCTAAAAACTATAATTATCCGTACCTTGTTTATCTTCCTCGTATTGTTTTTCCACAGCACAAATAGCTTCTGATATAGGATCATTACTGAATTCTTTCATCATAAGCTCTTGCTGAGCAAAGTTGTAGTCAATCGTTTGATCGGCATCTGGACTGCTTGTTGATGGACCTGAAAATGCAATATACAGAATTAAGAGTAAATTCCTCGAAAAGTTATTACGGTAAGTTTTCCAAAAACATTGTTTGTAATTGTATTTAGCAAATTTCTGTTGAGTAATAGACTATTTACCTGCAAGGCAATCATGTTTATATTCAATCAAATATGCATTAGGCGTGAAAAGCAATAACAAAATGCTTGTAAACATAACACGGCTGAACAAATTACTGGGTAAAGAATATCATCATCCATGTTTCATTCTGATTGTAGCAGAAGCCAACAGTGATTGGTTAATGTTATCTGCAATAACAACAATGATTGGCTGTTGTTAGCAGTAATTGTTAAATCAACATGATTATATTGGTTGTTCATTTGTCATTTTAATACTGTAGAACTGGTTTTATTCGCGTTAGTTTTATTTTCGCTAATACCTCGCGAATTCATAAATGTCGCGAATAAATGCTGAGTTTTATATATTCGAAAATGAGTATGTCCGAAAATACACAACTTATGTCATTTATAGTATGACAACAATTACAAACTATTATCAATCTATTAAATTGTTATTAGATATAAAACATAGAATCACAACTTAAATGTGTAACATATCAGGTGTGACACACACATATCAAAGCAACGACAGCATGTCTTTGATCGCATTTTAATGCTGCCTGCCGATGTCGCGAATTTATAAATACACAAATAAAGAAAACAGCTGATTTCTAACAAAAAATGCGAAATTTTGACCTCGCGAAATTAAAGCATTCTACAGTAACTGCAGGGAATGGCTACAGTACTATTCTGACCTTCAACAAGGAAGCTGGCCACCTCTCCACAAAGAGAGGAAATTTGACCATTTTGTCAAATTTGCATATAAGGGTAAGACCTGCCACAGTTAGCATTCAAACCAAGATAGCTAAGTTGCATGTCCAGTGCACAAAACACTGTACCATGGCCGTGGTCCGAAACAAAAATGTAATTCAATGTAGCAGAATATTGCTTCAATAAAAACATCTAATTTGAATTTCTTACTACAACAACAAAGATTTTCTCCCACTTTACCTGTTTAATCCCATATACACAAACTGCAATTTACTTTCCTACATATTTTTAAAGTCAATCAGCTTCCACAAACAAAAATACAACAGCAAATGCCCGAATAAACACTATAACCCATTCCGTACTTTAACCCTATTGAACGAACGCAAAATAAATCAAACAAAAGACCGATGTTTACCAATTTTAGATTTCAAAATCAATCCCACCTTATTGAAATAATTATAAACCAGCATGTTTACATTTCTGCTAAATTAAATAATTTTTAAGTTCACTAACAGAATGCAAGGACAGTTAAAGTGTTTCTTTCATTTTCCAGCAAACTTCTCACAAACCCAATAACTTTCTGTTTTTTTTCAGCCAACGTTTTTTCTTTACAATTTCCATGCTAATATCTTTAACAATGAAGTTCCTTCATGATGCTGACTAATTTTATTTTTAATGCATTGAAATGAGTTAAATAACAAAAACAATACAATGCTAAGAAGAGGCTAAAATTTAAATTGCTTTTGAAATGACTACGAAAACACCAGTGTCAATTTGAATTTAGCATTTTTTGTTAAGAAAAGTTTCAGAATACACAACAAAAGAACTTCAATTTAAAGACTGATCTAAGAATTAGCCAATCAGAAGTTTTCAATACTTAGACTGTACTCAGAATTAGACAATCAGAAACCTTCTATATCTAGACTGGTCTCAGATAAAACATTCAGAAATTTTCAATAATTAAACTGGTCTCAGAATAAGCCTATCAGAGATCTTCAATTCATACTGGTCTCAGAATTAACCAATCGGAGATCTTCAATTCATACTGGTCTCAGAATTAACCAATCAGAAATCTTCAATACCTAGACTGGCCTCAGAATTAACCAATCAGAAACCTGCAATTCATACTGGTCTCAGATTTAACCAATCAGAAATCTTCAATACCTAGACTGGCCTCAGAATTAACCAATCAGAAACCTGCAATTTATACTGGTCTCAGAATTAACCAATCAGAAACCTGCAATTTATACTGGTCTCAGATTTAACCAATCAGAAATCTTCAATACCTAGACTGGCCTCAGAATTAACCAATCAGAAACCTGCAATTCATACTGGTCTCAGAATTAACCAATCAGAAATCTTAAATACCTAGACTGGCCTCAGAATTAACCAATCAGAAACCTTCAATTTATACTGGTCTCAGAATTAACCAATCAGAAACTGCAATTTATACTGGTCTCAGATTTAACCAATCAGAAATCTTCAATACCTAGACTGGCCTCAGAATTAACCAATCAGAAACCTGCAATTCATACTGGTCTCAGAATTAACCAATCAGAAATCTTAAATACCTAGACTGGTCTCAGAATTAACCAATCAGAAACCTTCAATTTATACTGGTTTCAGAATTAACCAATCAGAAATCTTCAATACCTAGACTGGCCTCAGAATTAACCAATCAGAAACCTGCAATTTATACTTGTCTCAGAATTAACCAATCAGAAATCTTCAATACCTAGACTGGCCTCAGAATTAACCAATCAGAAACCTGCAATTCATACTGGTCTCAGAATTAACCAATCAGAAATCTTAAATACCTAGACAGGCCTCAGAATTAACCAATCAGAAACCTACAATTCATACTGGTCTCAGAATTAACCAATCAGAAATCTTAAATACCTAGACTGGGCTCAGAATTAACCAATCAGAAACCTTCAATTTATACTGGTCTCAGAATTAACCAATCAGAAACCTGCAATTTATACTGGTCTCAGAATTAACCAATCAGAAATCTTAAATACCTAGACTGGCCTCAGAATTAACCAATCTCTGGTCAAGCAGTAAATATCTCTGACCAGTAATCACTATAGCCCCTCAAACCAGTGAATTATAATCCCATAATCTAACTCAGAACTGAGTTGAACATGTGTTGAAGCAGTCCAACTAGCTTACCCATCATCTGCAGTTCTACCAAGGTGTATGCGAAGGGTCTTGCCAAACCGCTAAAGCTTGGAAATATCTCCATATGACCGGTCTGTTGGTGTAATGTTAAACGAACTGGGAAAGTAGACTTATTGTTATGCAATTATTATCACATCATTATTATTAATAAATCACCCGTTCTAGCATAAAATAAACATTTCCCTCACATGTATGAACAATAGCCAACATATGTTTAATGTAACATTATGTGCAACAGACTGCAAGCCTATATCCACAGGGCAATATATCTTAATTTAAATATCTCCCATACCTGGTACATAATACGTACTGACATATAATTAATTATACAACCAATATGTATGATCATTTCTCATATGACTTCAAGTGGTCCTGTGACTTTTGCACTAAATTAATCACCAGTCAAAATTTAGTGGTTTGTAACCTCAGAGGACTGCATGTGACATACTTTTTCTTGTCTATCAATATGGTTAAGTTGTATCAGTCTATATAGTATTGTGCTGTTTGTACAGTAAAAGGTTCAGATCCCAACGACTGAGCCAAGTACTGTGTTAGGAAAATCACAGGAAATGGACAAGATGTTTGTTGTTGCTATACACCGGGCATGATAAAAAAACAGGAAAAAATATTCGGACCGAGTAGTGATATAAATGCCCAGTTCTTCGGTGTCTTCTCTCCCCTTTTTCTGGGGCGGCCCTGAAATGTCGAACGGGCTGACAACAGAAAATTGATAAGCATTGTACAGTAAATGTTGAATGTTGCGTCGAAGTTAGGCCCCAAAAAAATAATCGTGTTTACCATTAACTGACTGGTGCTATTTAAGCACCTATTCCAAGAGTTTTTGAAGTAACTTTTACAAAATTATTTTTTTCCATCTTATTGCCACCTTTTTGTTTTCCATACAAGCATATTAATGTTTACAGAAAAAATGCCTTAAATACTGTTAAAAGTTTGAGTTGCATAAGAACAAATTAAGATTTTCTGGTTGACTGTACTTATTATGGTGATCATAGACATTATACAGACCACTTCCTACTTGTAACCTTACCGAGACTGCAGTGACCTTTTAGGTTGTTCTACCCAGGTGTATGCATGCAGGGCTTTTTTCCCTTCTATAACAGAGGCCGAAATTCGGTTACTTCCCAATTGCAAAGACTGTTTTTTTCCCAATTTGAGGCAAGAAATTCCCCAAAATACAATATGCTATTCAAACTCAGTAGTCTAACCTTCTCAAAATTTGGTCAAATATCGCGCTTGAATTTCCCAAAATGAAAGGCTAAGGCCCTTTCCCAATTTTTGGAAAAAAGGCCCTGGTATGCCTCAGGTCGTCCTCAATCGTTAAAGCAAGTACATGTAAGTCTTGACATGTCCCTGTCAGGTGGTGCTACATCAAATCCCAGTAGAAACAACATACCTTTTCATTCCTACTATAACATTAATTAATTAATCAATCCAATATCAATCCAGCATAAGCTATATACGTTGTATCTAGCCGCTTGCTGTCTACCCTATTATCTGGGACACCCACAGCAGCAGCTTTAACTCATTTTTACAAATAATTGAATTTAACTCACACTTCCAAAACTCCGAATTATAACATTTTCCACAAATTTTACTTCAGATGATGAGTTTGACTTGGTTGGTTGGTAATTCACAAATTGCACTGATATAATTTTACACTTAAAAACAGGTAAATTAAAAATACTTCAATAAAACACAAGTCTTAAATTCACTGATATTAATGTTACCAATATAAATGTTTCAAATTATAATATTGGTATGAGACAAAGTGAAAGTATGACTATTATATATCATTCTACAATGTAGACTAGCTACATGATCATCAGGGTTAAACTGAATGAAGTTTATACTTTATTTACTGTTCAGCTGTGGTTTAACTGCCCATTCCACATCTATGGTCATTTCTGATCCGCCCCTAACAGACAGAAAGAAGCCCCTTCAAATAAAATTCATGAAATGATGAACTTTGCTCAAACTCTTCATGAAGAGTTCTTGAAGTATGCATAAGTTACCACTAGACCCTTGTACCTTATCAACAAAAGTTTCTTCCCAAATTTCAACAAGAGTGCCAGGTCACAAAATACGCCTGTCAAAATTCATTTTACAAAGCGTCAAAGGGCATTACTCAAAGTGCCTATCAAACTTGACCAAGATCTGATTGCCATTAACATTTCCATCAAGTTTGGTGAGGATCCAAATAAAACTATTTGAATTAGAGAGCAGACACTGTTGTGGATGCTGCCCGCCAACCAACCAACCAATAAATTGGGTGTTCCCATAGTAAGCGTATAAAAAGATGTTTATTTGTTTTCAAGTTTTATGCCCTTTTCAACAGTCAGAGTTATATGAGGCCGACAGTTCAACTAACCATCATTCCTGTGAAGAACCAGTACAAGACTATCATCCTCCGTAAGCAACTGCCTACTTTCTCACATAAAGAGACATGGTCAGTAGCTGGACCCTCCATCAGTGAGAGGTTACAATGATTTGAAGTCAGCGACCTTAACCACTCAACCATGGAGGCGGGTCCCTTAATGTATGACCGAAAAATCATTCAAGCAAGTTAACTTATACATTAATTTTGTATATTGAGGGCTCAGCGCAACACTGTTACAACACTCTTGCATTGAACCCTCGATATGAGGATACTGAGAGTTTGATAGTTTCTCAGTAAAATTTGACAAATTTGTTACTCATTTTGATGCCTAATCATAAAATGTCTAGAAATTTTGGTCAGTTTCAAGTACTTTCAACTGTCAAAAACTTAAAGTAAACACAGACAGAATCAACATTATTCGATGGAAGCATCTGATAACAACTTTCATTGCACTTAAATAGCAAATAAAATCGTCTGGAGTAATAAAATTTCCGAAATTTTAATATGATGTAAACACGAATATTCTAACGAATATTGAACTGTTTCAATAACTCAATATGATACCTACATTTCAACTCAATATCTTCCTAGGAACGATGGTTAGGTAAACTGTCTGCCTCATATATCGAGGGTTCAACGCAACAGTGTCGTAATTCATATTGAAATAAGAACAAACTACGACAGTGTTGCGCTAAGCCCTCGATATGAGGCATGGCTCTTGACTGTTGAAAAGGGGTGTAAACCCCAAACAAAAAACAAATATTTCAACTCGATGTACAATGTAGCAGTATGGTATATATAGTATTTGTACAGTACAACAACCTCTGTAGAGCAACACCCTTTGGGAGCTGTAAATATTTGCCGTTGTTTAGAGGTTGTTGCTCTACAGAGGTTAAATTTATAGTAAATATCAGCTTAGGGAAATTTTGAAGGTATTGTTATAGAGAGGTTGTTGCTCTACAGAGGTTAAATTTATAGTAAACAACAGCTTAGGGAAATTTTGAAGGTGTTGTTTTAGAGAGGTTGTTGCTCTACAGGGGGCCGCTCATGAGGTTATACTGTATTTATAAAATGGCTGGGATATTTAACCAACCTGATTAGCTCAGTTAGTAGAGTATCTGATTTGCAACCAGGAGAATCGTGGGTTTGAGCCCGCTTGGGGTGCATTATTTTCCCCCTCCTGTTACATTAATAATGAGATAATCTTCAAAATGGTGACTATTTCTTTGGGTTTAAAATTTGGTTTCAATACTAATGTTTTATTGTAAGTCATAGCAACTACTATGAAACTAGCCATCAATAAAAACAACTTCTTGAAGTACCAAATAATAACAACATTAATCAATTCACTAAGGTTTAACGTTGAATCAACAGCCAGGGTCAGTTAACTACTTCAAGCTTTAACGTGGAGGAAGAGCCAGGGCGAACACTTTGGTACAGCCACCATCATACATGTACAGCCAAAATAGTCATATTAAACTTTTTAACCCTATCTATAAATAAATAAAGACAAATCTGCTGTAGCGGCCACCTCCGAATAAGGCTACCCTGTGAATAAAGGCTTTCATTTTGAAAACTGTCACTATTTTAACAAAATGACCTGCGAATAAAGGCCACCTGTCATTGAAGTCCACTTTTTGTCTTTCCCCAAGGGTGGCCTTTATTCACAGGCTTGACTGAACATGAAAGTAAACGACAATCACACAATTTAACATCTTTATTGTACTGATATGTAGACAAGCAGCAAGTCTATTTTATTATAGTATTTGTTTACAAACTGCATGATTCATTTCCACATATCTGCCCTGTATTAGTCCACTCTACCTGTCACATGTAACTAATCACACAATCCTATTCAAAAAGAAAAAATGAAACATTCAACTCAACACCAAAAGCTCAATTGACCAGGTGTAATCTCCTCCAACATGACAATTATAACTGTACAGAATAACTTGATACTGAAATGATACCAATCCAATACCACATCACAGCCTACTGTTCATATAACAACAATGAAACATTTTAAGAAAGGCCTATAAAAACAGCCACAGGGTTATTTATCCACTACGGTGTCCGCTCTCTAATTCAAACGGTTTTATTCGGATCCTCACCAAACTTAATGGAAATGTTTATGGTTATAAGATCTTGGTCAATTTCGATAACCAGGCACTTCTGAGTTATGGCCCTTGACGGGCGTATTTTGTGACCCAGAGCTGGCACTCTTGTTTGTAATAATTTTATCTTTCTTGAATTTTTTTTAAACTTGGGCTTTATGTCTAACCAACAGCCAAGGTCATTTGGCGATTTTCCAGCTTAAAAAGTCATTGGAAGACCCTAGGCGTGTTTACCTGAGTATAACCACAAGCTAACTGGATATCTTTCTCATACATGTCCTGGAAGGGATGCAAACTCACAGACACAGTAATCACAGTAAAACCTCACCTGAGAGACCATTTTAATATCAACACCACCTCATAACAAGAAGTGTTTGTGACACACGGATGCTCCCTAATTTGATTGCCAATTGGATAGTAAGACCATGACCTTCAAAATCAATAGCGGTCATGTACGCGTGACGACCAACCTCCCAACAAAATCTGAAGAGCTTAGGCCAAATCGTTCCCCAGTTATTGGTTGAACAAGTTTTGGTTACAGACGGACAGATGGACGAAATGACCTACTGACCGACATGTGCAAAGCAATATACCCCCTTTTCTTTGAAAGGGGGCATAATAATGACCACATATATCTTACCCAGTTTACTGTACAAATCTATTTTGTCCATATTTCAACTCATTGATGAGAATACCTTAACTTAAAGACCAATTTTCTTAAGGTGGTCTTAACATGAAAGTTTTACTATAGGATTGTATTAATGAAATCTCCACAAAAGATGCTGTGCAGTCAACACTAGTGTCACATGACACAAACACGGACATTGATTGGCTGACAATGTGCCATCAGCTATTCTAGAAATGTCAGTAAAATGATACAAGACACAATGAAATAAAATCTGCAGACTGCAATCTTTAGAATTTAGCAGCAAGACTGTAGCTAGAGGTATGAGAAAATCTTTGCAGACTCGTAAAATGTTACAGTTAACAAGTCCATAAATGCTTGTAAAATCACAAGCACTGAGAAAAGGACATTTATTGACTTCAAACATCGAGTATGGTACGATAGCTCGAACATGCTTTTTGAGCTGTGACGGAAGAATGCACTAAATCAACAGTTACTGGGTATAATATCATAGTACTTTGATCAGCATGTTAAATTTATCTTATCAATATTTCTAATGTTTCAGTCAGATTTTGTGCCGAATATCCACATCCCCTACTTCGACAAAAAATAAGATCATATTGGTATGTCTTACAGACAATATGGATAAGTTTGGAGGATTTTCATAAAATCAGTCAAATAGTTAAAATGAGCTTTAAGCAAACCCATCTATAAGCCATCTATTGAACTGAGCAAATTATGACAACCTTGCCTCAAACAATGAAAATCCAAACTTTGCTACTAGAATAAAATCAAGTCTCGAAGAAGAAAGTTCACACACAGTGACAGTATATCCAGAGTTTTTTTGTCTACATACAAGATAGATGCTCTGTCATAATAACATCAAATCATGCCATCCGGGAGATTTCATATTTGCACCAAGAAGACAGCCGCCAGACAAATCAAAATCTTCTTTATCAAGAAATGCTTCAAATGCCGTGACACAAAACATATCAATGAAAATGACATATACAATCAAACCTGTATGAGTGGCCACCTCAAAATTAATGCCATGTGAAAAATGGCCATTATTTTAACAATTAACTTTCATTGATTATGATTAAAGGCTACATTTCAATAAAAGTCACATTATGTCTTTTCAATCAATGAGTGGCCTTTGTTCACATGTTTGATGGTACATCTAACACAAGCCACTGCAGGTTTTATTCATATAAAAACAACGTTCAATATCACATAAAAAAACAAAGTCACCCTATTTCAATAACCTGATACAAAAAAGTGTGACTGATTAGTGTTCAGAGCACAAACAAAACAATCACAAGGCTATTAATTTACATATAAAACACTCTACTTTATTACCTCCATCACGGAGAGTATTCATTATAAAATCTGGCGCAAAAATGCAGCAACTCAGTCAGAATGAAAACCTAGCTGACTCTGTATTGCACTAAGCTCTGGATAATCAGTAACCTGTATCTTACTATATCAATTCTACCCAAAACAATCCCACAAGTATTAATTTGGATAAATTAAATTAAAGCTCCATTACCGAAGCTTCCCTATCATCGTTATCGCTGATTTCTGATTGCTCCTAATTGCCCATTTGGGACGCCACGTTTATATGAAACATACCATTTGTACCTTCCCCTGAGAGAGCTTATGGTAATTTCGACAAGAGTACATGACCGAATCTCGTCAAGAAGTTTTACTGACGGAACAAACAGACCCATTACTAATAATGACAAAATCTGAGAAACGTAGAAATGGTAAACAGGAGGGTAGCTGGCTCACTAAGAATGATTGATGTCTTCCAAACATGGCACTGAACATCAATGAAAATGCTGTCAGGCTTCTATTCATGTGGTATATACATTGTATATTTCTGGTTTTGAAGATTTTCAGTTTTGTTCCATTTTGATCAAATCTATCTACCAATCTATTTATGTAGATTTCTCATCAATCCAGTTTGTTATAAACAATAATGTGCACACTTGGCATGTAAATGTGCTCCAGCATACAAACAAATTGGGTTTGGGTGACTAGTGGGGTTAGGGTAAGGAGTCTTTGCTAAAGAAAGTGTCCAAAAGTGGGTTTAAGTGGCTAAAATTGGGTTTATGTGTCTAAATTTTAAAATGGGAAAGCCACTTAAGTATCCTTTTGTTAGTTTGTCCGGCTTACTTCATATAGTAAGAATTTGTGCCAGTCATCTCTTTCAAGGACATATTTTAGATAGGAAAGCAATGTTTTCGACTGTAAATATCATGTTCTTCCCTTGTTTGTTTTTAGCTTTCACCATGAATTATTTCTTTTCTACTATCGATTACCGGTACCTAAATCATGCAGTATCTCAAATTACTGGTACAACTTCACTAACTTGTCATTAACAATCAAGCCTAACTCTGAATTCTTTACAATAGAGAAACGCCCACATAAAATCTAACAGTCTTCTGCAATTGTCTAACATCTGACTCAATCATGTCATTCTATATGTTCAATTGAGCTTTTTCATAACGACGATGTCTAAATAAGGTTGTGTCAGTGTCATCCATTGATTACAAGTAATTTTCACGACACAGTTATTCTTACATTGCACCAGGAAATTGAATCATTATGTAATTCAATTTGCATGCAATAGGATTCCCTTTATTTGTTGACTTGCTATCAGGCCAGCTGGTGTCAAGTTAATAATCGACCAACATTATCTCAAACTATCTAGGATAAATCAACAGTATTTACAACACATTGAATACAATTCGAACTCATTTGCGTAAAACATCACTAGCTTTCTTCTTCCTACAAGCAAGCTAGCTGGCATAATTTACATATTAGATAAGGAAAGTTACATCTGAAAATTCGTTTCAGACCCAAATTCCAGGAAGTGTCCCTGTCAAATAGTAGGTCATATTTCATGTTCTATTCATGAAGTATGCAAGAAAAGTTCAAGAAAAATTCAAGATTTCATGTATTCCTTTTGAAGGCCTGGTATAATGACCCTCTTGCATAATTCTTCCACTATGAAATGAAATCAATTCAAGAATTTGTTCATGACTTACAGCAAGTTTTAACAATACTAGGTTTATATACATGCAGGCAGTTAACCTAACCAGTTTTACTGGAGTCTGTACCAATAAAACTAAGGACCAGCCTCTGAGGTTAAGATGCTGACTCCAAATCACTGTAACCACACACTGATAAAGGGTCATGGGTTCAAGCCCAGCTAAGCCCACCATGCCTCTTAATGTGAGAAAGTAGGTAGTTGCTTACGGAGGATGTGAGTCTTGTACTGGTTCTAGTACTGGTTAGATGAATTGTCCGCCCAATATGACTCTGACTGTTGAAAAGGGGCATAAAACTCAAATAAACAAACAGTAAAACGAAACAAATTCTCCACGAGGAACAGCTAAGGTTGGTGATTCATCTGAGGTCTTCATACACTGTTGAAGCTTGAAATGTTGCATAATATTATATCACACACATTGGTAGGGTAACATAAATTATTTGGCACAAAAAAACATATATTGAGACTCGATGTCACATTCAATGAAAAACCTATACCATACTGTTAAATTTCAATTGTCCAAAGCATCAGTGAATAATTGATAAAAATTATACCATACTGTTAAATTTCAATTGTCCAAAGCATCAGTGAACAATTTATAAAAACCTATACCATACTGTTAAATTTCAATTGTCCAAAGCATCAGTGAATGTTTTATAAAATCCTATACAATACTGTTAAATTTCAATTGTCCAAAGCATCAGTGAACAATTTATAAAAACCTATACCATACTGTTAAATTTCAATTGTCCAAAGCATCAGAGAATGATTTATAAAAACCTATACCATACTGTTCAGATCCTTAAAGCGTCAAATTCATCACAAAGAACCTATACCATATCACTCATATCCTTAACAGTGTCCACATTAACACATTAAACCTAGTATACAGTATTAAACCAAATTTAGCACAATGCCAGAACATATTGCATAAAAAACATCTTATCAGTTCGGACTGTTGAATAATTCAAGATCAAACTTTACTGTCCATAAAATATTTCCATAAAAATGAGATAGGCCCCATGATGATGGTGGGAAAAAGCACGGTAAATTACAATTTATATCATGCCAGGCTGGAAACTGGACATCGTAAGGTCAGACTTCAGATTATTTCTTAGGAGATTTGAGAAAAAAATATCCGAATATTAACCAATAGACCTCTGTAGCGAGAAGCAATAACGCAATAAAAAATGCTCAAAACATTGAAGTCGGTTCATTTAATTGTGAGCAGAGCATGACTTGAATTTAAAATCAGGCGAAATCTGCTTTAATGCAACATGTAACAGAAAGATACTGAGTTGATCCAAACAAGATATTTGAATAATTCCACCGAGAATTTATCCCAATATTCAGTAATGCGATTTTCTTGTATTTATCCAGTCATACAAAGGGCAACAACTCTTCTAAGAATAGAAATTGACTTTCAGATAAGATAATGACACCAGGACATATTCCCTCAGTGTGTTTATAAAGTTCAACAACCTAGACTTAGATATTCAAGTTCTTGAACAATTCGTTAAATGTGTTATAGTGTTCGAGAACTTTCTCAATTAGAACAGGTCAGAGTAATAAAAGTGCATACTAATTAAATTCTTCCTCACATTCTAATATTTTTTCGTTTCAGACAAAAAGCCCTATAACCCCGACACTAAAATTATTTTCCAAGTCTATATTTTTTCCTACATTCAGGCAATAATAATTTGATCTTCAGATTAAAAGTTTGGTTTTCATTATTCTTTCACTTGAGTTATTTCCAAGGTATCATCACTGAAAGTAGACATATTGGCTCATGCAAATAGGCTTGTGAAGCGGTTTTATTAGAATCCATGGATGTTGATGCCATCACTGCTTTAGGCTTGTGAAGTATTTTCGGATTAACATTACCTGACTTTAAAGTTTATTACTTTTGGCTTGAGAACTGATTACTAATTTCAAGTTTGATAATTTTGCATGTAAAATTTGGCAGTACCTCGCGGAGAACCAGGTTAGTAGAGTTAATATTAGAATATAGAAAACCAGATCTAAATAACTGAAATACTGATGTCATACAGACATAAACCAGACAAAGTAAATATTCACTTTTATATTTAATGATATAAAAAAAATACAACAATGTATAAGACCTGACAGCCAGATCGAGTCAGTGTTTCTCTGGCAACAAGATGTGAATACAATTTGCCAACACAAATTTACACCATATCTGCCATAATGCACTGGACATATATCGCTAGACCATAAGAAAATAAACAAAAAAATTCTAGATAACAAATTCAGCCAACTGATAGATTTCTTTATCTTCCAAAAAATATGCTGAATAAGCAACACAACTTGATGCAAATCCCTTCGGTGTCTGACACCAACACGTAACTAATGACTAACATTTCTCTGTCTGTGTCTTCTCAACTGTTATAATCCCTAGATACAATCCAAAGAAAAATATCAAAGGGAGTTAACTCATAGACATAAATATCTGATAATTTCAAAGGGAGTGAACTCTCAGATAAATTTACAGATTTAGCCAAAGGCAATTCATTCTTGGAAATGAATACATAATATTAATCAAAGGGAGTTAATTTCTCAGAAATAAAACATAATAATAAATCAAAGGGAGTTAATTTCTCAGAAACAAAAAAGACACTAAAACAAAGGGAGTTAATTCATGAAAATACATGTAAATCCAATTTCATCTATGCGAGTAAATTCTTTAATTCTTGAAATCAATTAATTTCTTTGAGTTATCATAAATCAAATGCACAACCTTAAGAACATCTGTTCACTTTTCAGCAGCATTAGGTTTTGTACATTTTCGTTTCTCAACTAATTTAAACTTTAACAAGCCATCACTGCCAACAAGCAGACATTTTCTACTTGTATGAGGAAGCATTATACTGATTCTTATAGGTACGGTTGACCCAACTTATCTGTACCCTCTCTTATCTAAAATTCAACTTATTCCCAATAAATTTGTCCAGTCGCAGTTTCATATAAAAAAACTTTTGCAAAAAAAAAACAACTTTTACACATTTTGTCCAAAAATCATTTCATTTGGACCCCCCCCCCCCTTGAAGTCAGGAAAAGTCTGTATTAGAAAGAGTCTGTTGTATATACATTTCATGAAATTACTTACTGTTTGTGATGGGTGTGTTCACTCGGAAAAAATGATTATTTCCCCAGAGTATACGGTCACCATGTTTAATCTTGGTTCTCTCATGGATAACAGATCCATTTACACAGGTCCTGAAATGATAGAAATAAATCACTACAAACACTATCATATAAATCACTACAAACACTATCATATAAATCACTACAAACACTATCATATAAATCACTACAAACACTATCATATAAATCACTATCATATAAATCACTACAAACACTATCATATAAATCACTACAAACACTATCATATAAATCACTACAAACACTATCATATAAATCACTATCATATAAATCACTACAAACACTATCATATAAATCACTACAAACACTATCATATAAATCACTACAAACACTATCATATAAATCACTACAAACACTATCATATAAATCACTACAAACACTATCATATAAATCACTACAAACACTATCATATAAATCACTACAAACACTATCATATAAATCACTACAAACACTATCATATAAATCACTACAAACACTATCATATAAATCACTACAAACACTATCATATAAATCACTACAAACACTATCATATAAATCACTACAAACACTATCATATAAATCACTACAAACACTATCATATAAATCACTACAAACACTATCATATAAATCACTACAAACACTATCATATAAATCACTACAAACACTATCATATAAATCACTACAAACACTATCATATAAATCACTACAAACACTATCATATAAATCACTACAAACACTATCATATAAATCACTATCATATAAATCACTACAAACACTATCATATAAATCACTACAAACACTATCATATAAATCACTACAAACACTATCATATAAATCACTACAAACACTATCATATAAATCACTATCATATAAATCACTACAAACACTATCATATAAATCACTACAAACACTATCATATAAATCACTATCATATAAATCACTACAAACACTATCATATAAATCACTACAAACACTATCATATAAATCACTACAAACACTATCATATAAATCACTACAAACACTATCATATAAATCACTACAAACACTATCATATAAATCACTACAAACACTATCATATAAATCACTACAAACACTATCATATAAATCACTACAAACACTATCATATAAATCACTACAAACACTATCATATAAATCACTACAAACACTATCATATAAATCACTACAAACACTATCATATAAATCACTACAAACACTATCATATAAATCACTACAAACACTATCATATAAATCACTACAAACACTATCATATAAATCACTATCATATAAATCACTACAAACACTATCATATAAATCACTACAAACACTATCATATAAATCACTACAAACACTATCATATAAATCACTACAAACACTATCATATAAATCACTACAAACACTATCATATAAATCACTACAAACACTATCATATAAATCACTACAAACACTATCATATAAATCACTACAAACACTATCATATAAATCACTACAAACACTATCATATAAATCACTACAAACACTATCATATAAATCACTACAAACACTATCATATAAATCACTACAAACACTATCATATAAATCACTACAAACACTATCATATAAATCACTACAAACACTATCATATAAATCACTATAAATACTATCTTGAGCTTGACCCAACAAAAAAAGAGTGATTTAGGCATCCAAAACGACATTTTTTAACAGCTAACTTACCATTGGCCGAATCGTGAGAAGTGTCCGAATAAATCATTACATACAATAAAATACAGAGTCTTATCAATTTAAAATATTAACTTTTTAGACGTCCCATGGGACGTTCTATTATTAACTGATTCATGAGGAATGATATAAAAGGGGCTGATCTGCAGGGTCTCTTACCATTTTATCATACTCATATTACCGGTAAGCTAGAAATGTGTCCATAGGACACAGAATTGCCCCCGCTAAATCACACTGGACACAGAAATGAGTGTTGTGTGGCAGACATTATGTGAATACAACATAGAACAAGGTTGCTTGGGAATGCAGCCCAAAGTGGGTGGTAATTAAACTCCACTATTCAATATAAGGAATGCACAAAAAATTCAAATGTCCACTGTAACCTTGACCTTTGAGCAAGCGACACAGTTTTTGCGCAAGACACATCGTCTTGATATGATGAACATTGGTGCCAATTTATTTCAAAATCCAATCATGCATAACAAAGTTATGAGCCGGACATGAAAACTCCTGTGAAAATATTTTGAATTTTAACGGAAATCGAACTTGATCTGTATTTTAGTATTTTACACCTTATATTTCTGCAGATATTGTTCAGAAACCAAAACTTGGATGGAAGAAGGGACCGATAGGGGTAACAATTTATGCCCCAATCTCTACGCAGAGTTGTCGTTCCCGCTACGCTCATAGATTGTGTTGTTTTGTTTATCTGAAAATAATCACTTACTTAAACAAAATGATAGGAAACTGGCATCCAAGCCTGGTATCCCTTTGTTGTATTATCCGTGTTTTGAATTGTTTACTTCGCAATCATTCCGCTAAATAAGTTTTAGAGTTACAAGGTTAAATAATCCCTAATGGCACAGCTTATAACGGAGCAACCTGAAGTGTTTTTCTAAAACAACATGACATATTTCATTATGACATCTAACAAATAATTATAAAACATACACAAAAGCATGTTTATTGATCAGAGTGTAGTTTGCCAAGATTCTTGGCATTGAGACGTTGACAGAGGTATGTATGGGTTGGAAAGGAACGACAACTCTGGGTAGAGATTGTTTATGCCCTTCTGCCATTTTGAATGGCAGGGGCTAAAAAATAAATGTTTTCATTAATTCCATTTGAAGGGGTGATGCAAACTGTCTACAAAAAGATAAACAGTCTCATGAGTAAGTCAGACTAATATATCAAACTTTATTCAGGGACCTATGTCTTCAAAAAAGTTAAATCTTGTAGTAGAAATGTCGACAAATCCAATAAGAAATTATTGCTTCTTTCAAATAGACTCACCTCAATATCTGACACTAAACTTGAACCAAACAATTCCTTACAATAAAGCTGACACTTTGAAGTCTAAATGAAATATTTTTGTTTTCGAGATATTTAGAAAGATGCGACACTATATTAACTTTAAGGATTTCAATCTCTAATGCATAACCTCCATTTTGAAGAGTACTCAATTTCATAAATTTTACTGATATATTGACATATTCCTGAGGGTCATGGGATGTTCCAAACATCATATAAACAATTTGGATTGACTAATCATTGGTTACCCTTAGACTTATACACATTCTTGCATTTATTGTATCATCTGTTAGAGAGGTAGGTCAATTTTCATAAAGGAGACTTCATTTGATTTTGTGGTATTATTTTACGTTAGGGGTAGAGGAACAAAAATGGTTGTAACTCTTAACCGATGGTAAAAGATTTTAAAAATTCACCTGTAAATGTCTTAATCAAATGAATACTAGTATACAAAAGAATGACAGTATTTAATATTTATTTAACTCTTCATATTAGACACCGAAAGCCTTAAAGGGAAGAGATAGAAAATGTAAACAGTGGTAAGCTGCCTCGTCTGTCTGGTTGAGCAAAATGATGTGCCAAGTGACTTCTTGGTCTTGAAACTACCGTATAAGTGGTTCGAAAGAAGAGAACTGAAGTTGAGTACAAAAATGCTATTTGAGATTTGAGACAGATCTTTACTTTTTATGCCTAGGGACCTGGTATTAAATCCATGGCCTACAAAATTTCAGTATTTAAGTTAACAATTTAAAATATGGGTTCCATTTGAAATAGCAACATCATATTGGTACTGCATGATCACCACCCATCCAAATGGAATTCATGAAAGCATGAATCTTTCAAGAAATTATACTGCATAGTTCATGAAAATTTCATGAAATATGATTCCCCAAACTTATACAGCATAGTTCATGAAAGGTTCATGAAAGGTTCATGAAACATGAAATTTCCCCCAGAACTTATACTGCATAGTTCATAAAAAATCATGAATAGTTCATGAAATGTGACTTTTTCCTAAACTTATATAGTTCAAGAAAAGTTCATGAAGTATTAATAATAATTTGTCAATGGCAATTAAAAAGCTTTAAAACTACATCAATGCTCAAAATCTAAAAAAAACTCTGATTACATCATAATCATGTAACGCATACCATACAAATAAATCTATATACCTTTAAGCCAAACTATCAAACTTCAATTAAAAACATGGTTTCTTTGATTCTATTTACATCAAAGTAATACTTCTTTATCTTAATCATCTAGAAATTAACAATAGCAAAAATTGAAATCTTAGATTCGAAAACAACTATCAAATATAGGAGAAATGGTAAAAATCTTAAATAAAATGAGATTTTTTTTTTAACTATTGGTGAGAAAGATCTCACAGTGAGCTAGCTGTCTTGTGTTTCTACATTAATTAACAAATAAAGCCTACAGGCAAATACACATGTTTTCTCCGATTTGTGTAATTATCCTAATTTCGAATCCTTCCCGCATATTCAGCTTGCTTGAAGGCTACTAATTTATTTAAAATACACCAAAAAAACAAACTGTGTGAAACATGGAAAGAAATGTTCACTGGTCTGAAATCTAGTACTGTCTATATCGACTACACATGAAAATCAATCACAGTAGAAAACTCTTGACACAAGTTTTTGTGGAAGAAATCCTGGTTTCTTGATGGCGACATTGTTCATCTATAGATTTATAAAACTGGTTATAAAGAATCTCTAGGGGTGGGGGTGGGGGGGGGGATGGAATCTCCTAGGTTGATTGGTAATAGATTCTGGTTAGACATCACTACCTCTTCCCATCTGGGACCATCTACATGTCGAGGGCTCAGCGCAACACTGTCGTAACTTGTTCTTATTTCAATATGAGTTACGACACTGTTGCGTTGAACCCTCGATGTAATGACAGAGTAATGGTCCAGCGGACAAGCATAATTAGGAAGGACAACTCACATACACTGATCAAACCGTCATTGTGGCGACTGTGTCAAGCTCACTGACAAAAAATATAAAAGAGTTATAATTGTTTGTTTGTTTATTTGAGTTTTACGCCCATTTTCAACAGTCAGTCATGTCTGACATGGTCGATAGCAGGGATCGAACCCACGAGGACAGTCATTATATTGATGTGATCGCTAAATGAGATTTTACTGTAAGTGATAAATATACCTTGCTCCATCTACGGGTGATATGAATACTTCATTCTCCTCTATATCGACAACACAATGTTCCGGTTGAATACCTAGTCCACTTAATTGTATGTCCGGTTTTGTCTCATCATTAGGACATCCTACTAAAGTATGTTCCTGAAAATATAAATAAAAAAAATCATGTAAACAGCAAGTTTTTCCCAATAGGACAGAGCTATATGTGGCCTTTGCATACACCCCCCCCCCCCCCCCCGAAAAAAATAAGGTTGGCAATATTTTTTACAAATATATTATTTTAGTTTTTAGATGTAATACCAGTATGTTTCGTAACTGAATAATAGTTCAGCAATCCATATCCTTTGCTCACTCAAAGCACATGAATCTTGAGGCTGACCTATTCATTTCTCAATGTAAGTCTATGTAACTTCAGATACCATGAGTATTTTTAGTACTTTGATAATTGTATATTTCTTTATTTTAGGTTGGTTGATTTTTACAATTGCTGAACAATTATACAGCATTCTGGAAAACTGTAACAGTTAAATAATTACGTATGATAGACTACTTTGTAGCATTCATGCTATCAGGTGGGAACTCCAGACAATAATTTGACAATGTCTGACAGGATGAATTAATGTTTTGAAATTATATCGTAAAGGTGTCTGATCTTTGCCTGATGTCACAAAAATCAATGAAGAAACACAAGTATAAAAAAATTTAACCCAAACCCAAATAATTATATAAACCTTACCCAAAAATATAAATCTAACCCATATAATTATATAAATCTTACCCCAAAATGTAAATCTAACCCATATAATTATATAAATCTTACCCCAAAATGTAAATCTAACCCAAATATATGAATCTAACCCAAATATATCAATCTTACCCATAAATATAAATCTAACCCAAATATATGAATCTAACCCAAAAATATAAATCTAACCAAAAATATAAATCTAACCCAAATATATGAATCTAACCCAAAAATATAAATCTAACCCAAACAGTAAATACATTTTTGTGAACTGCAAAAATATTTAACTTGATTCAAAAACCATCTATAACATGATAATATCTAAATCAACCAATCAAAAATATCAGCACTTCTTTGTCTGTGGGGTCAGACATGTTAGCTGAATCAACAGAATGCAGGTCTGCATTTTCAGTCAAATCATCACAGAGAAGCGAGTGCATGGCTTTTGGATAGAACCTGCCCTCTTCTGGGCCGATTTCATAATCCTATTTTTGTTTAAGTGGCTTTAACGCCAATTTTTAAATGATTTGCAATAAAATACACTGGCTGGTTCCACTAACCAGTATTACCGGACTGTATTCTAACCAGTACTATCTTACCCTTCTACAAGGAGCCGGCAAATTCTCATTCTCCACTAATGGAAGAAAATTAAAATATGTATTTTTTGTCAAATTTTCATAGAAGGATATGACCTGATGCTTGTGAGATTTGAACCCAGATCGCCGGGTTACAAATCGAGGGCTCTGTGCAACACTGTCGTAACTTGTTCTTATTTCAAAATGAGTTACGACACTGTTGCATTGAACCCTCGAAATACCACACACTATAACCATGGTTACCATGGTTGCGGCCTCATAGTCCTAGATGACATATAGTGATCCTCCACTCGGCCATGTGACTTATTATTATACTTAAGTCAGACCCTTTGGAATGAGAGGCAGTAAATAAAATCTGGTATGTTACGCTTGAGCATTGAGACAATAAGCTGTTCACTATACCTTATTGTTTTGTCAGGTTTAACCCCATTTTCAACATTATTTCAGTCATATCGTGGCGGGCAGTTATCCTAACCAACTTTCCTGGACTTCATTTAGGCCTTAACAAGTACTAACCACATTCTATCCGCAAGCTTCTGTCAAGCTACCCCACATATTTCAGAGGTGGAGGACAATTTAGCATAGGATGTAATATATTCAGTCAAATTTGCCACGGACAGTGTGAGCATCGCCCGGGGTTCGAACTCATGACCTCTCGATCAGTAGACAAATGCTCTAACCACTGAAGACAAAAGCCATTTAAACCAATACAGAAAACAACAATCAATCATTTTGTATTGGATTTAACATCCTTTCAGTGTTAATAAAGTCTGACAAATTGACAATATGTTTTTTTTTATTTTTCATTTTTTTCAATGCAGGGAATATGTTCGTGCAAGAATCTATAACATATTGGCGGAAATGTCCACCACCCCCTTCTCCCTTACAAAGACAGAAAAATGTATTAAATATTATACAGTCAATGTCAATGTAATGAAAAAATTGTACAAATACAGAGCTAATCAATTTTACAAACTCACAGTATGACATTGACAGTGCCATCACAGAGCCTCTGACATGATTGGTCGATACTTGAAGGAGCTAAGCTCAAAGTAGAATAGAAATTTTATTTATGTAAATGTCAATTTTGCAAATATGCTTGTCAGAATTGAAGTATGTATTCTCACTAGGAACACAAAACTTCCATTATTTGACTTATCTACTTTCTAAGTATTTAGGCCATGTACCAATTAATACAGCACCTAACTGCATCTTTATCAATGTTTTAGGCAAACACTATCAATATATTTCTAATCTGAAATCATAACCAGAAAAAGAGGAAACTATCGATATCTTTTATGGAATTTCAAATAAAAATGAAGATCAATGTTTGAGAAATAGATTTAGATCAGACAAAACATGTTATCTTAAAGTTTGCAATATATATCAAAATTTGTATCAAACATGGTTAAAACATATCATTATTACCGTAATTTTCGGAAAACACTCTTTTCTATACTTCTGGCTGCTATAGTCCAGGCCTACACCACTAAATTTGTTTTAGTTTGAGAGTGATTTTAGTGGTGTATGCCTTGGACTATAGCCACAGTGTGGACTATTGAAAAAAGTCGCACCCGTAATTTTCAGAGTAGGGTTAATGTTATTTCACAACTGCTGAATACAAAAACATCAGACTATCTAGATAAGATGTAACACCACTAAAACTTAACAAAAAACTAAACTGTCTCCCTTCGTAGTTAAGTCCCCTAGGGAATTATATGCAATGAAAGTGTGTGGCAGACAATGGTAGAAAAATTGCAAAACCAGTCTGGAAAAAATCTATGGTTTGATGTTATCCATAAACCAGTCTACCATATTTATGCTTGGCCAAAATGTATATCATACTTTTATTTTGTTAAAACAAGTAACAGCATCATAGAGCTGGTAAAAAACAGTATGGTAGAGTATTTTATAGTCCAGATACAACCCTCTCAGGTATTGGCCAATATCTTTTTCAGCCAAACAAGACCATTATATTGTTCTATAGAAAGACAGAATTAAATGGATTGCTTTCCTCTTATTTAATGGACTGGTTCTATGGAATTTTATGGACTGGTTGCCGGTATCTAATGGAATGGTTTTCCCTGAACTTCATCAGATAACGAAAAAAGAAATTGAAAAACAAGACAAACAATTGCCTTTTTGGTCTCTTATTGCATTCTGCACCGACATATCAAATTGATAAAATAAATATTTTTCTATAGACAGTAACAGCCATAAAAACAAAGAAACAAAAATATTCATGGAAACTGAACTTAAAGACTTGCATTGTAACATGGAGCAGGAACTACATGTTGTTTACGTACAATTGGCGGATATAGAAAAACATAGTTCTTTGGTATGCATTAAAATTCATGTGCGCTGAGCTAGTGATCGATGGCCATGAAAAGCTATACTATCGTTTTAGTTTCCAATAAAGAAACAGAGATGGTAATCCTCTGACCTCTTAAGTGACCAAAGCTGAATGATATCATACGCATGAGAAATCAAATTTCATTGGTCATAGCAACAATTTTATTAGCCAATCAAATTACTTGATTTTAAGTAACATAAGCAACCAACAAACTTTGGAATAAACAATGCGTACAATGGATCATAACCAATCAGAGAAGGTATTTCCTGTCTAATTCTTAAAATCAAATGCGGAGGGGGGGGGGGGGGGGGGGGGGCACATGAAACGCAAGTTATATAGTGCACCTTTTCATCTAAAATGCTGTAATTCATTTTGGCCTTTCATGGAGCTGGGATGTAAATCTTTTATCTTATGTCCAGACTGTGGGATTTATGATAAAAGATTTATTAGTTTAATTACAGCCTTCAAAGACTTGTTCTTCAAGTCAGTCTGCTGCACAATATGTCAGACAAAAAGCATTTGAATTCGTGAATTTGATTGTTCAATATTAAGGCAACTGGTTGCAGACGTTAAATAAATCATCATGTTCTATTACCATGGCAACAAGAAATATGAAGGGTTGAATGCAATATAATTACATCTCAATATAAATATACCACCATTTACATTACCATGTATTTCAGCCTTTCAAAAAATTTAGCTCGGATGGAACTTTAAAGTCAACTATGTAGCTAGAAGTCACTCATTGAAATAACTCTTTACAATGATCAATACATACTTATATAGCAAATTCCCCTTGATAAAAACCCCTAATTGTAGGTCCCTTTAAATCTATTATGAGACAAAATGAAACCTTCTTATTCATTTTGATACTCTAATAAACTTTATAATACAATGTATATACAATTAATGTGTCAAAAGCAAGTCAGACAAAAATTGGATAATTTAATAAAAAATTCTGTTATGAAATGTAAATTCCTCGAGTGACATGCCTTAGGGGATACATTGTTTTCATTTCATTTCAGTGGGTTGTAAAGCTGTTTTTTATGATATTTCAGTCATATTTAGCAGCTCTGTGTCCCCTTACCAGTTTTCATGAACTGCATTCTAACCAGTACTAACTAATAACTAATACTGTCCCGCGAATCTACATTTTTTGCCAAATTTTCATTAAAGGGTATATGACAGGGAAAACTAGCCGGGGGAAAAAATAGACCGCTACACCGGTATTCAATAAACATCTTAAGTAATTTTTAAACTTAAGTTATATTTTTCCTTAAATTCAACTTTTTCCTCAACTCTTTTGTACTAATATAAAGGAGGAAATCACAATAATATGATTTTATCTTTGTTCTAAAGATGCCAATTATGAAAATGATAATTCCTTTTCACACTTTTGATGACTGGTTTACAAACTTTTACCATGAAAAAAATTTACACTAAAGTAAAAATTTCGAATTACATTTTTGTAATTTAAAGAAAATCTTAAGATGTTTATTGAATACCGGCCCTGGGACTCTAATCCAAAATCACTAGGTTACAAGTCAAGCACACCAACCACAGGTCACAGTGGCAGCAGAATACTTTGTTTATAAAACTTTCAATCCAGCTACACAGAATGAATGGCGAAAAAGAATAAAGCCTGTGAATGAGGGCCACCCTTAAGGAAGACAAAATGTGACCTTTATTGATAGGTGACCTTTATTTTAAGGTCATACGTTCCAAATAATCAATGACAGTTTTTAAAAGAATTGCCTCTATTCCATTCACAGGGTGGCCTTTAATCAGAGGTGGAAGTTTAAGCACAGGTTTGACATCAATCAGTGCAGTAGACAGGAACAACAAGATACAAATATAGAGCTGTCTTCCAATTCTTTTCATTAATAAAGACAAATCCAAACAAATATGACCAAGTTCTCATGGAAACAAGAATCTACATTCTCTAAAAGCTTCATGAACACCTTGATGCCCCGAACACCAAAAAAAAAGGCAACAGAAGAAATTTGCGCAAAAAAAATCAACGAACATCAGATAAACCACACCACAATATGGTTTAATATTCTTGCAAAACCTAGAACATATGATGCTCATTCATAAACATTCATCTTCTATCAAATTTGTACACAAAATCGACAGCAAAACAATCTAATTATACTGAAAATTTCTGTCCATGAAGGCAACTACTTAATCATTCAAAACTCTAGTGAAATATTCCCCATAATAAAATCAGAATAGAAAACTCTCAGAGGCACACAGTATAACAACAAAATCGGTATGTTCACATCAATTTCCTAGATAAAACATGGCAGTATTATGAATAGGGAAACTGGCATATTAATACAGATAGTTCACAAATATTATTCATACTATTAACCCTAAATCGCAAGAAGGAGCAGGCAAACAAGTGCAGAATCACTGTTATAAAATTAAACCTGTCCATCATTTTGAAGATGAGCTTTGTATTACAGTAAAACCTCTGAAAAATTAATCAGGCCCCTTCCGGACTGGGGCAAAAGTCCGTTTTTCTGAGAAATCCCATTTTCAGAGAAATTTTGATACACAGTGTACAACCTCTGTAGAGCAACACTCTGCGGGAGCTGAAAATATTGAAATATTGGCCGTTGTTTAGAGGTTGTTGCTCTACAGAGGTTAAATTTATAGTAAATATCAGTTTAGGGAATTTTTTAAGGTATTGTTATAGAGAGGTTGTTGCTCTACAGAGGGCCGCTCTGGCGAGGTTGTACTGCATCTGAAAAAAGGGACTAGAAAAATCTTTCTGGGAATTCTGGTATTCAGGGAGTCCTGTTTTCATGTGTTTTACTGTGTGTGACAGGCATCATAATACTGTTACATTCAGGTAGTCCAGTGCATTATACCACTAGGCCATCAATCACCCATGTTTTCTTACTCTTGTTTTCTAAGTATATGGGGTAAGATGTTTACAATTGATTACGTAAGGTATTGTTGTGTCTCAAGTATTTTTTATTTATTTATTTTTTTATTTGATTATTGAATCGGCGTGGTAAGGTATTGTTGTGTATGAAAAACTTCTTTTCATTATTCAGTATTTGGGGTGACATACTTACAATTGATTATTGAGTGGGTGGGGTAAAATTTATAAACTATAAAAAATTCATTCCAATCAATTTCAGATTAAAATGATAAATTCTTACAGTAATAACTTATATATACACCCAGATGAAAATGTTGCAATAAAACAAGCTAGTGTCAACAAAACCAATATGCGAAGTCATTAATTATTCACAAATTACTTAACAAAATTGAGTATCATAAAGCTATTGTTCTCCCAGGAAAAAGCCGGCACGCTCGGTCTTTTGATGTTCGTGGGCATATTATTAAACCACATTGTGTCTATGCTTCTGTACACACCCAGCAGTATGTAATATTCATATAGTCCACTTCTGCATAGACAACAAAATCATTTCTTACTGCGCTGATTATTGTATTCAGCTCCCCAAGCACCAATAAATTCCATTCTGAATAAGGAAGAGGCATACCATCTAAGAGACATTAATTAGAGCACCTGCTTACCAGTATACAAAAACCTTGACCCAGAAAGCAAGAATTAATAATTCAAACACTTCAACACAACCAATGTATTTATTTCCAAGTTGTCCTCTGAAATCCCATGTGACCAAATTATCCCCACCCCGGTTGACTTATGCAGTTCCAAAATTTCTTCCTACCTTCTAAATTTAATTTAGGCAGCTTCAAATTATACCTTTTATCCTCAGTATATCCAGGGCTCAGCGCAACACTGTCGTAACTTGTTCTTATTTCAATATGAGTTACAACACTGTTGCGCTGAATCCTCGATATATAGACTTACACAGCCCCAAATTGTCTCGACTATCCCAAGTTGACCTAATTAAGCAGCCCCAAATTGACCTACCCTCACCAAATAGCCACTATAACCCCTGTCAAATAATTATTCATTCTTCATGAACTATTCATGAAATACACTATATATAACAATCCAAGAAATTTGCATGATTTCATTAATTAATTCCTTCCAGATGTTCTTTCCCCAACCAACTTGTCAATGCTTCTCTTTGACAATACCCCATCAAAAAATTTGTCCCCTCAGACCCTTGTTGACTTAACACTAAAAGAGTTCGGTAGATTTCTTTACTACTGTAGCTAGATTGAGAGAAATGAGCAGACACTAAATCTATCAATTATTCAAGAGCTTTGTACCCTTAAATTTGTAGAAGAAGAACAAGTTTTTTCCTGAATTCTGTGGTCAAGAAAAATAAAATCTCAACACAACGTTTAGACATCAGCTGTTAGGTATGCCTATTTTACCATTCAATAAAGACCCAGTGACATTTATTACTAAATCAGTGACATATTCATTTTGAAACTCTGTGAAGAGTCATGTGACTATTCAACGGAGCCTTAGCTTGGCGTGACATCCAATTTCAATCGATACAATGTCATTAAGAGTTTCTGTTTTTTTTCTTTTACTTGTTACAATAAAATGTGATACACTCTTAAGCAAGGCAAAACAAAATCCTACATTTTAAGAAAGTCTGAAATAAGGGCATCTTTAGATAATTGTTCGTTTATCAGTTACACAGCCTAACATAAAAACCTGTCAGCGATTTTGACAAAACAATCTTCTTCATTATTTATTTCAACCTTTTGTTTTCAGTATAAGCATAAAATGATAACCCAAAAAAATGTCTACCTTTTTATACACTGTGAATGGCTTGAGTTATGTACGGGTATCCGCAAATCGAACTATTTTTGGGATGGCCCTATTGAAGTAAATGAACTTGTAAAAACGACTGACATATGACAAGTAACAGATTACAAAGTATGTTCATAGCGATGGACATCAGAAATATAATTGAGAGTCTGTCCATTGTTCCGTAATTTTTTGGGATGAATAATACGCATTTTTATATAATACGCATTTTTTGTCTTACATACTGTGAAACCTTATATAATAGTCACCTATAAAAACAGTGAGTTACCATTAAGACTTTATATGGGAGGGGGGGGGGTTATTAGCAGAAATTTCTTTTTATTTTTCCATGACTTTATTTTTGTACAGACTATTCTCTGGGCTATTCTCTGTTTGACAAAAAAATTGTTATATTATTATGATTAACAGTCAAGTGACATTAAAAATAAATTTATAGTGTTTAAATATGTATAAATGTTTAACCTTTTTCTTCTTTTTTAACTTTTAGTTATTATGTTTTGTCATAAATATTTTGTTCATATTTGTATGCTTTTTAATTCTGCTTTTATATAGTTATTAAGTTACATGTACTTTAACTGAAGGCCATATCGTAAATAAGTTTTATACTTTATATGTTACCTTGAAGAAATAAATATTTTATTATTATTATTATATAGAACACATTGAATTACATAAAGGACCATACAAACAAACAACTGAATAAAGGCAAGCAGTGTCCAGGTGACATTTCACATTCCCTATGGAAACCGTAATGGGAGTCCTTTGTTGACAGGCCTCTCTGTCCTTACAGGAGCCCTTTGTTGACAGGCTCCTATGTTCTTACAGGAGCCCATTGTTGACAGGCTCCTATGTTCTTACAGGAGCCCATTGTTGACAGGCTCCTATGTTCTTACAGGAGCCCATTGTTGACAGGCTCCTATGTTCTTACAGGAGCCCTTTGTAGACAGGCTCCTATGTTCTTACAGGAGCCCTTTGTTGACAGGCTCCTATGTTCTTACAGGAGCCCTTTGTTGACAGGCTCCTATGTCCTTACAGGAGCCCTTTGTTGACAGGCTCCTATGTTCTTACAGGAGCCCTTTGTTGACAGGCTCCTATGTTCTTACAGGAGCCCTTTGTTGACAGGCTCCTATGTTCTTACAGGAGCCCTTTGTTGACAGGCTCCTATGTTCTTACAGGAGCCCTTTGTTGACAGGCTCCTATGTTCTTACAGGAGCCCTTTGTTGACAGGCTCCTATGTTCTTACAGGAGCCCTTTGTTGACAGGCTCCTATGTTCTTACAGGAGCCCATTGTTGACAGGCTCCTATGTCCTTACAGGAGCCCTTTGTTGACAGGCTCCTCAGTATTTGACATCTGAAGACAATTGTTGTTTAAGAAAAAAAGGTAAAAACAGGAGTGTATAACCAAATGAAATAAAACATCAACAAAAACAAACTTAAGCAATCGTTGATTGTCAATTGACGTTACATTTTGAAAATATGTCTTAAATTTCATAACAATGGGTTGATCTGTCAAAATCAGCAAATGACAACACAGCTTATAGGGTCCATGGATGGCTCAGAAAAGAAGACATGTAAGCATAGCTAACCCCTTTGAAAAAAAATCATGAAATCATGGATTTTTCTCCAACTTTTCTTGCAGACTTCATGAATAGTTCATAAAGTAAAAATAACTATTCCTATGACCATTAACATTCTTTTTATCATTCTACAGTCAAGTGGCCCTATTTATTCATACAATTTAACAGGCTATGCAGAGACTGTTAAACAATTGCCTGCATTGCGCAACATGAAATATTAACCATAATCATGAGAATCATCCTCTGAAAAGAACATCAATTCTAATTTGAAGAACATTTCACATCAGTTTCACATGCTACTCACATTTGACCAGTCAGGAGTAATTTCACGTCAGTTTCACATGCTACTCACATTTGACCAGTCAGGAGTAATTTCACGTCAGTTTCACATGCTACTCACATTTGACCAGTCAGGAATAATTTCTTTTATATTTGTTACTGCTTACCCGACCTCCCCAATGGACCCCCCTGACCCGATACTTTTTATCAGGGCCCGAGGTCACCCGAGACTTTTTATCAGGGCCCGAGGATCAGCTGGAAGATCTTCTTTCTCACTTTCTTACCTTTCTGCACGCATTCAAGAGCCAAAAAAAATTCTACTACAAATAATTTTTTTTATACGCCATAACCCACATCCACAAACCATCCTCCAAAAGTCAATGATAATTAGTCTGTGAAGAATGACCGTAACGAGACATTCAACAAATGTCCTACGCTAGAACTTGACAGTAACGCAATACAAATGTAGCGACATTAGTAATTCAATTTACTGCAAGTAATTATTGTCTGCTATCAAATTACAGCAAATTACCGTACTAATTAAAGATACATTAACAACATTAGCCATCAGAGGTCCATATTGCACCAGGTAGAACAAACACATCACATATTTTCATTTTAACATACACCATTTTTTAGCAACTAATTTGATTTTTACTCTTGGGATCAGCGTGGGATGTCCATGTGTAATGATAATGGCATTGCTAACTAACTTTCACCAACCCATCTGAGTAATTATCTCCCTTTAACTCCAAGTAGAATCATCAGCTACAAAATTAATATTAATCAGATAAAAAAACATGAGCACCAAACTGTCACAGAATACAACTCGAGGGTTCAGCGCAACAGTGTCGTAACTCATATTGAAATAAGAACAGGTTATGACAGTGTTGTGCTGAGCCCTCGAACTGTAAAGATAATCTGGGGAAGAAGAAATGGATGGGAACTGGAAGTTGTTAAATGTAATTTACCCTTCCAGAAGGAATGGGCAACTTCTGAACATGTAGAGGAATATTGACATTGTTCTTAAAATTTCCTGAAAGTAAGACCTGGCATAACTTGGAATCGAACCCGAATAGCTGGGTTACAAATCCTGCACACTTCATTACCACAGGGATCACAGCCTCGGCAAACAAATTCACTACAGCCAGATTGTAGCCACTGTGCTGTGACCAACTTCAAGATAATTTCTTTTAATAAAGTGTTTTGGTTTTACCCAGTTCAGTTACTAGTATATATCGCAGGCAGTTATATTAACCAGTGTTCCCAGAATCAATACCACTAACAACCTTGTTCTCCACAATTAACTGCCGACTTTTTCAAAAGAATCGCTAAAAACATCAACAAAACACAAATGGCTTTTAGCACTTCTTCTACCAATTTGTCGCCAAGACCACACGCCAGACCCAGACGGAAATCTCTCTCCATGAAGCTGAGAGGACTTTGTTATGGAAGAAATAATAGCCATCAAATCAATGGCAACCTGAATAAACAGAGAAATATGCTCAACTAATGAAACAGGACAAAAACTTTCAGCTGAGAGAATAAAAAAATAAACAAATCTATGAGACCAACCTTTGCAAGATGACAGAAAAAAAATTCTCTGACATTCTTGTAATCAAGAAGAAAACCAAAGAGCTTCACAAATCTTCGTGACGGAACTTTAAAGGAGGAAGAAAAACTGAATGAAAACCTTCCCAATGAATAAATAGTCGCTATTCAACAGACAACTGTTCCTCATTGAAGCCACATTACATTGTCAACAACTTTTGAAATTTTCTAAAGACAAAAAAAGTTTCCATAGCAACAGGGACATATTTAGAATAAATCGTTGAAATTAAATGCTCCTTACTAAAAACTTTAAATAATGCAATATACAGTAAATGTTTTGGAAAACATGCTTTGGAAATCGCAGGAAATAGTCAATGCATGTATGGCTGCTTAACACCGGGCATGATAATGAACCAGGAAGAACTATTCGAAATAAGAATGGGGATCATTGTAAATGCCCAATTCACCTGTATCCTCTCTCTCTCTGGGGTGACCCTGAAATGACCATATCTGTCAAATTGGGCAGTTAAACAATAGATAAACAAATGAAATGCAGTTCTATCAAGTAATTGTAAACAAAGGATAAAGGCTGTTCTTGCAAAAGGACCATACCCTATATTTGGAAACAGTTAAACTTAGAAACAAGAATATATTTCAGCAATGGCATTCAATTAAAACTAAAATCATTCCACTCAGATGCATAAGAGCCTACCTATCTAAATCAACAGGTAGAGTGTTAAAGGTCTATAATGGACCCTGAGACTGTGTCTTCGAGACATATTCTAAATGTCCATTCGGTTAACCTTTCCTCTAAAGCTATTTATAACCACTGCTGATCATTCTAAGAAGTTGGCAGCTACATGTGCATGCATTTATAAGAACAAGGTTAGCACTAGAATCCAAGAAAACTGGCTTGTTTATCTGCCTGTCAGTTCATGATTGAGACACTATAGAAAATAATGGTAAACCCCAAAATATTTTTCTTCAGAAGAATTAAGAGTGCATTTGATGGCTAAGATTTAAGTATTAATTAGTAATAATCCCTCAGTCGCTGATACTACAGCGAGCATACCAAAAAAGGGATCAGGAACAAGTTTTTAGACTACCACCATGACAAGCATTTACAACACATCCTCCTTAGATACAACGTCACAAAAAGACATCAACGTGTCTCATTATACAGTCTTCAGAGAAGTTAATTTTCTGTGTGTAAGATGAACGCCAAATTCATGACGGCTTTAATTCCACAGGGATGTGCAACCTGACAGAGAAGCAATCAAAGCATAACACATTTTCCTTATTTTATTTTGGTCAGAGATATATACTGCCCTAGATGGAAAACCAAGTCGTATTTCTTTATTAAAAAAAGACAAATAAAAATCAGCAACACTAAAGAATCATTTAAAAAATCAATTAACTTGGAATAAGACCATCTTCTACGACAGCCCTTTAATTTTCTCATAGGATCTGTCAAATGTAAGACACCTTTAAATGGAATATTGGATTTTAAAATATAACTAAAGAATAACTATCAACAAATATAAATTGACTAACCAATCAAAGATCAATATTATATCTCTTCAACCAATCAAGAACAAGCTTTTCATTTCATTAACCAATCAGACAAAGCGAACCAAATTACAGCATTCAAAACTTCATTTGCAAGGATTGGATTTGATAAGGAACTAATCTACATTCTTTACAACTTCTAGACTTTGTTTCATGCAAAATACAAATCAGTGCATACAAATCTCTTGGCACTAAAAAACCAAAAGCCTAAAAAGCCATCTTTCATGATGCCACAGATACAAAGTTGCAGATTTCATGCCAAGGTTAAACAATGAATATGGAGTGATACTAGCAAGGTTTTTCCTTATTGCCAAACATTTGTCAACATTAGACTTATCACAGACAAACAGTAATTTGGGCAATATCATTACAAAGGGAAACAGCTGAGTGCTAATGTTCATATAATTTAATAAGAATATTTTCCTATTTAGTATTCTGTAACTCTGCAAGTTAATATAGTATCTTATTTCAAAATGACAACTGGGTTTGTGACAGTGTCTACAATTAAGATGAATATTTTCTAGATTAGGGAGGGGTAGAAGCATTTAAGATTGACTGAGCCGACAATTTTTAGAGGATTCCAAACTCCTAGATCACTGTGCAAAGGGTTGAAGGCTGGTTTAATGACAGAATGCCTTAAGTTGTTCTTAAGGTGTGTTTGGGGTTCATTAGGTTTTTTTTATTAGTGTGCTTGGGGGTGAAAAGAAGTAATAACTAAAGAGTACTATAATTGACCATGAGGTGTCGTTAACAGATGTTTGGCTGTACTTCCATCACCATTGGAGAAAACTTCAAAATTCTTCATATGAAAACAGTATAATTATGTATTTATTAAAATCTTTAATAGTTAATGAAACTCAGACATAACTAAAGAAATTGTTGGAATATCAAAAATTCCAAAGGGATTGGAAAAGAAAATCAATTAAATCACTTACTGTATATGTCTTAATATTGGCGCCCGTTTTATTTTGGCGATATTGGCGGTCAGCATCGGAGCCGCCAAATCTAGACCGCGCCAATATATAATGCTGGAAACTTATTTTCTTAAGTGTTTTAATTTTGGCACTTAAGAAGACAGGACATGGTTTTATTTTGGCAGTTGGATATGAAACCGTCAAATATAGAACCCGCTATAAATTCATGAACATCTTAAAAACGCCAAATTTTGCACCCGCAGAATTAAAGACGTATACAGTATTGAAAAGTTGTATATGAATCATTAGCCCATATCTTTCTCTGTATTGACAAATAATTTCTCTATGATTATAGATATTGATCATAAGTTTCACGCTAAAATGTAATCATCAGTTTGTAAACAGGAATATGGACGCTTTCAAAACATTCGGAAGTCAATCATTTGTCGATCAAACAATGGAAATAAAACAAACTCAATACAGACTCAAACACTGCGGGCAGAACACATTAACTTCGATTCATTCTGCGAAACAAATGCCAAACAGTGAGCAAATGATGAATGTCTTTCATGATGTTTCTGGCGTTGTAAAAATGTTTAAGGTAATGGTTCGCACATCTTAGCAGTTGTGGCTTTATCAGTCAAGTTCCAGTCGGACAGTCTGTGATGAAAGCCACTCGCCCATCTTGTTTGTTTCGTTTTGTTTCAGCAAGCTTAAAGCTGTTTTTCAACAATATTTCAGTTGCATAATTTATCATGCCCATTTTGAATGGAATTCATGAAAATAATAATTTTTCTTGAACTATTCTTGCATAGTTCATAAATAGTTCATGAACTATGAATACTTATTTGACAGGCTGGTGAAAGATTCACCAAACCTAAGTCTTCCTGGACTGTATTCTAACCAGTACAAACTTACCCAGTCCCACAGTCTGAATTTTTGTCAGATTTTCATCAAAGAATATATGACACATGCTACGACTGAAATTTAAACTCCTGTATCATTATGTAATAGGAGGAGGAAAATAATGTTCCTAATGCAGGGCTCGAACCCGCAAACTCCTGCAAGCTTGCAAGTTGGATGCTCTACCAACTGAGCTAATCGGGCTGGTGAACAGCCCAGCCAATTTATAAATGCAATATATACCACACCACTACAACTGTAAGCACAACAGGATAATGTATAATTGTTGTGATACAGAAATGCACTGAATTTGTATCTCAATACATCTTTTACATTGAAAAGAAGGACTTCGAACAGAGAAGTAATCAATTTCACCATTTCAAATATTTCATCATATCCAAGTTTACTAAAACTGTGACATATACTGAAATAAATTTTTAGAAATTTACATATTTGGATCATCAATTTCAAGAACTTAAGCGTCGCAATGATAAAGATGCATTCTAAGAACCTTTATGCTTTTTGAGAATTCACTTAATCATCAGGCAAGGAAAAATATTCATGCTTACAGATACTTGACAAAAAAATGAGGAAGGTTAAAAAATTAGTCCAAAAAAAAAAAAAATTAAAATTTTGTTTTTTAAGGCATTTGTCCCCAAATACTATAGTAGACTTTGGATTTAGCTGTCAAAATTAAAGGGTCTGTCCAGAAATACACAAAGCTTAGGGAAAGCAAGGGATAATATCTCTTAATTTGCATTTTTTTTTAAAAGGCAGCAATATCTCATGATCAGTAAAAGGCTTTTTGATTTGAACTTTTTTTTAAAATAAATACAACAAGCATTTTACAGCCTCTTTGATCTGATTCTCTTAGCAATTTTTTTGACACTTAATTATTCAGCCAGACATTGGGTTAAAAGTTAAGACAAGAAACATCCATTCAAAAGACAAGAACAACTTAGATTGTCATGGGGATTTCGATCCACAATTTCAAAGTCAATTTCGATTTACTTTATTCTTATTGTCTTTATTTTTAACTCAAAACATTTGTAGTTAACACAAAAAGCGATGTCTTGATATTAAACAAGATCGAGAAACTCATACATGACAGGTTTTTGTTATTAGACTCTTATGTGAATGTGACATATATATCTGTGTAATATGTGTCTTACATTATGTGTGTGTATGCATCATATTATGTGCATATGTGTAAATATGAATGTATGTGTCATATATATGTGTGTGTACATGTCATTTATACATATATGTGTGTATAATGTAATGTATTTTGTGCACATGTCATGTATTTTTGGGCATGGGTCATAAATATGTGTCATAAATATGTGTGTATGTGTCATATATTAAATAGGTGTGTGTATGTGTTATATATATGTGTATGTGTCATATATATGTGTATGTATGTGTCCAATAAATAAGTGTATGGGTGGAATATTTGCGTGCATGGATGAGTCAAATATATGTATGTGTCACATATTTTTATATGCTAGACAAAGATGTTTATGTACATAAAATAAAACCTGATTCTGTCCATAATTATATTAATTATATTTTGTACTGATCAAAATTTACAAAGTCATTATTTAAAAGCTTCTAAGAGCATTTATACAGTTACAATTGTCCATTCTTATCAAATATGGTTTGGGGGGGGGGGTATGTGTTAATTGGATAAGGGGCAAGGAATGCTTGGTAAGTCATGCCCGAGCTTAAATAAAAGACATTTCCCCAATGGGTGACTATATCATTTCTTTTTGCGACTTTTATGAGAGAAAAATAATTTACATTCTGGGACAGAGGCAATAAATATGATGATTAACTTCCTGAGAGCCGAAAAATTATCACGAAAAATGTACGATAAGTTTTCAGCATCAAGCAATCATTTTACAGTAAACAAGATTCCTTCATTTCTTGAAAATATTGAATTAACTAACTTTCTTAAATCATAGAGACCTTACATTATACAGCATGCATAGTATCAATATACACCATAATGTAATATAATACAAACATACTTGAATATATCTGCGTGTCAGTATGACATTTATAATTGTGGTAATTTCATTTTGTGTCAGTAAGCTTTCTTATCTAAATTCCCAATGAAAATTAGTAAAACAGTCAAACCTTTGTTAGTGACCACCTCTGAATATAGGCAACCCTGTGAATAAAGGCCATTTTTAACAACAACAAAAAAAACTTCTGAATAAAGGCCACCTGTCATTAAAGGCCACATTATGTCTTTCCCAAGGGTGGCCTTTGTTCACAGGTTTGAATGAATACAAAATTTTGAAACACTGGTTCCCCTAAAAAAATGTAGATTACAAAATAACATTAAATTTTATACAACCCTCTATTATATAAGTTACAACTTGAAATTTTTTTTCACCATATTTTAGAATAATTATGGAGTTCAATAAGAAAAACAATGAAATATAATACTTACAGTTGCCTTAACTTTAATTCCAAATTTGTGACAAAACTCGCAGGATGTGTAGATAAAATTAAGCAGCCACTACCTTAGCACAGTTTATCATCAGCAATGTTATCAGACTGTGAGACAGCGAATTTTAAATCCATTTGTATATCTAAACTCCAAAATTCAGAGAGAATTTTACATTATCGCTGTTTATTCCAAATATGGAACCATAACATGAAACACTATTAAAATTTTCAGGCTAAATTTTACCGTAATCTAATCCATATAATTTTAATGGATTCAACAAGTAACAGAAATTTTTTCGTATCATCACTAAAACATCTAATTAAGAAATAATATCGGTACTAACGTATAACTGTCCAATTTGGAGTTAAAATCCACCAAACACGCAAAGAACAATTTTTAAAAAAAAAATGCCAAATTCGTGTAGAAAATCTCACAAAAGACACTTCTACAATTCCAGATTTTGATTCCAGAGAATCTCACTATGTTTTATGTATCAGAAAACAGGATCACTAGCTTTCGATTGTAACAGCCATGTGTTCATCGGTTCACCGGCCAGTGGTTAGTGTGGTCAGAATCATAATAAATATGATGTATATGTGCGACACTGGAGGAGATAGCTAATTGAACGCTAGCTTGAAATTAGCACTAATGCCATCCTGTAAGCTATTCTTTGTTATCACACACAGCAGTTGATCTATTACATACACGGCTTTCATTTTACAGTCCACTGTATATAAATACCCTAAAACCAAACAAACTCAATACCACAAAACTAAAATATGGTTTCAATACAGCACTAATTTCACACAGAGTTAATTAAATACGGTTTCCCCACAAAGCAAATCCTCTATAAGACAATAAGCACTTCTTGCACCAAGATCACTTATTATTTATCCAAAATACGGTTTCCATGAAACATACAGTTTTCTGAGACAGTTGCCATGCCAAACTTCCAAAAACTAGTAAATACAGATTCCATCAACTCCTTGGTGCCATTAGACTAAACTTCTACGATGTATTGATACATATGAACACATCATCGCTAACACCAAAACTAATTCAACCAATATTATTGGAATAACCAACTACCAATTAAGCATACACAATTCGATTATTTTCACTACCCTTCCAATAAGGTTGGACAATAAACAAACTTCTAATGGGCAAAAAATATCAACAGACTTGTAACAACATTCTTTAGAGATTTAGTCTAGCGCTTGAATACAAATACTATAAATTCCATTGTGAATTTACGAACATATAGAATTCTTTGATTTTTACCTGACAAACAGCCATTGCTTCATTCAGCTAATTTAGTAAGCTAGACTTTGTATAATGAAATTTGTAGTTGCAGCTAGCTGTATCCTGTTAGAATTAACAGACTGAAAATCAGTTCAAAGCCCGTATTCATGCAACCACATTTTAAATCAACCCAAATACTAGGCTTTAAAATTCCTTGGCCAAAAAAAAGTTTGTTTCTGACTGAAAATCAGTTCAAAGCCCGTATTCATGTAACCACATTTTAAATCAACCCAAATACTAGGCTTTAAAAGTCCTTGGCCAAAACAAAGTTTGTTTCTGACTGAAAATCAGTTCAAAGCCCGTATTCATGCAACCACATTTTAAATCAACCCAAATACTAGGCTTTAAAATTCCTTGGCCAAAAAAAGAAATGGTTTATTTCTAGTTACATGCTTAATAAATGCAGGGTTAGTAGGGCGAGAATTTTTTTTTTTTTTTTTTTATTACTTTGGCTTTTGAAAAGGTAAAAAACTGAGACAGAAGATGTACCATTCCTCATGCCTAATAAAAAGTCTAACGTTTCCAGGAAAATGAGAGTAGGTCGGGTTACCAGAAACAAACAATTTTGTTTTATGCTGAAGCAGGAATTTAGCTTCCAGACAAACACAGAAGACAGGAACCAGTTTCTGTCAGTCTGATCAATCACAGCATACAGTACACATGGATTACTTTATAAATGTTGCATTTGTATATACTCAATCACTTATTCACTACAATCAATCATTCTTTATAGACAAATACAAAATCGTCCAATCAGATTTCTTAGAATATTTGATCCACCAATCAGACGGAGTGAACTTGACAAGACTTTACAAATCTTGAATATTTATCCTGAAATCTACAATGAATGTAGACAGAACAAACTAAGAGGGATTATATAAAGCAACATTATATATATCCACACAAAAAAATTAGACCTAGAAGTTAAAGGGACACAACTCTAGTCTGTCATAAATTTCTGATACTGAAAACTTGAATAAGTCTATTTCATAATTTTAATTTATTACAGATATTTTGTGAAAACGAAAAGCTTGAATCATATGCTTATGGCATATTTCTTTTGTATGACCAAATATGGAGTCTAGTCCCTTTCAGATACAAGGTAACTCAGTTTTGCACCAAATTAACTCTATAATTGAACACAAGAACCAGTTGAGTGTAACATATCAGTGCTGTCTCCCCTCCATATATAATGCTTAGTAAGTCACTTGAACTGTTGAAAAGGATTAAGGAATAAAGTGAATGTGAAATACCTGGAATCTATTGTCAAAATAGCAGATAATAGTTTTAATATCAGCTATTATAACAGATGGAAACTGTTTTAATATCAGCTATTATAACAGATGAAAACTGTTTTAATATCAGCTATTATAACAGATGAAAACTGTTTTTATATCAGCTATTATAACAGATGAAAACTGTTCTTTTTATACCAGCTATTGGAATAACAGATGGAAACTGTTTCCTGTTTCCTGACTGACAGTTGAGTGTTTTTTATCCAACTGCTGAACATGTTTTCTTTTTAATCATTGGCCCCATTCGCATACATAACTTCATACTGATGGACAAGGCAATAACTACTTGCCCCCATATCATCAGATGCCAGGAGGGGCATAAAAATATCTTCTAAATGGTAATCGTAAACCGGTTTTTCTGATTTACTATGAGAAACAGTTTCCTGATTCTCTGTTGGAAACTGTTTTTCTAGAGTGTACAAATACTCAACGTGAACAGATGGATGGTTATGAATTATTCTCAAGTGGAGGAAATCCCCGAGATAAACCTATTGTCCATAATCAATTGTCTGTAACTACTGGACATGTCATTTGAACAAGATTGCCTCAAGACAAGACTGCAAGGCTTCAGTGGATCAGACATTGTTAACCCCAGCCACAAAATCCAATATAAAGCACAGACACAGCATCTTATCAAAATACATCCAGTTTAAGACATTGTATACATTAACCAGACTTATTGGATTCTAATGGTCACCGAGAAAGAAACATATGAGAGTGTTAGCTTTGGTAATCCTTAACAAATGCTTAATGAAACAAGACGCTGGGTTCTATGTTTAAACATATATGTTCCTGGTGGCCCGCTTGACTTCAGATCGTTCGGAAGGATGAACAAACCAATGACTAAATGCCCTAGCATTATTACATGCTGGCGGCGCAAACAGAAAGCGAAGAAGGGTTAGGAAGACAAAGTTTTGTTGTCCTGAGTTTGGAACCACATGGTGGTCTTAAACAGCTGTGACATTTCATACAATTATAAGCTTCAAAACCCAGCATAATATGATTATAGTGAAATTGGACATATAGTGAAGAATCCCATTCTGTGAAGTACAGTCAAGAACACTAAAATTTCAGTGTAAACTCAGATAATTACAGGCAGCGCAAATAGAAAGTGAAGAAGGGTTATGAAGACAAAATTTTGTTGTCCTGAGTTTGGAACCACATGGTGGTCAACAGCAGTGACAATTAAATCATACCAAGCTCCAAAACCCAGCATAATATGGTTATAGTGAAATTACAGTAAAGCATACCTTACCATGAAGCATGTTTTTCACTAAAGCTGCTATTCTTTGTTTCATTATTATTTCAATGCACAAAGAATTGGGCTTTTAAAAGATCTATTCCTGGTTATATGCTCATTAAAAGTAAGGTAGGTAGGGTGGAGCTTTTTTGTATTCTTTAAAGCGCATTGAAGGCAAAAAAAGTGAGAGAAAGGGGATGAACTCAGCCCCTTCTTTTTACTGTTTTGGGGAACTGGTATTGGGTCCCTTTAATGGGGGAAATTTGCATCTTGAAAAACGAAAATTTGGGATCTTTTTTAATGAAGGGGATTTTTTTTCTCTCAGTGTGGAAAAATATATACTTTTTTACTTAGGGAGCAGGGGAGAATATCGGACCCAAAAATGGCATAAAAAGTGGCCTGGAACTGTTCCGGACCTAATCTTAAGTCAATTTGCATAGAAAATTAGTGTAAGTCGGGTAAACATTTTTTAAAAAGCCTTTTTTTAGACAAAAATAATGAGAAGACACACATCTCCACAAAAAGCATCAAGGAACCATCTTAAAATCAATATCAATAAAACTGTGTCTAAATTGTTCACTTGTATTAAACACATAATAAGCATCATCAAAAAGTGTATCCGTTATTTTTCCCAGAAAACAGTAATAACCAGGACTCAGTGTCTACAACACACAGTTCTCATACAATTCACATCTAGAAAGCATTCTTCAATTTGAATCATTTATTTTTTTGGTATAATGCCGTTCTTCAACCATCTTTCTGTGATATACAGCTGATTTACCTAACACGTATTCCTGGACAGTATTCTAACAAGTTCGAACTCACCCTTCCAAAAAGAACCAGAAAGTTCTCTCTTGTGTGGTGGAAAATCAACATTGTTGTCAAATTATCATAGAAGGCTAAATGCATGACCTCACTCACTCAGGCACAACCAGGAATCAAACCTGGATTGCCGGGTTACAAATACAGTATATATGTACTTAAACCACTGGACCACAGCTGGGTCGACTCACAATTTGAACCAAAGCTCGGGGGGGGGGGGGAGGGGGGAAGTTAGAAGTTGACACAGGTCATCTATTTGCTGCAACATGAAACATAATAGAAGCAACTTCAGGTGTACAGACTGACTTGCTTAATTATTCTACTTTATGAACTATTCATGAACTATATTCAGGCTGTATGCATGAAGAATAGTTCAAGAAATATTCTTGTTTTCATGAATTCCATTCAAAGAGGTAATACAGTATAACCTCTGTAAAGCAACAACTTGTGGGAGCTGCAAATATTGGCCGTTATAGACAGGTTGTTGCTCTACAGAGGTAAAATTTATAGTAAATATCAGCTAAGGGAAATTTTGAAGGTGTTGTTGTAGAGAGGTTGCTGCTCTACAATGGTTAAAATTATATTTAAAAATTTATATTTATATCAAAAACTTTTATTTAAATTTGTTTCAATGAAATCATACCATACTTTTATAGTATAGAGCGATTTTACTGTCAAAGTCGCATAATATCACGGTCAATGCTTCCATTTATTTTTAGCTTCGATTGATTTCCTAAGTGATTTTGTTTTACTATATGAACATGTGGAATGGGACATTCCCTAAAATGGTAAAATAAACGAAAAGTATCGACTGTGGTACCAAGATAAAAATAATCGCATTCAATGACCGTGTAATTATTCAGCTTTGACAGTTTAAAAAATCACACTATCTATACCTTGTAAATGATTATTTGTAGCATGACGTATGGTAATTCTAACATGCAAGAAATGGTACATAAATCATTGTATGTCTTCAGAAGAACACAATGTATACTCACACTAAAAACAAAGTTGGCAATTGGTTTAGAGCTAATAATTTGAGATCGAAATGTGAAAAAAATGTATTGGCTACAATTTGTTTTATTTTTAAGTGTAACTTATCAGATCATAAATTGCGACCTATGTGAAAAATTAAGAATCTCGAGTTTTCATTTAGACATAGTATAAAAGCGCACACATTAGTTTTGTATAAGTATAGTTTTCTATTCATTATTTATATTGTTCAGAGCATACAGGATGTGTACGGAATCTGTAATGCATCATTGTGCCAATAACAACTTCTAATAATTCCTTATTCAACAGATCTATCCTGTATTTGAGAGAGTTACGATTTTATGAATTTTCTGTGATGCCCACGGAGGACCATAAATCGAGCATCACTTCAATAAATAACATATTGCACAATTTATAACGAAAATTGCATAAAATAGAGAGATATTTAAACAAGATATTAAAACAATATCAAATGCTTTTAATCAGACCAGAGATATTCACAGGAATGTCAATGATGTTGATCCACAGATAATGCTTAAAGCATTTAGGGGTCCCAATAAGAAAATGTTGACATTGATATTAGGGGCTTGCAAGGGTCTTAAGCTAAAATTGATGGCAATGAAAACATACAGAAAGTCACTTTGGTAGTAAAGGGCCATTAAAAAAGTCAAGAATGAAGAATTTTATGAGCATGGATAAATGGAACAGCTAACAATCCCTGATTTTATCTTTTATCGTAAATGCTGTCAAATACCAGCTGACCGCATTTTTAGCGGGCTCGACAAAAACCAGTTTCCAGATTTTGACCTCAAAAAAAAAAAAAAAATCTGGAGTCTAGTCCCTAGCTTTCAAAATCTTTGCAATGACACACTAAGGACATCAATGCAATGCTGTAAGGGTCTTACAATAGTAGATGCAACAACAAAATGGTCAACAAAAATATCTAGGCCATCCTCAGTGGGTCTGCTTTGTTTGTGATTGATTTTTTCTGTCTTTATTTTAGATTTTCATTTTCAATAGAAACAAAAAATGAAATAAAAAAATCCTACTGACTGAAGTTTGAAAGTTTGGGTTTCTTACTGACAAATCAACAATTTTTTAAGGATGGTTCGTTTGGGTTTTACGCCCCTTTTCAACATTCAGAGTTATATGAGGCAGATAGTTCACTTAACCATCGTTCCTAGGAAGAACCAGTACTAGACTCTTATCTTCCATCAGCAACTGCCAACTTTCTTACATGATAAATAGACATGGTCGGTAGCTCGGCTCCAACCCACAACCCTCTATCAGTGAGAGGTTACAGTGATATGAAGTCCGTGAGTAACCTTAACCACTCGACCACGGAGGCGGGACCAGTTTTCAACCAATCAAAAGCAAGTATTCTGCATGTAATTGATCATTTCTCATTTCCTTATTTTTGTCTTTGATAGGACTATCTATCATCTTTTGGTGATACAATCAGGCAAGACAGCTCTCCATTCTGATTGGTTACTTTAATAAACGGTACAATAAATCATCCAATTAGAAAGCTGCATTTTAACAGATTTCCTTCAATTTGTTGCATTACTGCTCAAGGAATGTTTTGAAGTTTATGTTTTGAAATGAAAAGATTAGAGGAGCAATAAAGGTGAATCAAATATTTTTTAACGTTCAAAGGACCAGCCTGCCACGATGGCGGGTCTTATATTATACACTAGGTGGATTTTGAATTGAGGGGATTTATTCCCCATTGAATGAAATTCATGAAAACATGAATACAGGATAACCTCTGTAGAGCAACACCCTGTGGGAGCTGCAAATATTGACCGTTGTTTAGAGATTGTTGCTCTACAGAGGTTAAATTTACAGTGACTATCAGCTTAGGGAAATTTTGAAGGGGTTGTTATAGAGAGGTTGTTGCTCTACAGAGGGCCGCTCTGGAGAGGTTGTACTGTATTTCTTGAACTTTTCTTGGGAGTTTTACGCCCCTTCTCAACAGTCAGAGTCACAAGTATGAGGCAGACATTTTCCTAACCATCGTTAATGGGACAAACCAGTACTAGATTCCTATCCTCCGTAAGCGACTGCCTACTTTCTCCCATTATGAGACATGGTCGGTAGTTGGGCTCAAACCCACAATCCTCTATCAGTGAGAGGTTACAGTGATTTGAAGTCAGCAACCTTAACCACTTGACCACTGAGGCAGGTGCTCAGAAATCTTCACAAATGGGGAAAATTCAGTTAGACTTATATTAGTGGTGTTATATCAAGCAAAGTTGATCGAGGTTAACACATTGTTACTCGGAACTAGTCAGACTAAGCCATTCTCTGTTTATAATCAATTTGGACCCCAATTACGTCTAGAGAAGGACTGTAATTTGATTGAATATATCTGAACATTGATTGAGATGACAGATTGTATGAAGGAAAATGGTGTATGTTTGTTATACAGAATGTTGTCTGTAATATACAGTAAAACCTGCAAACAAGAGTCACCCTTTGGGAAAGTCAAAATGTGACATTTATTAACAGGTGGTCGTTAATCAGAGGTCATTTTGTTCTAAATTATTTATGTTAGTTTTTTAAAGAATGGCCTTATCTCACAGGGTAGCCTTTATTTTCGAAGTGGCTGCATGCAAACATATGTTTGACTGTATGCAAACAGAACAGATTCAATCAGTCATCTTAGAAATTGTTGTCCATTTCTGATGAAACTAATAAAAAAAATGCTTGGTTGACAGCAACTTCTATAGCTCACGTTGGAGAACTAATGAACAGCTATGTTTGATTGTTAAAGCTGTGCCGCTTGACAAGGCAGTGATATTATAGTCCTGGGGATGTATAAGTACTAACATGTTGAGCCAAGAACTGTTCTATACAAGTTTTTATAGCTATTTTATGTCCTTCATTGACACAAACATATTGTATTAAGCTTTCGCTCCAGATCTAGAGCAACATAGGTTTGATTATCACTGAACTTGTCTCAGAATTCTTGTTTTTTTTAAGGCTGCAGGAAATTATCAGGGAAATGAAAAGGCGCTAGGTCATAAAATCTCGGAACATGTTCCACTATTTATTACTCCCCATTGGAACAATCAAGCACATTATTTTTTCATTTGTAACAATTTTACTCAGATGTTCACACCCTGGTAAAATAACAATTTGTCTTAATTATCTAACTTAAGCATTTTAAGCTTCAGTCCAGATCTGGTTCTGAATAAGTAAAACATTGCTTAAGGCATACAATCATCAGGGAGGCTTTCAATCACATGTCTAAACTAATATAGAACATTTTAAACATCAGTCGAGGGTTCAACGCAACAGTGTTGTAACTCATACTGAAATGAGAACAAGTTACTACAGTGTTGCGCTGAGCCCTCGATTATTCTCTTCTTTTTTTTTTTCTTTTTTTTTTGAGGTTTATGTATATTTTATTTGGTTTAGCTCATATTCATGTTTACAAACAAGCTCACAGGCTTTTCAAAGACTACACTAACACAGTTTGAACTACCTACTGATAAAACTATTACATATTACATTTCGAGGGCTCAGCGCAACACTGACGTAACTTGTTCTTATTTCAATATGAGTTACGACACTGTTGCGTTGAACCCTCGATTTATATACATGTAAGACAATATACAGATTTTAAACATCTTGCTTATGTTATTACATTTCAAAGAAATGTCATTTATAAGTTGACAAAAGTCTCAACAGAAAAGCAGTAGGAGCTAAGATATATCCTAGAAATGGGTCCCTTGGTACTTCAGTGAAGGACAAATACTGATGCTGTAGACTTGTTTGTTTCGGAGAGTTTAATGCCATTTTTAAAATGTCTGTGTGACAAGCTTTATTTATTAGTTCTATATCGAGGGTTCAACGCAAGAGTGTCGTAACTCATATTGAAATAAGAACAAGTTACGATTGTGTTGCGCTGAGCCCTCAATATGTCGAATCATAAATGAGACCACCTCAATAATCAGACCACATCTTTATCACCTTTAAGATGGCCTTAATATGAAAAACTCATTTAATGAAGAATACAGACCCAGCCAATCCTGAGAACAAAGACCATCTTGCAAAAGGTTGGCCTTTTTTCAGAGGTGGCCACCTACACAGGTTCGAATAGGTTTTTTTCACAGGTTTTTGCCTTATAAGATCTTACTTAATATCTTCTTCTACTAGATCAGCTTTTGTCCTATCCAGTAAAGCTGTGTTCGTGTCAGTATTACTTATAATTTATACATCAATAGAATCTCTTCTAAGACTTCATTTAAGAGATTCTTAACTGGAAGAATTTTTTATCATTTCATGGTGTCAACTTAAAAGATTGAACCTTCACTTGTGTGGTTTCCTGTCAGAGATAATGGGAGACACCTTGAGGATTAGACCAGATAAGTTAAAGAAGACGAAGTTAATGATTTAATTGATTGCTCTAAAGTTAAGTCTTGAGCTCTATCTTCAGTTTTATGTACTATAATATGATCAATAAGATGCATGGCATAAAACACCATGTGACTGATGAGGCCATGTGACATATTACACCATGTGACTAATAGACCATATGACTTTTGGACCACATGACTGATAAGTCATGTGACTTGATAGGTCATGTGACTGATAGACCATGTGATCCACCAAATAAATATCCAGTTTCATCTACGTTTTCCGCTTATGATCATATTTGTTATTAACAAATGTCTCCTCCAATGATGCATTGTTATTGATAAGAAATTTCTGTACAACTTATACAATATCATCATTAGAAAGCAGAGAATTTCAGTACAAGAATCTATGATGTACCACCCTTACCAGTTAGCCACTAATGGCAAATGCTTTACCGACGGTGCCAGTAAAAACATATATATATACAGTGCAACCTCTGTAGAGCAACACCCTGTGGGAACTTCAAATATTGGCCGTTGTTTAGAGGTTGTAGCTCTACAGAGGTTGAATTTAGAGTAAATATCAACTCAGGGAAATTTTGAAGGTGTTGTTATAGAGAGGTTGTTGCTCTACAGAGGGCTGATCTATAGAGGTTACAAAAGCTGAGTTGTAAACAAAAGATATGTCAATATACACATGTAAAACGTGTTAATTGTTACTAAATTTAGACTGACAAGTAGTACAGTAATAATATAACTACGCGCTACTACTAACAATGAGTCTAACAATCTGAATCGTCAGTTTCGATGCTCCGTCCTTGGAGGTCTCAGAAAGTTGAGACGAAAAATAAACTCAATTTTTCCTACAGAAAATTAAGAATGACTGTAAATATCATTGATAAGTCAGCAATTTCCACAAAATAAAATCTGAGATAAGATGCTTGAGGCTCTAAAGGACAGTTAACACTGGTGGACATCACCATTAGGTACATAAAGAATACGATTCCATTCTGTTTAACTACATACCACACTCTTAAGATTTTAACCAGTGTCCACAGGGACATGTAATTTAGTTATCCATCTTCATAAACAGAATCTTGAGAATTGTATTCCATTCTCTCAGAGAAAATACGGAATTAAGTCGGTAACTTGAGAAGGGTGTCTGCATTAAAATGATCAGTATTGTATACTGACAATGTCATTACATAAATGGAATAGGGCTGTGAACTTAAGTCTAATACTGTATTTTCGTTTATTTTCGTTGGACTCAATTTTCGTGTTTTTTACTAAAATGGCTATTTCGTGGGGACATAGATTTGTGGATTTTGATTTTTGAAAAGAAAATGCCTTATCTCTGCATTTAGATTCATGGGGATTTGATTTCATGCTTAGGCCTACCCCCGAAATCCACGAAATTAAATCCCCAACGAAAATTAATGATTCCACAGTATACAGACAGTACAACATGATGCCACAGTGGTGATTTTTTTTGGTGCTTTTTTGTTGCTCTTGTGAGGTTAAATCAATAGTTAAATGTGCTGAGGGAAATATCATGCTGTTGCTGTAGTGAGGTTGTTGCTATAGAGAGGGGCCACACAGGAGAGGTTGTACTGTAAATGTTTAAGATTTCTTTCAATGAGAATTTCGTTCCTGTGAGTTGTAGGGTGGGATGGGGTAACCTGAAAGGTAGTATTTTAGGGAAGGTGGAATGTTTTGTACAAGTTTTTCCGGGGGGGGGGAGGTTGTATTTTAGGGTCAAATCATTTGTATGACTTATTTTTCATTAGAATCCATTCTCACCAATCCCCTGCCAAATAGTTATTCATAATTCATTAACTGTTCATGAAGTATGCATGAAATGTTCAAGAAGAATTCATGTTTTCATGAAAAGAGGAACCAGTAGAATTAAGGTCCACTTAATAGATTCATGCATATACAGTCAAACAGTCATAAGCTATTGATCACCTGGCATAAGCATTCACCTGTGATTACTGGTCATTTTTCACTCAAACATACAAAACTGTCATCTTTGAATAATGGATTATGTAATACCTTAAACCTTGGTCTGATCCAACATCACTGATTTTTCACTGAAGTCGGTAACAAATAACGCTTCGACATGCAGATACCAGTTTTATAAAAGCAGCAGTCTAGCGGGATTTGAAGCAACAAATTTTTTGTTCGGAGAAACTCCATCAAGTTTCAAGGATGGTGAAACCATCTTAAAGACGAATCGAATTTCTGCACAAAAACATGACATTGAAACTGCTTCAGAGCAATTGCACCCTAGCTGACATCTTAAGAAAGATGTTTTTGCAACATGCACTCTTCTAAATGAAATCAAATAGTTTTACAAACCAAGTTATGATAAGATTAGGCAAGATTATCTGATATACCTTAAAGTCAACTCCTCACTTCCATGGGTCAGTTTGTCCGAGATTGACCCCTAAACTGTAAAGGGACAAGACACCAGATATTTATTTTTATTTTTAGAATTCAGGTGACCCCTTTTCAATTGTTCTTGTTCAGGGATTTTTTTGGGGTGATTTTATTGCTGAAATTTGGTCATATATCCAATGGAAAATACTATCTTTTTTTCCAAATTCACAGAAAAAATTCCCAATCTGCAAAAAAATGTCTTTATTTTTTTTTATTAAGTACATGTATATAAGTTCATTAACATCACTCTTGGTAGTAAATACCTAATTCTACTACTGTTCTATGGGAGAATAAGAAGAATAAGTTGAACATTGCAAAATTGAAGTTATATATTTTCCCCAATTTTGATTAAAACACCACGAAAATTCCTAATCGCAAGGGTTTGGGTCATATTCCCAAAATACTGAGAAAAAACAACATTTTGTTTCAGTAGGATTATATAAAGCCATTTTTCAACAATATTTCAGTGCCAAGTCCACCTAGCCTAGCCTGCACCTTTTCCACATTCAAAGGAAAATTGACATTTTTGTCTTATTTTTATGGAAGGGTACATGTATGTGACCTACCACACCAACATAATGAAGCATTCGGCTATTTGCACATCATTTTCATCAATATCAGATTAATAAATACTTTTGAATGAAACCAAAAAAATACTTTTTTTATTTTTTTTTACAATCTTCAATTGAAAACGTAGAGATGGGTCCAGTTCAGGCAAAAATATGTCCCCTAAAAATGACAGTGACATATTATAACGACTGCCAGAGGCAAAGGGGACAATAAATCAGCTGTGTTAAAGGGGTTTATAATAAACTTCAAAAAAAGAAATTAAAGTGACAACAAGCACAAACAATCAACTGTCCCAAATCTTTATTCCAGGAAAAAGATAATGTGAATCAACAAAAACTGCATATGTTTTTTATAAACCAACACATTTGCAAAGATTATCAAGGCAATGAAACGTGGCAGAATGGCCGTAGCTGTCTATACATCTTCCATGATATGGGCAGTCAGATGTCATCAAGCATGCTGAAAAAATTCAATAGCAAATTGGACAACATGCAATCCATATACACAATACACTCCAACATGATGGACAGCCATCTGAAAAATAGGCCACCTTTCCTGTCAAATACTGTAGTTTCATTTATTTTCATCGGGCACAATTTTCGTGGTTTTTACTAAAATGGCTATTTCATGGGGACATAAATCCGTGGATTTTGTTTTTTGAAAAGCAATTCCCATTCTCTGCATTTTAATTCGTGGGGATTTGATTTCGTGGATAAGCCGAACCCGCGAAATCCACGAAATTAAATCCCCAACGAAAATTAATGATTCCACAGTATTCATTTATATTTAATGAACTATTCATCATGCAAGCAAAAACAGTTCAAGAAAAATGCATGTTTCCATGAATTCTATTAAAAGGGGCTGCATACAAATGCTAGTCTTTTTTCACTGGGGTTTAACTTAATTTGCATCAACATTAAAAGTTTCACCTCTCGATCTGCTTGTTTTTCATATGATCTTTTTTTGGTACTTTAATGCCTAGATTGTGCTTTTTTAATTCAAATTTGATTTTTTTTAAAGATACTTATTTCAATTGATATGTGTACCAGTATTCATTTTTAAAAAAGCTCCTAAGACAAAACTCCAAGCACCACTATGCCAAAAGTAAAAATAACAAGAGGGCCAAGATGGCCCTATATCGCTCACATGACAATCACTGTTCACTCATTAAAACATTGTTTTGAACCGGTGACCTAGTTTTTGACCCAGGATGACCTATGTTCGAATTTGTCTTACATATCATTAAGACAAACAGTCTGACTAGGTTTGCTGAAGATACGATCAAAATTTGACATCTACAGTGTTAATAAGGTTTTCCTAAGATTTGACCTTGTGACCTGGTTTTTGACCCTAGGTGACCCATATTTGAACTTGTCCTTAATATCATTAAGACAAACAATCTGACAAGGTTTGGCCAAGATCCAATCAAAACCATGACATTCAGAGCTTTTACAAGATTTTTACCTAAGATTTGACCTTGTGACCCAGTTTTTGAACCCGGCTGACCCATGTTCATCCTTGACCCACATATCATTGAGGCAAACATTTTGACAAGGTTTGGTGAAGATCCAATTAAAACTGTGACATCTACAGTGTTAACAAAGTTTTCCTAAGATTTGATCTGGTGACCTAGTTATTGACCCCAGATGACCCATATTTATACTTGACCGTTATATCATTAAAACAAACGATTTGACAAAGTTTGGTGAAGATCCAATAATAACTGTGAAATCTACAGTGTTAACATGGTTTTTCATAAGATTTGACCTAGCGACCTAGTTTTTGACCAAAGATGACCCATCTTCGAACTCGTCCAAGATATTATGAAGACAAACATTCTGACAAGGTTTCATGATCATCCAATCAAAACAGTGACTTCTAGAGTGTTCACAAGGTTTTCCAGCAATTTGCCCTAGTGACCTAATTTTACTACAGAAATTACCCATTATCAAATTTGACCTACATATTATTAAAATAAACATTCTGACAAAGTTTCATGAAGATAAAGTCAAAACAGTGATTTCTAAAGTGTTCACAAGGTTTTCCCTTATTTGACCCTGGTGACCTAGTTTTTGACCCCAAATGGCCCAATATCGAACTCGTTCGAGATTTTGTTGACATTAACGTTCTGACCCAGTTTTGCTAAAATTGAGCCAAAAATGTGGCCCCTAGTGTGGTCACAACAAAAAGTTTGACGACGCACGACGCACACCGCACGACGCCGGACGCCGGACGGAGAGTGATCCTAATAGCTCACTTTGTCACTTTGTGACATGTGAGCTAAAAATGACCAATCATAATTCCCCATCAAATCAGGATGCCAAATTTGGCAGGAACTATAGGAATTCAAAAACAAAAAAAACATTGATACACAATTGATTCAATATGAGAACAGTGGAAGTACTTGGAGGCCCTGAAAAAAGGCTAATTGAAATTGACGTGAAATTCATAGGAACATTGTAGAAGAACTTCAAAACTGCATGTAATAGGACCTTACCATAGCATGATCCATTTATGAATACTGTTTTTATGCTATTTGATATAGAAATCCATTTGTTTTCGAGAAAATTGTAATCATTTTGGATATGGTATTAACTGAAGCAGTAATGGTATTGCTTTCTCTAGGCCATCCTTAAAAACATTTTGTTTGCGGAAAAGCTACCAACCCACCAAAAGGGGCTGGCCCCTACCCAACTCATGATGGGCTCTCAGGAAAATCTTTTCTTTTCGTTAACAAAATAGCACTCTGACTTGTATTTCGGGTGCATTCTAAAAGGTGTTTTTTACTTTTATAAAGAAAACAAATTCCAACCTACATTTCGAAGGCTTAACGCAACACTGTCGTAACTTGTTCTTATTTCAATATGAGTTACGATACTGTTGCGTTGAACCCTCGATTTGTACCAACCAACTGAAAAGCTTTTAAGGATGGCCCTGTGATTTGAAAGGGAATGGTTTGACAAATCAGTGTGTACACATAACCTCAATATTAATAATCTCAGTTAAGTTCTGTGAAAGGAAAACTTAAAATTTGAAAGATTATTAAAGAAACTGAAATGTTTATATTCAGAAAGGTGTAAAATAAGTGAGTATCATAAGCCTATAAGGGCATATGAGTAAATTTTTTATGAAATATTGCAAAATAGAACATTATATATATATATACAGATTTATAGTTGAATAGTATTAATAATAATTAAGTGACTTATAAATTATATCTGTGTTGAAATATTTAGGGTGTTAAATACTATTCTTCATGCTTAAACCCACAAGCCCAAAGCCCGGGGCTAGTAAAATTCTATTAGGGCTAATGAACTGTCTTAAAATTTTGCATTTGGGCTAGTGGTAAATTTTCTATTTTCTATAGTCTAAATATAGATCGGGCTAGTGCTTTAAAAAAATTAGCTCGAACACTGAAATACATGTAATATACAAAAGACTTATTCGTATAACTGGTCAGTATTGTAGACATTTTATGTCGGACTTCAATGTAAAACATGCAATCATGTACATCAATGACTATTGTACTAATAGAATTTACCTTGTGGGTCTTCTACGCATGTACAGTGGTTATGCACACACGCAATATGTATGTTAGCAGTATTTATGGTACAGGTTGTTTTGGTGCAGTCATTGTTTGTAGAACATGACTCTCCAGCAATGCTAGCAACACAGACTAAAACGTAATTATAAATAGGATAAATCAGCCTTCAAATTTAGCCCGGTCCAAGGACCGAGTCCACCAAAATGGCCGTCGATTCAATAAATCTGAAAAGGTCAGGGGTCCGGTGCTCCAGTAAATTTTTTAGTGATAATTAATTTCATAATATTTTAGAACAAAAATTGAACTATTTTTTATCTCTCTTGAAAAATATGTTTGTTAGTCAATTTTCATGTATGAAATTTTGTGGGCACTGTCTTTGGTCCACTAAAAGTTTATTCAGTCTAGAATAGTTTGCATTTTTTCTGGACCCAATGTCCAGCGTGCTTAAACATGTTTAATGTGCAACATGTTCATCTCACTTGGGTTAAAAATCTCTCATGAACAGCCCAGATGGTAGAGATAAACCCCTGACATATAAGTCAAACAATGATCTCTGTAAGCCACAGTTGTGCATAGGATGTCCGCTTCAGTTAGTTAAACGCCAAAGATATTTCATTTATATATGGTGCCTGGTTCCCCTAACCAGTCTTCCTGGACCTTTTATTCTAACCAGTACTAGTTTACACTTCCATAACCTGCCAGCAACACCTCTCCACATATGGAGGGAAAATCAAAATCAAACATTTTTGTCATTTTCACCGAAGTATTTGACCTGCCCCAACCGAGATTTGAACCCGGATGAGCGGGTGAACCCGGACCACCGGGTTACGAATCCAGCGCACTAACCACTGGACCGGAGTCGTCACCTTGTACATTGGATGTCGCTGAGGTAATATCAAAGCGGTCTTAAAGGGGCATACCCTACAACTTGGTGGCAAAATGATGATAAATTAGAAGCTTATAAAGAAAAAAGCTTTCAGCCAAAAATTCATCCGATTAACAATAATATCACCAAAAAAATATTAGTTTCCATAAAAGATCGTAAACTCTTTGGACTTTGTTGTACAATTTTTGGGTGGAAGTGATTTATTATTCATAGCTAGGATTTTTGCGGCTAGTACCTAAACTAGTCATTTTATGACCCAAGTTCTTCTTGCAATTATCCATTAAATATTGTTTTACATATACATCTAACACATTTTTACACTTTCACAGAATGTTTGTCAGTTGTAGGGTATGCCCCTTTAACAGCTATTAGATAGGTATAATATTTAATTTAAATTTTAAAATTTTCTTAGCAAAGGTATGTCCAAGAAACATGACACTGATCTTAAAAACCAAAATTTGTACTTTTAATTTTAAGACTTGAAATAATAAATAATATATCCTACCTGCGAGAAGTAGTGAAATAAGGGAAACTTTCATGTTGACGTCCTCAATCAAAATACAGTATCAAAGGTTTACTCAACAAAACAAAATTGACCGACTTATAATGCGTAAGAAATGGAAATACCGTACAAATTCTAAAGCTTGCTCCACATTCTTAAAAATAAACTAGCTTTCTTTCCAAAATAAACAACTCAAATAAGTCAGCTTTGTTTGCCTGTATGCAATGGAATGGTCTACTTCATATATAAAATACACGATCTAAAAAACATGCTTTACTTCCAAATTACAAAGCTTTTCAGGAAATACATGTAGACTGATCAAGTAAGCCTCAAATATCTTGTCAGATATTCATAAACAAACATTAATTAGCCTCAGTTAATAAGTTTGACTGTAACCCTAAATAAAACCAGATTTCGTGCATTTTGTACCAGATCAAACCCTGTCCTTCGCAATAAACTTCCCTGCAAGAATGACCAACAATGGAGGATGAATGACCTTTGACCAGGGTTCTAACTAACTAATCTGGATGTCTGCATGCCAAAATTCAGCTGAACAGACAAACTGTCTTCAACAACCCATTTATAAAGAAGAACACTATGACATGAGTTGATTATCAACACTTAGGTGTCCACACACATGCATTGCAAACATTCTCCCAGGTAGACGCCTCCGTCTGACATTAATCAAGAATGTCGAATGATCGCAATTTTAAGAGATTAGGATGGTCCTTGGTCGAACAGATGGAAAGTAAAAAAGCTGCAATAAGTGTAAGTAAGGCAAACTGATCCATCAGCATGTTACTAAAGGACATCTCACATAATCAATGCACTTGACCATAAATTATCCAAATTCACACCAGGACATTAAACAGAGACAATATGATAAAAGATAAGCCAAGATCGTGATCATAGAGTTCCTTATTTAGCATTGATTACGGCATAAATGATTTAATGTCGTAGTTTAATTTATGACCTGTACAACTATGATAGCATGAATCACATTGACATACAAAGTTGTAGATGTAGGACAAAAGCTCCCATGGACAAAAGCACCACAGTCAATTTCGGTAAGGGCAGACAAAGCTCTCATTATTTCACTACCCTAGACATACGCTCCCTTTCCTTTTTGCACCCCGGACAATGAGAGCTTTTGTTGATCCGTATTGAAATTGACAGAGGAGCTTTTGTCTGGCGGAGCTTTTGTATGCGGGGTGGGGGGAGGGGGGGGCTGGTCTTTTGTCTGGATACCAAAATTGTAAGCACTCAGACAGTGTAAAAAGTATAAACAAGAAACTCTTCAATATACAGATAGAAAAGTTGATCAAATTGCTGAGATACTCTTCTGAGAGCTCTCAAAATTAGAGGAAAAGTTACAGAGAACTTTTCAATATGGAGATCACAACGTCAAAGTAACAAAGCACTCTCCAAAAAAGAGATACAAAAGTCAATCAAATTATCAAAGAACTAGCTCTCAAATATTGAAGAATGAAAGTCGATCAAATGATCAAAGCACTGTCAAGAGAGGAGACAGAAAATTTAGAAACTAATCAAGGAACTTCCTTAGAGAGAGATAAACAAAAATATGCCAATTGTGCTTTGAACATAAGTTATAATACAAATAACACTTTCTATGGTTTACTGAGATACGTAAATACTTAATACTGAACTATTCGCCCTAAAAAAGTTACGGGAAAGGGCAACAAGTTCTCAAGATGTTTCTGTGTCCATTACGTCAAGTTTATACCAACAAAGAGTATAAACAGTCTAAAGAGTTGAGATATAATCCCGCAGACAAATTATTATAATTATGATATAAGGACAGGGATAGAAGTAAAGGAAGGAAGAGAGTTAGCGGCTAGTGCCATATTCTTAACAAGTCGAAGTCTGTCTGAAAAAAAGGAACACCCCAAGTTGCGACTAATATATCCTAATGAACATACCTGATTTTTCTTATTAATTTGCCAATTTTTAGATGCATTAGATAAATACAATCCAGCCTCAATATTAAGGCCATCTTTGTTTCGTTTATTTGAGTTTTACGCTGCTCCCTTTTAACAGTCAAAATCATATGATGTGCACAGTTAACTATCGTTCTTGGGAAGAACCAGTTCTAGACTCCAATCATGTAAGCAACAGTCTAGTTTCTCACATAAAGAGACATGGTCGGTAGCTAAGCTCTAACCGACTCTCTATCAACGAGAGGTTACAGTGATTTTGAGCCAGTGACCTTAACCACTCAACCATGGAGCGGAGTCAAGCCCATCTTTGCAGCAGTAAAAAATTCACAAGCCCTTCTTTGGCGCAAGTACTGGTCAGAATCCAGGAAGCAGTCACTGAGAGTGGTTAACATAAGTTGCAAGAACTTGTTCTACAATCGATGTAAAATAAATCAGTTTAAACTAAACTAATTGGTCATTGCGAGACTTGAAAAAGTTTGCCTCAGAACACTAGTTGGTGAAAATGCCGAAGACCATTACCAAAAAGCACACCAAGGGAGACTACACCCATTTATCCTCAACTTCTTCAAAACAAAAATTATCTCCCTTACACAAACTAAAACCTCACTTTCAAATTAAAAAAGGACTACATAACACAAGTTGATCACAAAAAAATGACTAATGGACTTTTCTAATCAGTATAAATAATGGACTCTTTCAATGAGTGTGAATAATGAACTCTTCCAAACAGTATTTAATGGACTATTCCACATAGTGGTCAACTTCAGGTTGAGAAGTATTGAAAATAAACACAATACAAGCTATTTTATCTTTATCTATTCTTAAACTTTCAAATCTTTAATGATTGTGTTTTTCTTTCTAGAAAAGCAGTACTATGAAGTCAAGGTAAATTTTGCAGATAAAAAGGATTCCCTAAAAAAGTTTATTTTTGGTTCACACACAACCCCAACTTTAACAGAGGGTCAGAAGGTAGCCACATTTTGTTAACATTATAAATATGTTTGTATGAAAAATGAAGAAGTAAAACTTAACTATTTAAGCCATTGATGTGTTTATATTCAATCAAATATTCAACTTCTGCCTGTCCAATACCATTACATAAAAACCTGATACTAAATAACGGAGGTGAATTCAATATTAAGGAGTTACAAATTTATAACCAGCAAAATGCACTTTCAATAACAGCAGACTGGTTATAAAACACAGACTGGTTCTTGAACAAATACATAAAATATTGAACCCAAAGCTGAGGTAAATCATTTCTAAAAATGTATCAAATATTTAATAAACTCTTGAGGAGCATATTAAAATCTAACAAAAATATTTTCTAAATTTGTGAAACTTATTGGTTGCATGATATTCAACTCACAGAAAATAATTTGAAGGATTAAAATGCAACTTGTTTGCATTTCTCACAAAAGGGGGTGCGGCTTGTATAGTGTGTATGTGTGTGTGTGGGGGGGGTATTTGTTGGAAATCAATTAATCCATAATTCACTTTATCAATCATTTCCCTTCATACAAGTATATTCTCTTACCTTCAAATAATACACTAATAATTCATTCAGCGATGGGTCGGCATTTAAGTTGACCAAAAAATGTCGGCTATGTTCTACTTTAATTCCCGACGTTTCCACGGAAACACCCATTTCCTCCAATGCTTTATGTCGCTCCTAGAAACCAAGAAATTATACATGATTTATATATATTGGCAAAGTTGTTGGATTCCAATGTAACTGTTTCTACTTTTATATTTGTAACAAGCTGATAAAAAAATTAATTATGATTTAGCCTTAAAGGTGAAATTCAGGAATAATACAAAAAGAAATACTTATCCCAAGAGGCAGGGTAGATACAAAATTTAAAGAAAATAAACACGCAACCTAAGAGGGTCATTGAAAAATTTGAAGAACATAAACACGCATCCAAAGAGGGTCGATACAAAATTTAAAGAAAATATCCAAAGGACACAAAAATTAAACTAAATCAATTAGTCAACAGTAACACAATTTACAAACCTCTTGTATTTTTTCTGTCTCAGCCAGTTTTTCCTCCCAAGTTTTTCTCATTTCTTTCAGTAATTTCTCAGATTCTTCTAATTTTTCTTTTAGATCGGGTGCCTTCATACTCTGTAAATCACATAAATATTCATGAAATTAGAGGATGAACAGTGATCCGGGGCAAAGGGAGCATATACAAGGGATTAAGACATCAGGGTTATCTACCCAATTTTAACAAAATTTTAGATCACAATTTTTTTATCAGAATAAGGCTTGGCTTTTTTTCTATTATTAAACAGTAAAAAATTAAACATGTATAAACTAACACACTTAACTGAACACATGATATCAAACCTGTAAAAACACTGCTCATGTCTACACAATTCAAAAATACCATTTTTTAAGTACAGTCAAACCTGTGAACAAAGACCACTCCAGGGAAAGACGTAATGTGGCCTTTATATACCAATGGCCTTTATCCAGAGGTCATTTCGTTCAAAATAATCAATGACAGTTTTTGAAAGAATGGCCTTCATTCTTAGGGTGGCCTTCATTCTTAGGGTGGCCTTCATTCTCAGGGTGGCCTTCATTCTCAGGGCGGCCTTTATTCACAGGGTGGCCTTCATTCTCAGGGTGGCCTTCATTCTCAGGGTGGCCTTCATTCTCAGGGTGGCCTTTATTCACAGGGTGGCCTTCATTCACAGGGTGGCCTTCATTCTCAGGGTGGCCTTCATTCTCAGGGTGGCCTTCATTCTCAGGGTGGCCTTCATTCTCAGGGTGGCCTTCATTCTCAGGGTGGCCTTTATTCACAGGGTGGTCTTCATTCTCAGGGTGGCCTTCATTCTCAGGGTGGCCTTTATTCACAGGGTGGCCTTTATTCACAGGGTGGTCTTCATTCTCAGGGTGGCCTTTATTCACAGGGTGGTCTTCATTCTCAGGGTGGCCTTCATTCACAGGGTGGCCTTTATTCACAGGGTGGCCTTCATTCTCAGGGCGGCCTTCATTCTCAGGGTGGCCTTCATTCTCAGGGTGGCCTTCATTCTCAGGGTGGCCTTTATTCACAGGGTGGCCTTCATTCTCAGGGTGGCCTTTATTCACAGGATGACCTTCATTCTCAGGGTGGCCTTCATTCTCAGGGTGGCCTTCATTCTCAGGGTGGCCTTTATTCACAGGGTGGCCTTCATTCTCAGGGTGGCCTTCATTCTCAGGGTGGCCTTCATTCTCAGGGTGGCCTTCATTCTCAGGGTGGCCTTTATTCACAGGGTGGCCTTTATTCACAGGGTGGTCTTCATTCTCAGGGTGGCCTTTATTCACAGGGTGGCCTTCATTCTCAGGGCGGCCTTCATTCTCAGGGTGGCCTTTATTCACAGGGTGGTCTTCATTCTCAGGGTGGCCTTCATTCACAGGGTGGCCTTTATTCACAGGGTGGCCTTCATTCTCAGGGCGGCCTTTATTCACAGGGTGGCCTTCATTCACAGGGTGGCCTTCATTCTCAGGGTGGCCTTCATTCTCAGGGTGGCCTTCATTCTCAGGGTGGCCTTTATTCACAGGGTGGCCTTTATTCACAGGGTGGTCTTCATTCTCAGGGTGGCCTTTATTCACAGGATGACCTTCATTCTCAGGGCGGCCTTTATTCACAGGGTGGCCTTCATTCTCAGGGTGGCCTTCATTCTCAGGGTGGCCTTCATTCTCAGGGTGGCCTTTATTCACAGGGTGGCCTTCATTCTCAGGGTGGCCTTCATTCTCAGGGTGGCCTTCATTCTCAGGGTGGCCTTCATTCTCAGGGTGGCCTTTATTCACAGGGTGGCCTTTATTCACAGGGTGGTCTTCATTCTCAGGGTGGCCTTTATTCACAGGGTGGTCTTCATTCACAGGGTGGCCTTCATTCACAGGGTGGCCTTTATTCACAGGGTGGCCTTCATTCTCAGGGTGGCCTTCATTCTCAGGGTGGCCTTCATTCTCAGGGTGGCCTTCATTCTCAGGGTGGCCTTTATTCACAGGGTGGCCTTTATTCACAGGGTGGCCTTTATTCACAGGGTGGCCTTCATTCTCAGGGTGGCCTTCATTCTCAGGGTGGCCTTCATTCTCAGGGTGGCCTTTATTCACAGGGTGGCCTTTATTCACAGGGTGGCCTTTATTCACAGGGTGGCCTTCATTCTCAGGGTGGCCTTCATTCTCAGGGTGGCCTTCATTCTCAGGGTGGCCTTCATTCTCAGGGTGGCCTTCATTCTCAGGGTGGCCTTTATTCACAGGGTGGTCTTCATTCTCAGGGTGGCCTTTATTCTCAGGGTGGCCTTTATTCTCAGGCTGACCTTTATTCACAGGGTGGCCTTTATTCACAGGATGGCCTTTATTTGGAGGTGGTCACTAACACAGGTTTTACTGTATTTCATATAGGGTAGTGCAATTTTCTCAAAACCAGGACTCACATTTAACCCTTAAAATGGTGTTTGACTCTTAAAATTAGTAAATAAATGCTTCTGACTCTTGATAATAAGCCATATAGGCAAGTGTACTGTAAAATAAGTAGAATGTGTTGTTGACCCCATTCTTGATTATTATCAGACAATGTTCATTTCCACCTTGAACTTATGACATTTAGATAGCACTCGGAAAAATCATCCATAAAACTGGATTCATGACTGAATTTCGTGATTTTTTCATGAAAAGGTGAATAAAAAGAATAGATTTTAAGCCCGTCATCTATGACAGTTTGAGTTTTGTTGGTTGAAACAGCCACATTCCTTGCATCATGGCACGATCATGTGATACTTTGGACACAATCGAAATAAACTAGACTAAAAGCTTGAGATAAGAGTTCACTTTTTAGTTTTGACAATTATAATGGATCCCATTTCGGGAAATATATCTTGTAAACAAAATGCTTTGAGATAACATGTGATGTAAATACGAGTATTGTCCTACATTTTGCACATGTTATCAAAGGGAAGTAACTCAGGAAAGATTCCTAAAATGTTGAGAATTGAATTCTGTGCGAAAATTAATTCAAAAACTAAATATCATTGGTGTGAAGCTGCTTTGGTGTAAAAGACCATACACATGGGCTTTTTTCTGAGGTGATAAAAATATTTGGTCAAGATTTGAGACTGACTTAATTCTGCATTGAAAATAATTTCTTGATGTTTGAAAAATAAAGAAACCAGGCACTTTTGTTTAGAGGTATGCGGTGCTAAAGACAAGTTTGGCCTGAAGTCTTACAATGAAAACTTTTGTAATTATACATAGTAAAACCTGTAAATGAAGGCCATTAATGGGAAAAACACTATGTGGTCTTTATGGACAGGTGTCCTTTTTTCAGAGGTCATTTCATTCTAAATAATCAATGAAGGTTTTTATGAAAACGGCCTATATTCACCAGGTGGCATTTATTTAGAGGTCATTTCATTCTAAATAATCAATGAAGGTTTTTATGAAAACGGCCTATATTCACCAGGTGGCATTTATTTAGAGGTCATTTCATTCTAAATAATCAATGAAGGTTTTTATGAAAACGGCCTATATTCACCAGGTGGCATTTATTTAGAGGTCATTTCATTCTAAATAATCAATGAAGGTTTTTATGAAAACGGCCTATATTCACCAGGTGGCATTTATTTAGAGGTCATTTCATTCTAAATAATCAATGAAGGTTTTTATGAAAACGGCCTATATTCACCAGGTGGCATTTATTTAGAGGTCATTTCATTCTAAATAATCAATGAAGGTTTTTATGAAAATGGCCTATATTCACAGGGTGGCATTTATTTAGAGGTCATTACCTTCTAAATAATCAATGAAGGTTTTTATGAAAATGGCCTATATTCACCAGGTGGCATTTATTTAGAGGTCATTACCTTCTAAATAATTGAAGTGGGTTTTTTAAAAGAATGACCTATATTCAGGGGTGGCCGATAACAACAGTTTGTCTGTATAACAACATTTACCTGAGCTTCTTTTAACTCCTTCTGTAAGATATCCACTTCCTCTCGGAGTTCTCGAATTATTCTTGCATTTGGATCTTCGTTCACCACAGCGTGATTAACGATCTTCTTGGCTCTATCAGCGTAACGTAACGTGGATAATGTCTCCTCATAATTATCAGCAGCAGGGCTTATAGTCGCCACCATCACAGTTCGACTGTTACCTCCTAAATTATCCTGTGAGTTAAACATAATAAAATTATCGTATCTTGAAATCAATATGATTATCCAAGGTATTGAAAATAATATTCTGTTTATGTAAAGAAAATGAAAAATTTGCATATTTCATGAAAATAATATTTGAAAAATATCAAAAATACACTTACTGAAAAAAAAATCTAACATATTTATTAACAATGATAATGGCATAATGTAGTTATTGTATGCATTGTGGTGACAACACCAAATTTTACCTTCAGCAGCCAGGTTAGCACAGAATCTCTATATGGCACAAATTTATTTTTACTTCCTCTAGACTCTGCTAAAGCCGATATAACCAATCCAAGCGTAGTTAATGATCTAAAAATAGAACAAAATGTTGATTCAAATCATTCCTTGTTCGGTTCTTCAGAAGCTCGGATTGGCGGCAGTATAGCCTCTTACTGGAAAACCTAGCACCGGCTACTTTTTGTCAGTCAAAAAGTATTATACACACACAAAAATAAGTCCATGAATACTAGTAATACCGGGTCGCTACAATTTAAATTTAACATGCTAGACTACTCCAAAGGGGTTTGTCACGAAAACAAAAATAAAATAAAAAAATGTTTTTTCCATGTAACCCGTATATAATTTTATATAGAAGGGAAAGAACTTCGACAATTCGAATTTTCCAATGCATGTTATAAACTTCCATGTTATTGCAATGCAGTAGAAAATATTTAACTCATATATAGTGCAACGTGTGGGCAACTCAACACGCTAACTGAAAATGTATACTTTTACTACCTTTAAAGATATTTTAAACTCGCTATTGAAGATTTTCACTCGAAAATTGTTTTTTTTTTGTGACAAACCCCTTTGGACTAGTCTGAATCGTCAGGAGATCACTTTAGCGTAACTTCACATCAACAGCTAGGGTCATATGACGACTTTACTATTATTTTGATAGAGAAGGAAGCTCCAAGGTACACCATGACAATAAACCGAGGGCTCAGTGCAACACTGTCGTAACTTGTTCTTAGTTCAATATGAGTTACGACACTGTTGCGCTGAACCCTTAAAACTCTCTGCACCGATTTCTCAATTATTTTTAGTTCCATTAGGAATTGAATTTACAGTGGTGAGTGGCTAGCGATAACTTGTCAGAGATTTTTACCATTTAACCACAAAAAAGTCCCATGGTCAGCAGACAAAAGTAGGGTCACTCTAGGTTAACAGAAATAAAAGAAACTAGAAACTACCTTCTCAGATCTGATCAGCATAATCATCATGTGCTATAGAATCAACTCCTTAATTTAGGTGTAAAATAACTATATATTCCTGATATAGCAGAATCTACATTTGCTAATGCATTAATATAGATAAAAAGATGCAAAAAAATCAGGCAGCTGAAAAGTGATCTACACTGATGATCGTTGAACTAGAAAATGTGTCCAGAGAACACAAATGACCCCGCTAAGCGCTAAAAAAGGGGCCATAACTACTGCGAAAATGTTTGAATTTATCAGTATTGAACATCTTTACGTAAAATATGAAACCAATCCATGAAATATTTCTTATCGCTTCGAAACTGAAATTTGAATGGATTAACGGACCGACATACGGACAAGGGTTACACTTTATGCCCTTCAACCAATTCGATTCTTTTTAAAAAAGAACCTTCAGGGCACCTTTTTTAAAAAGAAATAAGAGATTCTGTACTTACTTGTTAATATTGCTCCCTTCACGAAGTCTGTCCCCCATAGCCCCAGTTTTCTGAGCCCGTTCACTACCAGCAAGATCCACCAAACTCAACTTGCTTACTTTTTCACCGGAAACCTGAAAATATATATGTATGATTAAAATTTACTCACTTCTTTAAATAACACAAATTTTTATTCGTAGATCAACCTGACCTATATTTAATTTTTAGGGGTATTTCGCCTGCTTACCTCAATGTTTCAGAAATATATACCAGTAGGTAACTTATTAAACTAGTAAACTGACCAGGACTTTGTACCCGTACATATCTTGTTCTCCTCAAGTTACCGGTGACTTCTCCACATGAATTTGGATGACATTTTTTGTGTGTAACAGAAATACACTCAAACCTGTGAACAAAGGTCACCCTTTGGAAAGACAGAATGTGTCCTTTATAGACAGGTGGCTTTCAATTTAAGGTCATAATATTCTTAATGATCAACAGTAGTTTTTTTTAAAGAATGGCCTTTATTCACAGGGTGACCTTTATTAATTCAGAGGGGGGGGGCTCTAACACCTGTTTGACTGAATATAACAAGATACATGCTCACTTTTTAACTTAATAATTAAAAATATTGCCCATACCCTCAGTATTTTCGCGGTGTTTTAATCAAAATTGGGAAAAATGTATAACAACAAATATTTTTTTTTTTTTTTGGATTGGGAATTTTTGTCTGTGAACTGGGAAAAAAAGATACTATTTTTCATTGGGAATATGACCGAATTTATATGACCGAATTTCAGCTATAAAATCGTCCGAAATAAAACCCTGGAACTTCTTTTTTTGGTGGTTTGGTTGAATACATTTTGCATCTTCAGTATCACACTAGATTTCTTGTTACAAGATCAACATATCGTAAAATTTATGATAAAAAGGGGTTTTCAACAAAATTTCAAAACTCCTTAATAATTTTTCAAATCTCTAAATGTAAAATGGAGTCTCATCTGAAATACATGAGTCAGTACTATTAGTGTCAAGGCCTTTTTCCTTATATAACAAAGGCCGAAATTCGGTGACTTCCCAATCGCAAAAAAGCTCTTATTTTCCCAATTTTGGGGACAAAAATTCCCAAAATTATAATACTATTCTAACTTAGTAGTCTCACCTTCTCCAAATTTGGCCATAATTAACGCTTGAATTTCCAAAAATGAAAGGCTAAGACGCCTTTCCAATTTTTAAAAAAATTACCCTGTGTGTATACTTTATTATGAATATTTCATAGAATTTATATGGATTACTTTTTGATAGGAGCAAGTACAGTATAACCTCTGTAAGGTGGTCTTCTCTTGAGCGAAAACATCCCAACAACATCAACATGATTTTTCCCACTGTACGATTTAACTATTAATTTTACCTCTCTAGAGCAACTACCTCCCTTCAACAACAGCATGATTTTTTCCCACTGTACGATTTAACTATTAATTTTACCTCTGTATAGCAACAACCTCCCTTCAACAACAGCATGATTTTTCCCACTGCACGATTTAACTATTAAATTTACCTCTCTAGAGCAACAACCTCTCAACAACAACAGCATGATTTTTCCCACTGTACAATTTAACTATTAATTTTACCTCTCTAGAGCAACAACCTCTCAACAACAACAGCATGATTTTTCCCACTGTACGATTTAACTATCAATTTTACCTCTCTAGAGCAACAACCTCTCAACAACAGCATGATTTTTCCCACTGTACGATTTAACTATTAATTTTACCTCTATAGAGCAACAACCTCCCTTCATCAACAGCATGATTTTACCCACTGCACGATTTAACTATTAAATTCACCTCTATAGGGCAACAACCTCCCTTCAACAACAGCATGATTTTTCCCACTGTACGATTTAACTATTAATTTTACCTCTCTAGAGCAACAACCTCCCTTCAACAACAGCATGATTTTTCCCACTGTACGATTTGACTATTAATTTCACCTCTCTAGAGCAACAACCTCCCTTCAACAACAGCATGATTTTTCCCACTGTACGATTTGACTATTAATTTAACCTCTCTAGAGTAACAACCTCCCTTCAACAACAGCATGATTTTTCCCACTGTACGATTTGACTATTAATTTTACCTCTCTAGAGCAACAACCTCCCTTCAACAACAGCATGATTTTTCCCACTGTACGATTTAACTATTAATTTTACCTCTCTAGAGCAACAACCTCCCTTCAACAACAGCATGATTTTTCCCACTGTATGATTTGACTATTAATTTTACCTCTCTAGAGCAACAACCTCTCAACAACAGCATGATTTTTCTCACTGTATGATTTAACTATCAATTTTACCTCTCTAGAGCAACAACCTCCCTTCAACAACAGCATGATTTTACCCACTGTACGATTTAACTATTAATTTTACCTCTCTAGAGCAACAACCTCCCTTCAACAACAGCATGATTTTTCCCACTGTACGATTTAACTATTAATTTTACCTCTCTAGAGCAACAACCTCTCAACAACAACATAACTTTGTTACTCCCAGAGAGTGTTGCTTTAGAGAGGTTTCACTGCATAGTATACAGTAGTAATTATTGTCAGAAAATGATGGTTATGAATGGTCGAGATAATAAACCATCTTGTATCTAATAAACTTAATCAAAATAATTCTTACTCAGATAAGATATGAACATTTTTATTAAAATAAGAAAGTGAACTTCAAACATTTGATGTTGTTTTAACTTCTTCGATGAAGTCTCCATCGAAAGTAAAAATTTGCCATTCATGGACTCAAATAATTTTGCTTCCTTATAGTTTTAGAATAACCACAATCTGATACAGTTAAACTTGTGAAAGGGGACAATATGATCCCCATTTGCTAGATGTCGGGTCATTTTTCAACCTTCAGGGATCATTGCCATAAAATGTGATACAAAATTTTTAGACTTTCCAAATATTTTTATCATTCAAAACCCCAAAATATTGAATTTCTGCAAACTTGTACATTTTCATAATTTTTTTAATTCATTATTTATTTATATCAGTCCATATTACATAAAAAGGTGCAAATTTGTTAATTTTACTCAATTTTACTAGTATGTTTATGTATGCTTTATTCAATTTACACTGTAAGTCAATCATCACTGGATGACATTTGATCTGGTGATGTGATAAATTTGTAGCTGTCAATCATTAAGGACAATTAAATGCGTATATGACAGTGTCAATTACAGGTAATTACCCAGGGGTGTGATATATCACAAAGACCGATGTATCGTTATGTACAAGTATTTCATTGTGTATCAGAATCGATGGGAGGCCCTGACCAATCTGAGACGTACAGTGTATCGCCAAATTTCAGCGGTTAAACTTTTATGTTTCTGCTCTTCCGATAATTCAATTTTGTTTGTCATTGATACAGGTTCAAATCCCACGCAGTTGTGGCGGGTTACACCCTCGTAAGAAAATTTGATGTCAATTTTTTCTTCCATGTGTGGAGTGGTTGCATGCTTCTTGCGTAAGTTAGTACTGGGGTTAGAATGCAGTCCATTAAAACTAGTTAGGTAAACTCATGGCCTTGTATTTAACTAAAAATATAGCTGAAAAACAGCTTTAAACCCATTAATTAATGACAAACAAAATACATGTAGCCCTTTTCTATTGTCTTGAACTTTAACATTGAATAATTACTTCTAAAGTTTAGCATAAGTTTCCTGGTAATGCTCAACTTTCTGGAAGTATTCTATGTGTTATAAAACATTTATAATTGTTAAGTTTTTCATTAATTAATGAACAACTAACTTACTGGAAGCAAGAGTACATTATTATGTACCCTTTATGCAGTACAACCTCTGTAGAGCAACACCACGTGGGAGCTGCAAATATTAGGTGTTGTTTAGAGGTTGTTGCTCTACAGAGGTTAAATTTATAGTAAATAGCAGCTTAGGGAAATTTTGAAGCATTGTTATAGAGAGGTTGTTGCTCTACAGAATATTTTTTACTCTTATATTCGAGATTCTAAGAAATTTTAAAATTCCAGAAATATTCTCAAAGCATGCAATGAAAGTGATGGAAATTATTTGTTTTCTACAAATCTTAAAACAGAACAGTTCAAAACATTTTTAGCAAGAAAAAAAAGCATTTCTAATATGGGAACATTTTGGAATAATAAATGAAGTATATGTCATATTCGGCAAACTTAAAAATCACAACAAAGAGGCCAGTCTTATGGTCAATGCTACAAATGTAAAATTTTATTTTTATCTACCTGTAGTTTAAAATGACAATTCCAATAATTCACATTCTCTTTAATACCCCAAGGCCACAAACTCACCAAACACCATTATGACAATTGACACCTTTCTAATACTTAATAATCACCTAATTCAAAATAACATCAACATCAAAAATGTTAAAAAATCATGTAACTGACAAGCCATCCTCAGTGACTATTGTTCCAAAAAGACCCTTAAGGGCCCTTTTAAAAAAAAACATGTCAAAATCAACAGATCGATTTTAAGACAATGACACTTGTTTACAAATGACTATTGTCATTATGTAGTATGAAAGGCTATTTGTTGATACATCATACATGTATCAAACACCATAAATTTCACATAAACAATTTGTCAGTCGTTAGGATAGGAGTGAGATAATTAGTATAATAATAGCGATAAGAAGGAAAAGTGATATTAACAATCGGAAAAATCATTTTATATATAATTTTCTTAAAATTGCATTTTAGGATGTTAAACTAAGTACAATATTAAATCAACAAGATAGATATTAAAAGTGAGAAGGATTTTGCTGAAATTACTGAAGAAAATGGGAGTTTTAAATATGGAAGTGATGCTTGTGTTCCTTATGTTTCTGTGTGCCAATGCAGCATACTCTTTTTCACTAAACAGAGATGTTTTCAACAATAATCGATTTCGACGCGAAGTTGCAGCACAAACAGCTGAAGTAAATGCTTCAAATACAACACAAGGGAATGCTTCAAATACAACACAAGGGAATGCTCCAAATACAACACAAGGGAATGCTTCAAATACAACACAAGGGAATAAAGTTGCGGATGTTCAAAAACCAGGAAATGAAACCGAAAAAGGTTTGTTGGAATCTACTCATGTAAGTGACTCTCACATGGGACAACAACAGAATGCGACTGCAAACAAGCAAGAAACAGCAACATGGAACCCTCAAACTAACTTTGAGCACCAGAGAGTAGGTGACCAGCTTAGTCCAAGTGATTACCATGGTAACCAAAATGAGTCCGGTCACTCATCAGGCGTCACTCCTGACCCGGACTTACACCAAGAACCTACACCGGATCCGGACTCACATTTTGAACCTACACCAGATCCAGACTTACAACACGAAGCTACACCAGATCCGGACATACACCATGAAGCTACACCAGATTCGGATTCACATGATGAAGCTACGCCGGATCCGGACTTACATCAAGAAGTCACACCAGATCCAGATATGACCGTTTCTGATCATTCAAGTGGCTACCACAATCCTCTAGTCATGAGCAGACCTGGAGAGCAAGCACCTATAGCACTTCCACAAATTTCCCCTGAACATAGCCAACATCAAATTAATAATCCAGAACAAAAGGCTAAGAACCCGCAAGGAGGTATCGAACAACATTCTGGTAGGATAGAAGCGAACCATTCAGTCAAATATGAGGAACATTTCCCCAAAGGTCACAAGATGCCACAAGCCTTAGCACTGACTGGACACAAAGAAACACAAGGGGACCAAGCACCAATCGAGCGTGATGCACCCGTGGCTTTAGGTAAATACCGCCCAAATAGTTATTAATAATGTACAGGGAAAAATAGATGCTTCACAGTATCTGATTCTTCTCTAAATATCTTATTTCACATAAAACTTGTTCTACTGTATTTTTTTATTATTCATAACAGATTTTTTAGCAATTTGTTTCGACTTTAATTTAAGGTACTCAAAAAAATAATTATTGACTAAATTTAATTGTTGATTTGCAATTATGCGATCAACTCATTTAATAATCATTTGACCCGAAAAAGTCCTCAGCGATTTTGACCAAATTTTTTCCCCATTCATTATTCAAACTTTGTTTTCCACAGAAGTTTTGCATAACCATGAAATCTTTAACTAGATTTCTAAATACTTATATAACCATGGTACATTGTAGCCCAAACAGGCCAAGCACAACGCCCAAGACCAGTTTGGAGCCAAGGAACAGGAACAAACGGACAGACGGGGCACACAGGCAGCCCATCTGGAACAACACAAGCTCCAAATATGTTCAACAACATGGTTGCCATGCGAGCTATGGGTGGGGGTGACATGATGCAAAGAATGATGAAAATGCAGATGTATCAAAATCCACAGTAAGTACAATCTCAATTCAATGCTTGAAACCAATCAAATTGCTGATAACATTTCTCATTCAAAGTTTTAAACCAATCAAAATACTGATAACAAAGTCAGCTTAAATTGTTAATGTTGTAAACCAATCAAATCGCTGGTTACATTTCTCAGTTCAATGTTCACTGATTCAAACCAATAAAATTGTTAATAACAACCCCATTTCAAGATCACTATTCTAAACCAATCTGATTGCTGATAACAATTCTCTTTCAGTTTTAAACCAATCAAAATGCTGATAACAAAGTCAGTTTAGATTTTTAATGTTTTAAACCAATCAAGTTGCTGGTTACATTTCTTAGTTCAGTAAATAAAGATTTACATGTTTAATGTATCTTATTCATCAAAAACTAATATATTCTCCATTTTTTACCCCCAGGTACATGAAGCAATATCAAGCAATGTATCATCAGATGTTCCCAAATTTATTCCCAGGGGGAAGTGAAGCAGGAGGTGAAGGTGCTGGAGTAAGTGGAGGTCAAAGTCAGTTGCCAATGGGTGCTATGTATGCAATGGGTGGCGAAGATGGATTAATGAACCCAATGGGCGGAGACATGAATATGCAATCTCGTAAGATTTTACTAATAATTTTGAAGTCTGTAACAGAACTGATTCTTTGATAAGAAAAGAAGATAGTAACTTAATTTACAATTCAGGACTCATTTCAAAACTTCAAGACAAACGATGAATTTAACAGATGTTATAAATATGAAAATAAGAAAAAAGTTCAAGTGAAATTTTGAAATATTTTATTTTGACAAGACATGACTGTGAGCTTCAAATCTTTCAAGTAATTTCAATCATGTCAACATTGCTTGACATTCATACAAACTGAAATGCTATTCAAAAGTTGCCTACTGAAAAACCATTAAGCAATCTGATTAATATTCAAATTAATGAATAAGCATTTGTACTACTTGATCATTTAATCCACTGGGCATCATTTCATTAACATACCTTTGTAAATAAAGAATTTTTTAAGACATTATGTCAATGAATAGAATAATTTGACATCATTTAGACATTTACCTATCAGATCATTGAACTATGAGACCAAAGAACTTAAGATATGCCAACAAAACTCAACCCCAATCTCAGGTCCATGTTTCAGAAAACCATTCAAATAAAGAATGAATTAGAATCAATAACCAGGCCGCTTTTTTCTCAATTTCAAAAATTTAAGATGTTTAAAATATTTTCAAATATTATCTACTTCAATATTTCAGTTTATATGGCTCAACAATGTCAAAAAACACCAGATGCCCCAATGTGCAAGATGTCCCAGTGGGGTATGCCCATGGGCATGAACATGGACATGAGGACAATGGGCATGATGGGAGAAATGGACATTGAGCCCATGGAAATGGACATAGAAGGGCCCATGGCTTATCAGCTGCTTAAGAAGCTAAACATGGGTCCGCATAATGTACATCCTCATCATCAGGAGATAACATTGAATCAGCATGTCTTCAGAGCACTAAGAACAAGGTTTGGAGTGAACACTACTGCCCAGATACAAGCTAAATCCTCAGACCCAAAGCTTAGCGCTTTCTTGTTTCAAGTACTAGAGGCTTCAAGGCAAGTGGCTCCAGGGGAGTTTTATGCAAACTTAACACGAGCTCAGGTAAACCAAATTCTTGCTGGGCTAGATCGAGCATCAACAGGTAACAACCGACTACCTGCAAATAATTTGGACCATGCAATGATTGCAAAGGACAGCAACAATCGACCAGTTCTAACACTTGACAATCCTAGTCAACCAAACACGCCATTTGGGACCCTACCATTAGCGGCACAACCAGGAACATTCCAAGCTCTTGTTCAAACAGCAATGGGAATAACAACAAAAGCTCCAATTGGTGTGATAGGTGAAGGAGGAAGAATAGGAGGTGAAGGCGCTGAGCGAGCTGAAGTGGCTGAAAAGAAAACTGCAACTAAACCAGTAGAAAAAGAACCCCCAGCACAGCAAAGCAATGGTGTCATTAACACTAATGCTCAGACAGCAACTACTAAACAACCTACACCAACACCTACAAGAGGGGCCATTCAGACTGGACAGGCATCAATTGTAGGCACCCCAGCAGTTGCTGCAGGCTCAGCTGTAGCAGGAACACCAATCGGTTCACAAAGTAATAACCTTAATACAGAAGGTACCCTTACCCAGCAATTTGGTGCTTTCAATGCAAACCCTATATCTACAGGTGCAGAAAAGAAAGGCAAGGTTCAGGAAATCCGTAACAAAGATGGAATTCCAGGACTATCCAAGGATGCAAGAAATAAAGCATTTGGCAAAATGGACACAGCCAAAACAAACATAATACCAGTGCAATCAGCTACTCAATTGCCGAATCAAATAGTGACAGATCAACGATCGATTGGTATGCAGGAAGCCGGTATATTCCCCGGATCCAACGGTACGGTTCCCATAAAAAAAGCAGAATCAGGATACTCTACTTCCACAGCATTTGCTATATCGGCGATCGTCTTAATTGCCTTAATGATCGTCATTGGGCCGATCCTCTGTATGTTGTGCAAGTTCAGAGAAAAACGTCAGGAAAGAAGAAGAAAACTGCGGGCCCTTAAAAATCGTGAAGTATCCGAAAATAATATCATGGAGGCTATGATGTTACACGAGTTTGGGGTCACTGGAAAGAACTCCTTCTCCAATGAGGGAGCAACAGGGGGCTACAAGAATGAGCAAACACGCTACGACACAATAGATCCAGAAATTGAGTGCTTAAATCAGAGCCGCCCATTACCATAAGATTGGCAGATCAGAGACCATAACTGTACAGACGAATTTGAAGTAACTTGTGAACTTTTAATTTTATTGATTATCTTAACTCAAAATGTACATGAAATAAATCCTGCAATGAAACTTGTATTTAAATGTAACCTTTTATTAAGCAGTCACCTGATACTTGGAAGCAATCTTATAACAACACAGAAGCTAGTGTCACAAACATCAATACCATGTGAAATATTTCAGTAAATAATGCAAATTTTCTTCAAAAAATGACGGAATTAGTTAAAAGTAATATTCATACAAACTCAAAATCGAAAATCAAATTGCTCATGTCTTTGACATTATAAGAAAGCAAGTACATCAAAATCTTATTATAACAACCATTAATTTTGGACCATTTTTCAGAATTTGTTCATATTCTTTTTTTAAACACACTAATCATTAAGGTTCATATTGTGACTTAGAATTACGTAACATGGTTGGAGTTAAGACAGCATTGAGAAAAGGTACCTCAGACTTCCATAGTTATAAACAATTTTATACATCTTTAGTGATAGCCTAACTAAGTCCCATTTAATTCTGGAAACAGGTGGTTGCTTAATTGAGGTATAACTGTAAATATGATACATAAAATGTGATATAATGTAATAATAATGTCTATAAAGGTCTTGTGTTACTCTTGAGACTTGTTATTTTTGTGGCAATAAAAATATTACACAACTATCGGGTTTTATTTTTCTAACACTGAGGATACCATAGCAACACCAGAGTGTACAAGGTTACAAAATTTGAGATCTGTCTCAAATCTCAATTTTGTATATGAATGATTAAAAGTTGACAATGATAATTTCTATCAGCATAATTAATTGAGCCGAATTTGTGTTTCAATGCAATACAGTTAAAAGAGCAACAACACATGTTAAAATTACTTGATGTTTTTTTTATGTTTTAATGCAAGACAGTGATATTCTTTCTAATGCAAAAAAAAATTTTGAGCATACACTATAACCATGATGAACTGTATTTGTAAATATATTCTTAATACAGTTTATAGCAATGAAAAATCAGGAATAAAAAATAATCATAACATGAAATTTGAACAAAATTGAAATTGCAATGTCACCCACTGAGATTACAGGCACAGAACAATTTGTTTATAATTCCATACTAACAGTTTTTATTCAGAACGTTAATTAAATCTATTTATAACTAAACCCTTTTTCAAATATTTAATTACATCGAAGCAATTAAAATACAGTGTCTAGACCTTGATAAATCAAGTCCTAATTTTAAGATCATGTGACCCTATCACCATGACAACAACAACAACAAATCAGTTTCGTACATAAAATTGAAACCTATCAATCATTTTTTATTAAAATTAATTAAAATAATAAAATCAACTAGGTAATTAAAAAATATTGACAGTGATATATAATAAAGTATATTATTATAACTGAGTGGGTTTCATTAAATGAATATATTTGTACATGGTAGATATACATTGCGCCTTGTTATGTTTTGTTTTTTTGTTCAAGTTTTACGCCCCTTTTCAAAGTCAGAGTAATATGAGGCAGACAGCTCACCTACATATTGTTCCTGGGAAGAAACCAGTACTCCCATTCTCCATACACAACTGCCATCTTTCTCACATTAACAGACATGGTCGGTAGCTGGGCTCAAACCTATGACCCTCTATCAATGAGAGGTTACAGTGATTTGAAGTCAGCAACCTTAACCACTCAAGCAAAGGAGGGGGTTTTTGCCTTATTAAAATAGGCCATAAACAATAAAATTAAAATATGGACTACTAAGGCAGTTAATCTTTTAATTGACCTTCATGCACAGTAGACGTTTAGGCAAAAACAAAAAAACTCTGGTTTCCCCTTCACATCCCAAACATATCAGTGTTGGAAGGTCTGCAAAACAGATTTAATAAGGGCAGAGACATTCATGTAGTTTATATGAAAATATCGGCCAATTGACTCAGACCGAAAAAAATACAGGTTTTGCGGAAAAAAAAAGAACTAATTAAGTTATTGAAAGTCAAGAAGTTTTTACTTTTTCATATCTAATTATGAACAAAGTTATCTATTAAAATGTAGAGCCACATCACTGGTATATGAGTACAAGGAGATTACAAAATTTCTAAAATCTCTGTATGTTGCAACAGACGATAAAAAAAGTGAGATGAATTTCTCCTTTGAGGATATTTAAGTATCACGCACTTTTACTTGATTAATTTAGGTCAACGTTTTTATCCATTCACATAATGCTAAATTTAAACCAACAATACAGTAACCTTCACCCAGGGTGGTCATATATTCAATGTTACTTAACCAATCACATTTCAATAAACATTCAGATCCTTATCAGGAAATATATTGACCCAAGGTCTATTCATTTTTGACTTACCAGTATATTCAAATGGACCATGAATAGAACTGTTGACAATTAACTGTATTGTGGCATTATCTAGGATGAAGAAAAGGTAGTGGATTTAATCTGACATCAGTATTAATACATATTGCGTTTCATGACAAATACCTTTTGGTAAAATGAAACTTTTCAACTAAATGCTAAGATATTTAGGTTTCTAAGACATAGGTTGGTTAATTACGACTGACCAAATGGCTTGAGTTCTCGTGCGTAGCTAGTGATTAAAATGAAAAGCACTTTCATCCTACCACAATTTTTAAAATCAATGAAACTGTCCAATTTCAGTTTCAATTAAGGTAGTTCTAGCATTGTATAAAAATTACGAAATGGAAAGTTGGGTCTTGACTCAAGAAGACCTCGAAGCCATACAGATGTTACAGAAAATATCTTTGATTTGCTTGGATATAAAACTTTCTTGTTTTTTAGGGGGGGGGGGGTACGTCTGATTTCAACAGTAGTAATTCAGTTTTATACTAGAGGGCAGTTAACATAAACGCTTTCTTTTTCCTGGGTTCTCTACCAGCTTCAACCTTGTTCTCCGCAATTGACTGCAAGCTTCATCACAAGAGTGACAAGCAGTGGACAATTTAATTTTCCTAGAGAACATGAGCTGAGTTCAGGTTTCAAATTCACACAAACATGATGCTGTAACTCACTGATATAGGTAAGTTTGTTTGAATTGGGTTAAATACTGTTTTAGGGTACTGACAGTATTCTGGTGTTACTTACTACTTCAAAAGAAAAAATGACAAATTTCCAACATAATGTGAGCACAATAGACCAGACAAGGAAACATTAATTACCTAAAACAATAAAGATACGGAATATAATTGTACTCCAATCCAAAATCAAGAACAACCTACCACCCCGTATCCCTCCAGTAATACACTCCTCATTCAGCTACGCCCCTACAAAAATAGTGCCACAAAACAGAGACATTCAGAAGTTACTTTGAAGTAAAGATTCAATGATCAACACAATCAAAACATATCATTATTTCCGACGTGAATGGAAGGATCATCGAGGATACCGACATGTTAAGTGGTTCTTAATGATTTACTGGCACCTATTGACTTTTAATTAGCACGCAAAAAAATGCAACAATTAGATAGATAACCAGCCTAGATTAAGTAAAAGGATGTTAAGGAATTTATATGAATTTTAATTGTAAACAAAGTTGTTTATCGAAATTTGGAGCCACGTAACTGGTATTTGAGTCGGGTGATATCACAATTTCCATCATTCGTAGTATCGCTGAAGACGGTCAAACATGTGAGACGAATTTTTCTTACGGAAAAAGTACATTACTGAACTTCTTAATTATAATATGTAACAGAATAAGAAATTTAAGACAGTGTTAGTGAATCAGTTAACGCATACGCTTATTTTCGACACTAGTATTCCACATTTAACTGGAGATGAACTTTGCGAATTAAGACTTTGATAAAAAATATCTGACAAAAACATCAGGATCTACCTCAACTGTGTCTATCTACAGGAAAGATATTCAAACCACAAGATGTTGAAAACAGCAGTAAGTTTGGCATGGATGGCAACTGTTTTTTCGGCAGCAATAAATGGACAAAATTGTCCAAATAATTGCGTAAACTGTATATTTGAAAAGGGCAAAGTGATTAAAACGAAATGTACTAATGCCGCACATACGGACATTCCTGACGAAGTTAGAAACTTGGAGATGGTCAATGGAATGCTACCATTTCTATCATCTTACTACTTCAATAGCAAAAATAACTTGATAATCTTAAAGATAAAGAATTATCACATCCAAGATATTAAAGGACAAGCTTTCAGAGGATGTCCAAATCTTGAACTACTTGACTTCACCGACAATGAGCTTATTAAAGTCTCTGCTTCAAATTTTGAAGGCCTTGTGAACCTTACCTACCTCAGCTTTAACGGCAATGCATTAACGCAACTTGACGGGTCCCCATTCAAACACCTGGCAACATTAGAAGAACTTCATCTGGCTCGTAATAAAATCACACAGCTTAAAGAGGATGATTTTAAAGGACTGGTGAATCTAAAGAAAATATATCTTGAATTCAACAAAATTTCATCCATTGACAAGGCCTTAATTGGGCTGAGTAATCTCCAAGATATCAATCTAGAAGGAAATGAACTAACAAAATTAGAAGTCGGAATGTTTGACAACTTGAAGAATCTAAGAACATTGAATCTGAAGAACAACAAGATTCAACAAATAGATCCAGTCTCCCTGGAAGGAACATCACTAACATTCTTGAACTTAATGCAAAATGAACTCACAGAGGTACCAACTGAGTTCCTACAACATATTTCTAACTCAAGTCTGCAGATAACCATGGCAGCAAATAATATATATGACATTGCAGAAGGTGAGTTTAATGGTATTGTTCTTCATACTTTGACGTTAGTCGGAAACAATATGAACTACATTCACCAAGATGCACTCTGTAACAGTTTCATTGAGAATCTGGACTTCCAGCAAAACTTGCTCACTCATTTCCCTCCTGTTCTTCAGAAGTATCTCAACCAATCAAATACAGTGTTACTTGGCAACAATCCATGGTCATGTGACTGTGATATCCAATGGGTGAAGTCTTTACTTAAAAATAACACCCAAGAACCAGTCTGCTCTACACCGTTGAGTTACCATGGGAAACCCCTGACAAAGGTTTTAAATGACTTGAAAGTGTCATGCAAGGACAATCCTGTTCTTCCAGTCCCGACAAGAAATTACCCAGTTCCACCACGACAAAATCTGATTGCACCACATCTTCAGCAAAGTACAACCAAATGTTCCACTACAACTAACCCAAAGGACAGAAAAGGACAGAAAAGTTCAGAAAAGGGAAATAATTCACAAGTGGGTATTATTGTTGGTGTGATTGTTGGACTTTTGTTTCTACTTTTACTGATTTTTATCGTTATTATGATCCTAAAACACAAGAAAAAGAAATCCAGCATTGAGCCTGAGTTGAATATGGAGTGTCGAAAGCCGGACACAAATTTCAGAACCCAACTGCATTATCTACCCCAAAGTAATGAATATATCAAAAATGACATTGTAGGTATTTGAAGGAAAGAATTATACTGTAAATTCACAAAGAACCTGATAACATAGTGGTATGGAAGAAAGACTTTGGCTTTGTTGTGCAGAACAGAAAAAGGTAAAAATAACATAGATAACATTGAGAAGAAAGATAATTTATATCCTTACAAGGAATTAGAGGAAAAACAATGCAACCATGGAATATATTTATTGAATTATATAGTGTAATATTGTAGTAAAAAAATTGTAAAAGGAAACTGACCTTTTTGAGAGAAAAAAAAAATTGTGAAATATTTCATCACCAATTGGAAAATGTTGTAAAATACAAAATGTATCAATTCATTGAAATAATAATCATTATTATATCTGTAAAGTTATTTTTGTGGTTTCAATGTCACACAGTCATATAGGGTTGATCAGCTCATAACCCGGCTTTAGATTTTGTCAAATAATTATTTCTACTTCATGAACTATACATGAAATATACAGTAAAACCTCGATTATCCAAACTCGGATTACCCGAAAACCTGGTCTTATCCGAAATGAAATTTCGGTCCTGAATTTCCCTCTATATATTTCAATGTAAATAAACCTCGATTATCCGTATCATCTAATCCGAATACCATGGCTTATCCGAAGTGATAAACAGGTCCCCACAATTATCCGAACGCGTATTTTCGCACCTATTATCCGAAGTCGACAATTAACTCTGATCGATCAGACAAGTTCATTTTAGGATTTCTTTAACGTGTCAAAAGGTGTAAACAACAAATTATCAAACCACTGAGAACAATGGATTGTTGGTTTGGATCATTGTTTGCAGTAATGGGAACAAAATTAGCCTATTACGATACGGACTGGGTTAGATCATTCACCTTTTATTTTTCCCCTGATTTATGAATTGCATCATAATTTCACTTGAAAAAGCATTAAAAATTTTATTTTATTTTTCGAAGTTTTTTAAATTGACAAACAATACACATGACCAATATAAATTACCGGCACTCGATTTTAAAATCATTCCATTCCATCGGAAAATGAATACAAACACGATAAACTAAGATATCTTAGGACGACAACGATTTGTGTGACGCTCGTGTTTGTGACTGTAGCAATAAAATGTAACTCCGCGTTGGATTTTTATTTTAATTCTGTTTGTAATTTATTCAAACAGTGTCCTTATTCTATATCCCGTGTATATTTCATTTCATGGCATCATTTTATCGATGGATTAATGTGCTTTAAACAGGACATGTGCTACCGTTTGGGTATTCATTTGTATTCGTAGTTTCACTTTGGATTCCTCATGACTTTGTCGAATTAATAATGGCACAAACTACTCATACATTTGTTTTTACCTTAAACATACACATGTTTGTCGTAAAATGTATTTTTTTGTAAATAAAATATAAATCATAACACATTAACTTTGTTGTTATTATATCTATACCTGTACGCCATATATATGTAAGTGATCTCCCTTTATTTTCATGCAAATGTCCAGATTTCCCTTACCCTGGATTATCCGAAACCCCGGATTATCCGAAGTAATTTTTCGGTCCCAACGACTTAGGATAATCCAGTTTTACTGTATAAGAAAAGTTCAAGAAAAATTCAGGTTTTCAAGAAATCCATTCAAAAGTCCTACACAAGTGTATACCTTGCGTTGTGAGGACCCTAGGCATACAATACATAGTTTCCACATCTACAATATTTACCTCCCTTGGTGGCCATCTTAGTTGGCAAATTTCTTATACGCTTAATAGAAAAAACAAGAAAATTGATTATTTAACAACTTAATTTATAAAAGTTAACTTAATCATGAAGTTGTTAATGCCGTAAGCACATCAGGTTTAAGAAAATGTAGCTGTCACATATGAATATTCTATATTTAGAATTATCAAAACAAAAAATCTAAATATCTTCTATCAGTGCTTGTTGAATTTGCCAACCAAGATGGCCACCACAGGAGGTAAATATTGAAGACGTGGGAACTATGTATAGGGTAGTACAACCAACATACTGTCATTGACAGCTTTCTAACATGTGATTTTTTTCTTATGTAAAGTAGGATTCTAACTCATAGCGGTGACAGGCTAGCTGTTACTTGTCAAAGACCAAAACCATTCTTTCAAAGTGTTAAATTATAACTTAATTGTATAGGGAAGATTTATTTTTAACCATGAGCATGTACTGTACAACCACCTCAGAGCAACACCCATTGAGAGAAGCAAAATTATATTGTTGTTGAGAGGTTGTTGGTCCAGAGAGGTTAAATTAATAGTTGAATTGTGCCGAGGGAAAAATCATGCTGTTGTTGAAGGGAGGTTGTTACTCAAGAGAGAGTCGCTCTAACCTCTCCAGTTTAATAATCAGCTGTTGAGGACAAATCGAGGGTTCAACGCAACAGTGTCGTAACTCATATTGAAATAAGAACAAGTTACGACAGTGTTGCGCTAAGCCCTCGAAATATGACTTAAGATGCATTGACCAAAGCAAAACTCGTCATGGAAACACGTGCTACTCCCAGGGTTTGAACTCAAGAACTCAAGGTACATACACCTAAATCTCAATCTAATCAGTAAAAGCCAGCAAGCTAGATCATTAAATGTGAGCTAAAAAAGTGGCCATAGCTTACCAGGTGACATGCAATTACAGGTTAAATAACAATGAAGTAACATACATGTATTTCATGTCTAAACAGATATTTGCATTTCATTAACCCCTTACCCCATACTGTCCTAGTCTGAACTATCTGCTTACAGGTTATTGGATAAGTGCTACTGTTTTAAAGCAATATTTTTCATATTAACCACATGGCTTTTTTATCTTTTTTTGAAAGTATTTTGAAGTATTTAATCACAGTCAAACCCAACCATCAGGAAGGACAAAATATGGTCTTAAATGACAGATGGCCTTTATTCAGGGGTCATTTTGTTCTAAATAATCAGTGGCAGTTTTGTAAAGAATGGCCTTCCTTAATTTACAGGGTGGCCTTCATTTAGAGTTGGCCACTAACACATGTTTGATTGTATTTACATCAAAACTTCATTTTATTTGGTAAAAAAGAAGTTATTAAACAATTCACAGGCATCATGAAAATGAGAAGGGGGGGGGGGGGGGGGGAGTTGAAAAAAAAAATATATAAGGGAAGTAACTCAAACAAATGTGCAGCAATGTCAATATGAATTACCTCCCTTGTATAACTATCCTCAAATCTCGCCAGTTTTGGCCAATAATTCAATATGTCTACAGCAAAAAGATATATATTCCCTAGACTCCATAATGGAATTGAATGCTAAATTATGGTATGTGTACAATCAATAACAATCATTTACTGCAGTTTGGTTGTCAATGTCTGAAATTCCTGGCACATGTTTTTTCCAGGAATCTAATTTGTTATCTAATTTTATACATAAGCACACACAGTTAGTAAGTTATCTAATTTCTTAGACACAAGGGATGTCTCATACATGTTTGAGAATCTTATGCGGGAATTAGGCTGAATTTACCATAAACTAAATTTCCGGGACAACATTTAGCGAAGATAGCTTACATGTTCAGCCATATTAACAAGAATGTTTGCCAATTTTCGTAGAAATTCTGTCTCAAATGTATTTTAAAGCCTGATTGGTTGATTCAGACCACGCATGAGAAATTGACCAATGGCAAGGCATCATTCTTGGACAATGGCCTTTGATTGGTTGTTTCAAACAAGAATGGCAAAACTAACCAGTAGCAAGACTTCATTCTACAGCTCATGTCCCTGATTGGTTGTTTCTTATCTGAGAGGCAAAACTGATCAATGGAAGCCAACAATTGAAACAACCTTTTTCTATTTCAACGGGAATAAGATGCCCATTTTATCAATCACGAACGATAAACACATTTGAAAGTCTGAAATTCTGAGAAAACGAGTACCTAGTGTTGAAAAAGTAGTGACCGTAAACCGAATTACCAAAATTTGTAACCCTACACTTATGTACGAGGCGTATTTCTCAGTTATGGAAATGCCCGAGTAGTTACAATTGGAGGCCTTTAGACTAGGAAGCATCTGAGTGACACAGATTTAGTATTTGTGGAAGTTTTTATATTAGAAAGCATCTGAGTGACACTGATTTAGTATTTGTGGAAGTTTTTAAACTATAAAGCATCTGAGTGATACTGATTTAGTATTTGTGGAAGTTTTTAAACTAGAAAGCATCTGAGTGATACTGATTTAGTATTTGTGGAAGTTTTTATACTAGAAAGCATCTGAGTGACACAGATTTAGTATTTGTGGAAGTTTTTATACTAGAAAGCATCTGAGTGACACTGATTTAGTATTTGTGGAAGTTTTTATACTAGAAAGCATCTGAGTGATACTGATTTAGTATTTGTGAAAGTTTTTATACTAGAAAGCATCTGAGTGACACTGATTTAGTATTTGTGAAAGTTTTTATACTAGAAAGCATCTGAGTGACACTGATTTAGTATTTGTGGAAGTTTTTAAACTAGAAAGCATCTGAGTGATACTGATTTAGTATTTGTGAAAGTTTTTAAACTAGAAAGCATCTGAGTGATACTGATTTAGTATTTGTGGATTTTTTTATGTAGAAAGCATCTGAGTGACACTGAGTGACACTGATTTAGTACTTACGGAGGTTTTTAGATCGGTAAGGGTCTGGGTGACAATGATGTTGAACACAGCATGTGATCTACTACTCTCACTGTTCATGTTGGTCGCAGCGACAGTACGTGATTTGTTCCCTTCATTCATTAAATTGTTGATATTCTGAAAAATTCAATCAAATAATATACAATAAAATAAACAAATAACATAATTAGAATAACAGATTTGACAATTTCAGCTTATTCGGTAAATCATGAACAATTTAAGGGCCATGTCTCCAGAATGCATCAGAAATTAGGCAAGATTTTAACATTGTAGTTCGAGATTAAGTAAACAGAAATTTCGATAGGAATGTTCAAGATCTCCAGTGAAGATCCTTTGCAGATGGTACAAGCATTCCTAACTACAGGGGTGCCGAAAGCAGTTTGACATTGGCGCGGCAGTGGGGGTGGGTTTTTGAAGATTTATGATTAAGTGAATATTCAAAACAAGAGGGCCAAGATGGCCCTAGATCCCTCACCTGAGGCACTATAATTAATGACCAGGTATTATAGTTTTCATCTTGTATAACCCATTTTTACGCAGAAACCAACAATGAAGGTATAATACTTTTAAACAAGCTAAAACATGCTAGAGTGTAAACAAGGTAAATATAGCAAATTTTCTAAGTCAAGGGTACATAACTCTTGAAGTCCTTGTCCGATTTTGCCCATAATCAAATTTAGCCAAGACATTGTGGCCATATACAATGTGACCAAGTTTGATTGAGATTGGTTAAGAGCTGTGGATGCTAGAGTGTAAACAAACTAATTGTGGACAGACGCTAGATGCCGGACGAGGTACAATGGATGCCAGACATTCATTAATCCTAAAAGCTCACCTGATTGAATCAGATGAGGATATGTCTGAAATAATGGTTCTTGAAAACAATTAAGTAGTATCTATAACAAACAACAGGAACTCTAAAAATATTTCAAATTTCAATGAAAATTGTGACTGTTGAACACAAGGGCTCATGCAGGACCATTTCAGACAAAAGGGGCCATTGTGAACTTACCTCAAATGATGTTACAACTAAGGTAGATAAACCATCTACATAAGGTCCCAATATATTATGTTCCCGAACTTTTAAATTTTGTTTGTGCCTGAAAATAGTTCAATAATAAATGAATACCATAATATGATCAAACTCAGACTTAGTTTAAAAAAACAGTGCCAATAAAATATCAGGACTACAATAGTTACCAGTAATTCATTTTAACACTAACATGGTTGAGTTATCATGTTACAATACAGAAGAAATGTTCAAAATCAACTTGAACATGTTCTTGATGTGGTTGTCACAATGAAATAGACTGAAATTTACAGAGATTTTCTTTACTATAATTTATAGTAGTAGCCTAGAAAGGGTGCCTTCCCCTTTAAACATTTCTTTGAAATCATACAATTTTCCCCAAATTTCCAATTTACTCCATAAAATTTCATACCCCAAATTAGTTTCAGGTAAAAAATTTCAAATGAGGCTTCAAACCACTATTTTTTTTCCCCATATAATGATATTATTATCATCTTTTTACTGAGGTTTAATTCATAATTTATATTTACTAGGGTTTGTTTAATAATTTAAAATTCACTGAGGTTTAATTAATAATTTAATACTTACTGAGGTTTAATTAATAATTTAATACTTACTGAGGTTTAATTAATAATTTAATATTTACTGAGGTCTAATTAATAATTTAATATTTACTGAGGTTTAATTAATAATTTAATACTTACTGAGGTTTAATTAATAATTTAATACTTACTGAGGTTTAATTAATAATTTAATACTTACTGAGGTTTAATTAATAATTTAATATTTACTGAGGTCTAATTAATAATCTAATATTTACGGGTTTAATTAATAATCTAATATTTACTGAGGTTTAATTAATAATTTAATACTTACTGAGGTCTAATTAATAATCTAATATTTACGGGTTTAATTAATAATTTAATATTTACTGAGGTCTAATTAATAATTTAATACTTACTGAGGTTTAATTAATAATTTAATATTTACGGGTTTAATTAATAATCTAATATTTACTGAGGTTTAATTAATAATCTAATATTTACTGAGGTTTAATTAATAATCTAATATTTACTGAGGTTTAATTTAATATTTACTGAAGTTTAATTTAATATTTACTGAGGTTTAATTAATAATTTAATACTTACTGAGGTTTAATTAATAATTTAATATTTACTGAGGTTTAATTAATAATTTAATACTTACTGAGGTTTAATTAATAATTTAATATTTACTGAGGTTTAATTAATAATTTAATATTTACTGAGATTTAATTAATAATTTAATACTTACTGAGGTTTAATTAATAATTTAATATTTACGGGTTTAATTAATAATTTAATATTTACTGAGGTTTAGTTTAATATTTACTGAAGTTTAATTTAATATTGACTGAGGTTTAATTTAATATTTACTGAGGTTTAATTAATAATTTAATATTTACTGAGGTTTAATTTATAATTTAATATTTACTCGGGTGTAATTAATAATTTACTATCACACCAACAGCCAGGGTCATATGACAACTTCTCCAGCTTTAGCGGAGGAAGGTTAGCCCCCCACCTTGGTAGAACCATTAATTTTCAGTAGGTAACCTGGACAGCTTCCTCACAATGTAAAAGTGTCTGGTCCCAAGTGGGACCCTAAATCAAGACTGATACTAATAGCACTCAACCACAGCTGCCCCTAGGGTGTCCCTAATTACAGTTTTACTGTGTTAAATCTACCTCCATGACTAATTCATTATGATTATGTCTGATATACAACATAAAAACATGATTTGTTATGTAAGACTAAATTGAAATAAAAAAACTCTACTTAAATTACGTTGTTTTTTTTACAATTAATATAATACCTATGGCTTCTTTTGTAGACAGTCATATGTCATAAATTGCAGACATATAAAAAGCAATTTTACAGAATAATCAGAAAAGTAAATATTTAAGTACACATTTATATACAAAAACATTCATTAAGTCTTCCGAAATGTGAAGAAAAGCCAGTAGCATTCAAACGTGTTGTTTCATTGAGTTTTTATGCCCCTTTTCAATAGTCAGAGTCACATGAGACGGAAAGTTCAACTAACCATCGTTCCTGGAAAGAACCAGTAATAGACTCCAATCCTCCATAAGCCACTGTCTAGTTTCTCACATAAAGAGACATGGTCGGTAGCTGGGCTTGAACCCTCGACCCTCTATCAGTGAGAGGTTAGTGATTTGAAGTCAGCGACATTAACCACTCAACCGAGGAGGCAGGTGGCATTCGAATGCAGCAGAAATAACCATATCAAGGGCTAAGCGCAACACGGTCGTAACTTGTTCTTATTTCAATATGAGTCACGACAATGTTGCGTTGAACCCTCGAATTATACTGCAAATACTTATCAATAAGGAAGTACATTGTTTTAATAATTGAAACGTAATTAATGTCCTTTATCATTTGCAAAGAAACCTAAGACTGACATTTTGATTATAGAAAAATAATAATTTCATATGAACCCAAAGACCCATTTCTACACATAAGACTTTTCATGGAAGTAAAAGAGGCAACATTGAAATGTTTTTGGCCTCATTACATTTCAGTGGGTTAACAATATTTTTTAACAATGTTTCTGTTATATACAGCGATCGTTTCACCTAACTAGTTTTCCTGGACTGTATTCTAACCAGTACTAACTTACCCTTCCACAAGCAACCTGCAACTTCTCAAGATATGGATGAAAATTGCCATGTTTTTGACAAATATCTAAGTAGTGTATTATCTGCCCTGACCAGTCTTCTAACCCAGATTTCCAGATTTTACCAGTCCATCCCCAGTTTCACAAACAAAATTGAGTAGAAACTCAATAATGGACTCAAAGTGTTTTTTCTGTCTAGAAATCTTGCGTCTTTGACCAGAAATGTTACCATTTGTTTCTTTATTTACTAAGAACATGTTAAACATGCCAGCATAAAATATTGTGGGTCTGGCAGACAAATTAAGTCTCAAAACTTCATTTTCATTTGAGTCAAAAGTGAAATTCCAAAAAAACAGACTCAAATCGATTTTATTGAATTATATCATTTCAAGAAATTAGGTTAGGTTAGAATTGCTGGAAACTGTTATTAGACCATGTTAGTACCTTCATAGCAATACCTCGTTCTGAACTGCATTCAATAAAACTGAGAAATATATGATTAACTCAACTTATTTATCTATATTAACATATTTTATACTAAAAGTGGCATTAAAAGAAGGTACAAATATGGTCTAATAACAGTTTCTGTAACAGTACTTGGTAACGCCCCTTAAACCTTCCCATGATGCTTAACATACTGACGTAGATAATATATGCTCATATTACTATTAGTCTAGGATAGTTGTATGCTTGATGCGTGGATGTATGTGCTACAATAAATAAAGCTTATTATAATCAGTTATTATAATATTGTTTGGTTATGTTATACCATACATAAACATGGTGTCAGAAGTGCTTTGACTGTTTTGACATGCAAAAGGATATATTTATGTGCATACCTTTATAACAAAACAGAACTTTGGATTTATATTCTTTATATTCACGTGCATAAAGAATAACTGGCAATGGCAGAAGAACCACCGCAGGTCGTACATCCCGTAGGTGCTGTGCAGTCGCTAATACCGTTTCCTAAAATGCTGGATATGGACGGAAACATAGCTACACATTGGAAAAAGTTTAAACGCTCATGGACAAATTATGAAAAAGCATCCGGTCTTATTAATAAACCGACGGATTTAAGAGCCGCCACATTCCTTACGTGCGTGGGGTCAGAAGCAATGGACGTGTTCGATGGATTTGATTTTGAAAGCGAGGCAGATAAGGATGACATTGACAAAGTAATCAAGAAATTTGAAGATTTTTGTGTTGGAAAAACTAACGTGACATACGAAAGGTACGTTTTCCATACATGCTCCCAAGGTGAATCACAAACATTTGACACTTTTCTGACAGAAGTAAGAAAACTGTCCAAAACGTGTAATTATGGAGTGCTCGAGAGTGAACTTATAACAGATAGAATTGTCCTTGGAATTAGAGATAATGGTTTGAGAAAACGTCTGCTACAGGAAGAAAAACTGACACTGAATAGGTGTATTGACATGTGCCGTGCTGCTGAAGCGTCATCGTCAAAAGTGAAGACCCTAAACCAAAGTGCCGCCCCTGATCAAGATGTGCAGGTCGTGCGACCAAAGCGAAAGCCACAATCAAAGCAAGAAAAGCAGAATAAGTGCAAATATTGTGGACAATTTTGCGTTAAAGGGAAATGCCCGGCCTTTGGAAAAAGATGCAATAATTGTTCGAAGTTCAATCATTTTGCATCGGAATGCAAGTCAATGTCGAAAAAGTACAAAGCAAAAAAGTCGCGTTCACAAATTAAACATGTGGATTTAAACTCTGAAAGTGAGGATGACGTGCTGTCATTAAATTCTGGTGAAAAGGTTAAAAACAAAATATACGCGAATATGCTGCTCATAAAGCAACAAACAACTGTCAAGTTTCAATTGGACAGCGGCGCCACTACTAATATCATACCAAAGTCGTGCGTTAAGTTTTTATCTTCTTTTCAGTAAAAGAGAAAAGATGTAACAGTACTTGGTAACGCCCCTTAAACCTTCCCATGATGCTTAACATACTGACGTAGATAATATATGCTCATATTACTATTAGTCTAGGATAGTTGTATGCTTGATGCGTGGATGTATGTGCTACAATAAATAAAGCTTATTATAATCAGTTATTATAATATTGTTTGGTTATGTTATACCATACATAAACAGTTTCCCACAATTTCAATCTAACAATAGTCTTTTGATATGGAATAATTGAATAAAAATGATTTGAGTCTGTTATTGGATATTGGACTTTCGACTCAAATGAAAAATGAGTTTTGAGCCTTTATTTGTCCTCTGAACCAAAAATGATTTATGTTGGCATGTTAAACATGTTCTAAGTATATCAGAAAACAGATGGTAACATTTCTAGTCAGTGACACAAGATTTCTAGACAGAAAAAATACTTGCGTCCATTTTTGAGTTTCTACTCAATTTTGTTCGTGAAACTGGAGCCAGGACATTAACCATGGGACTAACCACGTCTGCAACAAAATAATATTTACAAGAAACGTTACCCTTTTAAATCTAGAAGGTCATGCACTTTTTCATTATATATTTCCATGTATGACACTTCAACCTTGAATCCCGTTGACTCATTCTCAAGTTTCGCAATACGATCAAACAAGGAATCACAAAGGCGAGGTATGATCCCTTTTTCTTCTGTGGTTCCCATCATAGTATACGATTTACCAGAGCCTGGAACCAAACAAATTCTTGCATATTTTTTATACATTTATTAGATTTATGCCTGTTTTCAATAATAATTTATCATTATTGTATTTTGGTCGCATATTGACATGCAGATAACTGGAACAGTTTTCCGAGTGCATTTTATACCAGTACAAACCGTGTTCTACGTTAGTAACCACAAAGGTGAAGAATGTTTGTCCTCTACCAAATGTTCACCTGACTAAGAACCACTGACCTTTAGCCAACCAGCTGGACAGCTTCCTTACATGTGAAATTTGGTCCTGACCTTGATCTAAACTCATAGCAGTATCCGGCAAGTCATTACTTGTCAGAGATGATAACCTCAGAGCCACTGAGGGTCAAAGACATAACTATAATCACAGTGTCTTTTTTTATATATATTTGTAGTCATTGTGCTAATATTTAACACAGAATGTATGTATTTTTTGTATGTACTTCAGTACAACCTCTCCAGAGCAGCCCTCTCTAGAGCAACAACATTCTTTCAAAAACAGGAGCATGATTTCCTCCCACACCATGATTTAACTATAAATTTAACCTCACTTGAGCAACAACCTTCCTTTAACAACAGGAACATGATTTTCTCCCACTGCATGATTTAACTATTAATTTAACCTCTCTAGAGCAACAACCTTCCTTCAACAACAGGAACATGATTTTCTCCCACTGCATGATTTAACTATTAATTTAACCTCTCTAGAGCAACAACCTTCCTTCAACAACAGGAACATCATTTTCTCCCACTGCATGATTTAACTATTAATTTAACCTCTCTAGAGCAACAACCTTCCTTCAACAACAGGAACATCATTTCCTCCCACTGCATGATTTAACTATTAATTTAACCTCTCTAGAGCAACAACCTTCCTTCAACAACAGGAGCATGATTTTCTCCCACTGCATGATTTAACTATTAATTTAACCTCTCTAGAGCAACAACCTTCCTTCAACAACAGGAGCATGATTTTCTCTCACTCCATGATTTAACTATTAATTTAACCTCTCTTGAGCAACAACCTTCCTTTAACAACAGGAGCATGATTTTCTCTCACTCCATGATTTCACTATAAATTTAACCTCTCTAGAGCAACAACCTCTCAACAAAAACGCAATTTTGCTATACCCAAAGGGTGTTGCTATGGAGAGGTTACACTGTATTCATATCGAGGGCTCAGTGCAACACTGTCGTAACTTGTTCTTATTTCCATATGAGTTACGACACTGTTGTGTTGAACCCTCGATATACATACAGCTGAGACACAACAGTTTACTATGCTAGAGAGTAATTCAGATGCCATAAATACAAAATTAGGGAACACATCCCTAATTAGGACACATTGTTACTCACCTGTTTGGCCATAAGCAAATATACATCCATTATACCCTTCAAATCCCCCCTCTAGTACTGGGTCCCCTAAATCTTGAAAGACTTCCTGTTGACCTGAAATAACACAAAATAAACATGAATACAGACTAAAATGTTACATTAAAAACAAAATAATGTTCACCTAATTCAATAGTATGCTGTTTATTTTGCCAGCTTCCAGCAGTACAACATGCAGTCACTAACCACATCTTACAGAAGAGGACTACTAGTATAGTTCATTGACCAACAAAATGTTGTTTTGTTCAAAGGAGATATTTAATAAAAGAGAGAGGAGAGAGAGAGAGAGAGAGAGAGGGGGGGGGGAGAGAATTAACAAAGAGTAATACAGCCAGGGAAATCTTAGATAGAAGACAGTAAAATAGTGAATTAAGACACCAGTGTACAATCATGTAGTAAAATAATTATTTTTCCTAATGAAATCTTTTTTTATTTCAAATGAACGAATGTAATGAAACTTGGATATAATGAAGCCACCATTGTAACCTTGACATCAGTCTTTTCCGGTCGGGGTTTCAGTTATTATTTTAAAACCGGTTTGTCTGCAATTTAGCTTTATACCGTCTTTCATTGAAACCGATTTAGCAAACAGTACCAATGAATGACTTGTAGCATCTTCTTTACAATGGAACCATTTCTAACAATGCACAATTATAAGCAAAAAAGACAATGCATTTTTTGTAGACCAGACAAATTCAGATGATGCAGTACCAAAGATGAAATACCTTATCAGAGGTTACTGCTTTGAAAATGATTTTAGTATCAGTAACCAAATTACACCAATTTCAGAGGTTATAAAAATAGTGTCATTGCAGACGATGAAGATTTAGGAAAGCTTAAAGCATAGAAAACTTCTGAAGAGGAAGAAACAAGTAATAATTTGTTCAGGAACTTCCAGCAATTATAGCTGATGTTCATGAAGAGAATGCCAAATGTAATTAAGTCAGACAGGGATTTTAAAAGTGCTGCTAAGGACGGCATTATTTTAGAGTGTCAGAAACAACAATTTTATAATGGTCTGCAATGGTGAGCATTATTTTAGAGTGTCAGAAACAACAATTTTATAATGGTCTGCAATGGAGAGCACTATTTTAGAGTGTCAGAAACAACAATTTTATAATGGTCTGCAATGGAGAGCACTATTTCAGTGTGTCAGAAACAACAATTTTATAATGGTCTGCAATGGTGAGCATTATTTTAGAGTGTCAGAAACAACAATTTTATAATGGTCTGCAATGGTGAGCATTATTTTAGAGTGTCAGAAACAACAATTTTATAATGGTCTGCAATGGTGAGCATTATTTTAGAGTGTCAGAAACAACAATTTTATAATGGTCTGCAATGGAGAGCACTATTTCAGTGTGTCAGAATTAACAATTTTACAGTGGTCTACAATGGAGAGCACTATTGTAGAGTGTCAAAAACAACAATTTTATAATGGTCTGCAATGGAGAGTACTATTTCAGTGTGTCAGAATTAACAATTTTATAATGGTCTGCAATGGTGAGCACTATTGTAGAGTGTCAAAAACAACAATTTTATAATGGTCTGCAATGGAGAGCACTATTTCAGTGTGTCAGAAACAACAATTTTACAGTGGTCTACAATGGAGAGCACTATTGTAGAGTGTCAAAAACAACAATTTTATAGTGGTCTGCAATGGAGAGCACTATTGTAGAGTGTCAGAAACAACAATTTTATAGTGGTCTGCAATGGAGAGTACTATTTCAGTGTGTCAGAAACAACAATTTTATAGTGGTCTGCAATGGAGAGTACTATTTCAGTGTGTCAGAATTAACAATTTTATAATGGTCTGCAATGGAGAGTACTATTTCAGTGTGTCAGAATTAACAATTTTATAATGGTCTGCAATGGAGAGCACTATTGTAGAGTGTCAAAAACAACAATTTTATAATGGTCTGCAATGGAGAGTACTATTTCAGTGTGTCAGAATTAACAATTTTATAATGGTCTACAATGGAGAGCACTATTGTAGAGTGTCAAAAACAACAATTTTATAATGGTCTGCAATGGAGAGCACTATTGTAGAGTGTCAAAAACAACAATTTTATAATGGTCTGCAATGGTGAGCATTATTTTAGAGTGTCAGAAACAACAATTTTATAATGGTCTGCAATGGAGAGCACTATTTCAGTGTGTCAGAATTAACAATTTTACAGTGGTCTACAATGGAGAGCACTATTGTAGAGTGTCAAAAACAACAATTTTATAATGGTCTGCAATGGTGAGCACTATTGTAGAGTGTCAAAAACAACAATTTTATAATGGTCTACAATGGAGAGCACTATTGTAGAGTGTCAAAAACAACAATTTTATAATGGTCTGCAATGGAGAGCACTATTGTAGAGTGTCAAAAACAAAATTTTATAATGGTCTGCAATGGTGAGCATTATTTTAGAGTGTCAGAAACAACAATTTTATAATGGTCTGCAATGGAGAGCACTATTTCAGTGTGTCAGAATTAACAATTTTACAGTGGTCTACAATGGAGAGCACTATTGTAGAGTGTCAAAAACAACAATTTTATAATGGTCTGCAATGGTGAGCACTATTGTAGAGTGTCAAAAACAACAATTTTATAATGGTCTGCAATGGAGAGCACTATTGTAGAGTGTCAAAAACAACAATTTTATAATGGTCTGCAATGGAGAGTACTATTTCAGTGTGTCAGAATTAACAATTTTACAGTGGTCTACAATGGAGAGCACTATTTCAGTGTGTCAGAATTAACAATTTTATAATGGTCTGCAATGGAGAGCACTATTGTAGAGTGTCAAAAACAACAATTTTATAATGGTCTGCAATGGAGAGCACTATTGTAGAGTGTCAAAAACAACAATTTTATAATGGTCTGCAATGGAGAGTACTATTTCAGTGTGTCAGAATTAACAATTTTATAATGGTCTGCAATGGTGAGCACTATTGTAGAGTGTCAAAAACAACAATTTTATAATTGTCTGCAATGGAGAGTACTATTTCAGTGTGTCAGAATTAACAATTTTATAGTGGTCTGCAATGGAGAGTACTATTTCAGTGTGTCAGAATTAACAATTTTATAATGGTCTGCAATGGAGAGCACTATTGTAGAGTGTCAAAAACAACAATTTTATAATGGTCTGCAATGGAGAGTACTATTTCAGTGTGTCAGAATTAACAATTTTATAATGGTCTGCAATGGAGAGCACTATTGTAGAGTGTCAAAAACAACAATTTTATAATGGTCTGCAATGGAGAGCACTATTGTAGAGTGTCAAAAACAACAATTTTATAATGGTCTGCAATGGAGAGTACTATTTCAGAGTGTCAGAAACAACAATTTTATAGTGGTCTGCAATGGAGAGCACTATTGTAGAGTGTCAGAAACAACAATTTTATAATGGTCTGCAATGGAGAGCACTATTTCAGTGTGTCAGAATTAACAATTTACAGTGGTCTACAATGGAGAGCACTATTGTAGAGTGTCAAAAACAACAATTTTATAATGGTCTGCAATGGTGAGCACTATTGTAGAGTGTCAAAAACAACAATTTTATAATGGTCTGCAATGGAGAGCACTATTGTAGAGTGTCAAAAACAACAATTTTATAATGGTCTGCAATGGAGAGCACTATTGTAGAGTGTCAAAAACAACAATTTTATAATGGTCTGCAATGGAGAGCACTATTGTAGAGTGTCAAAAACAACAATTTTATAATGGTCTGCAATGGAGAGTACTATTTCAGTGTGTCAGAATTAACAATTTTATAGTGGTCTGCAATGGAGAGTACTATTTCAGTGTGTCAGAATTAACAATTTTATAATGGTCTGCAATGGAGAGCACTATTGTAGAGTGTCAAAAACAACAATTTTATAATGGTCTGCAATGGTGAGCACTATTGTAGAGTGTCAAAAACAACAATTTTATAATGGTCTACAATGGAGATCACTATTGTAGAGTGTCAAAAACAACAATTTTATAATGGTCTGCAATGGAGAGCACTATTGTAGAGTGTCAAAAACAACAATTTTATAATGGTCTGCAATGGTGAGCATTATTTTAGAGTGTCAGAAACAACAATTTTATAATGGTCTGCAATGGAGAGCACTATTTCAGTGTGTCAGAATTAACAATTTTACAGTGGTCTACAATGGAGAGCACTATTGTAGAGTGTCAAAAACAACAATTTTATAATGGTCTGCAATGGTGAGCACTATTGTAGAGTGTCAAAAACAACAATTTTATAATGGTCTGCAATGGAGAGCACTATTGTAGAGTGTCAAAAACAACAATATTATAATGGTCTGCAATGGAGAGTACTATTTCAGTGTGTCAGAATTAACAATTTTACAGTGGTCTACAATGGAGAGCACTATTTCAGTGTGTCAGAATTAACAATTTTATAATGGTCTGCAATGGAGAGCACTATTGTAGAGTGTCAAAAACAACAATTTTATAATGGTCTGCAATGGAGAGCACTATTGTAGAGTGTCAAAAACAACAATTTTATAATGGTCTGCAATGGAGAGTACTATTTCAGTGTGTCAGAATTAACAATTTTATAATGGTCTGCAATGGTAAGCACTATTGTAGAGTGTCAAAAACAACAATTTTATAATTGTCTGCAATGGAGAGTACTATTTCAGTGTGTCAGAATTAACAATTTTATAGTGGTCTGCAATGGAGAGTACTATTTCAGTGTGTCAGAATTAACAATTTTATAATGGTCTGCAATGGAGAGCACTATTGTAGAGTGTCAAAAACAACAATTTTATAATGGTCTGCAATGGAGAGTACTATTTCAGTGTGTCAGAATTAACAATTTTACAGTGGTCTACAATGGAGAGCACTATTGTAGAGTGTCAAAAACAACAATTTTATAATGGTCTGCAATGGTGAGCACTATTGTAGAGTGTCAAAAACAACAATTTTATAATGGTCTGCAATGGAGAGCACTATTGTAGAGTGTCAAAAACAACAATTTTATAATGGTCTGCAATGGAGAGCACTATTGTAGAGTGTCAAAAACAACAATTTTATAATGGTCTGCAATGGAGAGTACTATTTCAGTGTGTCAGAATTAACAATTTTATAGTGGTCTGCAATGGAGAGTACTATTTCAGTGTGTCAGAATTAACAATTTTATAATGGTCTGCAATGGAGAGCACTATTGTAGAGTGTCAAAAACAACAATTTTATAATGGTCTGCAATGGAGAGTACTATTTCAGTGTGTCAGAATTAACAATTTTATAATGGTCTGCAATGGAGAGCACTATTGTAGAGTGTCAAAAACAACAATTTTATAATGGTCTGCAATGGAGAGCACTATTGTAGAGTGTCAAAAACAACAATTTTATAATGGTCTGCAATGGAGAGTACTATTTCAGAGTGTCAGAAACAACAATTTTATAGTGGTCTGCAATGGAGAGTACTATTTCAGAGTGTCAGAAACAACAATTTTATAGTGGTCTGCAATGGAGAGTACTATTTCAGAGTGTCAGAAACAACAATTTTATAGTGGTCTGCAATGGAGAGTACTATTTCAGTGTGTCAGAATTAACAATTTTACAGTGGTCTACAATGGAGAGCACTATTGTAGAGTGTCAAAAACAACAATTTTATAATGGTCTGCAATGGAGAGTACTATTTCAGTGTGTCAGAATTAACAATTTTATAATGGTCTGCAATGGAGAGCACTATTGTAGAGTGTCAAAAACAACAATTTTATAATGGTCTGCAATGGAGAGTACTATTTCAGTGTGTCAGAATTAACAATTTTATAATGGTCTGCAATGGAGAGCACTATTGTAGAGTGTCAAAAACAACAATTTTATAATGGTCTGCAATGGAGAGTACTATTTCAGAGTGTCAGAAACAACAATTTTATAGTGGTCTGCAATGGAGAGTACTATTTCAGTGTGTCAGAATTAACAATTTTATAATGGTCTGCAATGGAGAGCACTATTGTAGAGTGTCAAAAACAACAATTTTATAATGGTCTGCAATGGAGAGTACTATTTCAGTGTGTCAGAATTAACAATTTTATAATGGTCTGCAATGGAGAGCACTATTGTAGAGTGTCAAAAACAACAATTTTATAATGGTCTGCAATGGAGAGTACTATTTCAGAGTGTCAGAAACAACAATTTTATAGTGGTCTGCAATGGAGAGTACTATTTCAGAGTGTCAAAAACAACAATTTTATAGTGGTCTGCAATGGAGAGCACTATTGTAGAGTGTCAAAAACAACAATTTTATAATGGTCTGCAATGGAGAGCACTATTTCAGTGTGTCAGAATTAACAATTTTATAATGGTCTGCAATGGAGAGCACTATTGTAGAGTGTCAAAAACAACAATTTTATAATGGTCTGCAATGGAGAGTACTATTTCAGAGTGTCAGAAACAACAATTTTATAATGGTCTGCAATGGAGAGCACTATTTCAGAGTGTCAAAAACAACAATTTTATAGTGGTCTGCAATGGAGAGCACTATTGTAGAGTGTCAAAAACAACAATTTTATAGTGGTCTGCAATGGGAGCACTATTTCAGAGTGTCAAAAACAACAATTTTATAATGGTCTGCAATGGAGAGCACTATTTCAGAGTGTCAAAAACAACAATTTTATAGTGGTCTGCAATGGAGAGCACTATTTCAGAGTGTCAGAAACAACAATTTTATAGTGGTCAGCAATGGAGAGCACTATTGTAGAGTGTCAAAAACAACAATTTTATAGTGGTCAGCAATGGAGAGCACTATTTCAGAGTGTCAGGAACAACAATTTTATAGTGGTCTGCAATGGAGAGCACTATTTCTGAGTGTCAGAAACAACAATTTTATAGTGGTCTGTAATGGTGAGCACTATGGTGAGCACTATTTCAGAGTGTCAGAAACAACAATTTTATAGTGGTCTGCAATGGTGAGCACTATGGTGAGCACTATTTCAGAGTGTCAGAAACAACAATTTTATAGTGGTCAGCAATGGAGAGCACTATGGTGAGCACTATTTCAGAGTGTCAGAAACAACAATTTTATAATGGTCTGCAATGGTGAGCACTATTTCAGAGTGCCAGAAACAACAATTTTATAATGGTCTGCAATGGAGAGCACTATTTCAGAGTGCCAGAAACAACAATTTTATAATGGTCTGCAATGGTGAGCACTATTTCAGAGTGTCAGAAACAACAATTTTATAGTGGTCTGCAATGGAGAGCAATATTTCAGAGTGCCAGAAACAACAATTTTATAGTGTGCTGTAATGGACAGCACTATTTTGGAAAGACAGAAAAGGCATTTTAGAGAACATTGTTGCAGTGGTAAGTACTATTTCCGTGCACAAACCAGCTTGGAGGTGGACTGCCAGAGAGAATCACTATTTCAGAGAGATACACAAGAGACAGCCATATACAAAACTTGTACAAAATGGAACTTTGAATTTTCCTCTAGATAGAGACATATAAATTAAGCTTGATGAATTAGAAAATTAGAATTGAGCTTCCAACACAGCTAGAGAATAATCAGTTTCTCCACCAGTCCACTCAAAGCTAAGAATATCCAGAATTATTTATTTGGGTTTAATACCGTTTTTTTTTTCAATTATTTTTCATTTATATACAGCGGCCAGTTCACTTAACCAGGTTTCCTGGATGGTATGATAACCAGTACTAACTTACCCTTCCACAAGGAACCAGTGACTTATCCACAAGTTGAGGGAATTCGACATTGTTGTCAAATTTTCATTGCAGGGTATGAAGGGCTGTGACCCTGAATTGGACCCAGATCACCAGGTTACAAATCCAGTGCACTAATGACTGGATCCCAGCCATGAATATTATAAACAAATGACTGGATCCCGGCCATAAATATTATGAACAAATGACTGGATCCTGGCCATAAATATTATAAACAAATGACTGGATCCCGGCCATAAATATTATAAACAAATGACTGGATCCCGGCCATAAATATTATAAACAAATGACTGGAACCCAGCCATGAATATTATCAACAAATGACAGGATCCCGGCCATAAATATTATAAAATAATGACTGGATCCCGGCCATAAATATTATAAACAGAGTCAAACTATACAATTCTAAATTAGAAAAGGATCACTTGAGATACTGCTTGTAGCGTTGATTAGATTTAATTAAAATTTGGTCATTCAAGCATCATAATTAAATACATCATGGCAAAAAAAACCCCGCCTCTGTGGTCCAGTGGTTAAGGTCGCCGACTTCAAATTACTGTAACCTCTCACTGATAGAGGGTTCGAGCCCCACTACCGACCATGTCTCTTTATGTGAGAAAGTAGTCAGTTGCTTGTGGAGTATGGGAGTCTAGTACTGGTTCTTCCCAGGAACAATGGTTAGGTGAACTGTCCGCCTTGTATGACTCTGATTGTTGACAAGGGGCGTAAAACTTGACATACACACAAAAAAAAAAATAATGTCAATGCAAGGAAGCATATCTCCATATTACATATTAGTATGTACAAATTATTCAACCAATAAGTAAGTAATACTAATCAAATTATTCAGCAGTATAATTCACAAAATTAATATTAACAGTGAAGCATGTGTGTCTCTATTGATACATTATGCGATTTTCTAGAATTTAGTTATACATTGCATTGAAAAATTAATCAGAATAAACATGCAGTGCATTAAAAGGGAAAAACTTTGATTACTGCGGAATTCAAACACATTAAATAGCAAATAAAATTGTATTGTGGCAGAATTCAAACAAATGATGTTACGCAATAAGGCCTGAATCACAGATAGAATTTTATGTAAAGACCAAAGTCAATCATAAATTTGCAAACAATGAGGCTGCCACTCCCCTATAGGACGGTACATTGTCTTCCTGTCTTAGCAATGATTTCCCTAGGGTCATAAAACATTCAGTGTTACCGCATAGTGCAGATTGATCACAAATAGAGAAATTTCTGACAAGTTCAACAATCTAATAATGTAGCCATTTATACATCAACTTAGTAGTTCAATCATTTTACAAGGTGTTAATACACTAACAACTAATAGGATATATACTTGTTAATTTGTCAACAGCTGATATGGTCAAATTGTTAATACATAGTTCCCACATCTACAATATTTACCTCCCTTGGCAGCCATCTTTGTTGGCAAATTCAACACGCATTGATAGAAGATATTTATGTTTTTGTTTTGATAATTCTAAATACAGGATATTTATATGTGACAACTACATTTTCTTAAACCTGATGTGCTTATGGCCTTAACAACTTCGTTATTAAGTTATCTTTTATTAAGTGAGTTGTTTAATAAACAATTTTCTAATTTTTTCTATTAAGCATACAGAAATTTGCCAACTAAGATGGCTGCCAAGGGAGGTAAATATTGTAGATATGGGAACTATGTATTAATTAACAAATACAAGGATCAACTTGTTCATTAGCTAGAAAGAACTGTGCATATTAGAATCCTGTTGTCTCTGTAATACCACCTGACCAAACCCCTATAGGGACACACAGACGCTTACAAATAAAGAATGTAAACAACATCATGGACCCCACTAAGGGTCTGGCCTTTGCAAGCTCTGCAGCAAATTTACAGGGGTGTTTGAAAAGGTTTGAAGGGCCCCAATTTACCTAGGTTCTTTTAAGGATTTTGGGAACAATTAACCCATACTCTTTGGATTGCGAATTTCAGCAGTCTTTTACAAAATAAAAAATAATCACACATAACATGATGACTGCTCTATCTCTTCCTTTCATTTAAAATCAAACAAACAACCCCTAAAGATAATAATGCCATCTTGTAAATTCCCTGACAAACTTTCAAGAAATTTCCTGGACAATTCATGTACTTTTTCTCAAGAACCGAAAAAGGTCAAGTTAAATTCTTGAATGGTAAACGGCAGATTTTTTATCCATCTTCAAAAACACAATTTTGTGGATATAAAAATTATGAGCCAAAAACCTAAGAATTCTAGCTATTTAGCACCTTCTTTATAACACAATTTTGTGGACAAACTGGAGAAAAAAAGCTCTGAATTTTAGCCAAAAGGTTGCATCTCTTGTCTCCTGAAGGTGACATTCATATGGTGGTTTGACCATTTTGTGTTAATGTAAAATACTATTCTGGTCATGATGACATTTATATTCAATGCAGACAGGTTTATTTTGGGGCTTTTCTTCTTCTTTTAGACGCGAGAAAAATTCTCTTCGCATTGAACAGATGAATGCCGATATGATCTATACAAGGATATCAAACTGCACTCTCTTGACGGAATCCAATCCCACATGAGTGCAAAGCATGGGAAATGGGAGCAACTACATGTATTTTGGAGAAATCGATACGCCATCAACTAGTACATATTGGTAAACTGACACTTTCTGAATGCTTACAATAAAGCATCTTGAATTCCCCCCCATTCCATTCTCCCTCTTTGCCAAGTTTGTCTTAGGAGGACAAATCTTCCAGTTTTCCAGATGTGGTTTCATTCGAACAAATAACTCAGACATTTGTAGAAAACTAGATATTACCGCAATAAGGTAACATGCAAAATAGCGCATTTCATTATCTCTTTAGACCATAATTTGATATTTCTTGATTCTCCATTTCTTTGATTGACATTTACATCAATGGAACAAGGGAGTGGATGAAATAGAGCATGATAACATCCCTTAGTACAAACTTTATGGAAGACAGCCCTTAATGACCCCTTTTTTTAAGGTTTACATCAAGGTTAATCTACTGTTAGGATAAAAATCAATGGTGAACAAAGGTCATCTTTTGGAAAGACAAAATGTGCAAATTTGACGCAGACGTTTCAGAGGAGAAGGGGTTTGAAGAATTGTGGACGGAGGGACGACAGACAAAATAGCAAACTAAAACTTCATCCTGATCTTTCCTGAGAACAGCTAAGAAACTGAAAATTTGGTGTGAAAATCGAAATTTCAAAAAGTTAAATTACTGACGTTGTCAGCATCCTTCCACCTAATCAGATAAATTTCTCAAGTGATTTGGAAAAATGACCTTAAAAGTTTGACCTTTATTTCAGGCAAAAACCTGGAAACTATTACCCCTGTCTATTGTGACAATCTGCGATGCATCATTTCACTGGCATTCCAGTTGTAAGCTTTCAGTACCTCGTTTGTAGCTAACAGCATTTTTCAGTTGATTCTAAATTCTAATAATTTTCTTTTTACTTGTCAAGAAAACCAGACCCAGACACATTTAGCTAACACCGTCAAATGACATCTGAGCATTAAATCTAAATTCACTATTATTTATATGACATAACCACACATTTTAAAGGCACCAGAAGAACGTAGAGATTATGGAATTAAAGAGCCTGCAGGCAGCGACATTCATAAAGTACCCACTAAATAAACTTTCATTTGGAGGCATTGTCTGTATTCATACATTAGAAAATTGTCTTCAGAATTACAGACTTCACATTTTCACACCATCAGCTTACACTGCCTACATACATTTTAATGTTTTCACCAAAGTCTACATAGATTAATTTAGAAATGCCTCTTTTCCTGCTGGCAAAACTTAAGTCCATGAATAAGATCAATATATATATATGTACTGCAAGCTTATTATAATGAAAGAGCAGATGTTTCTTGCCCGAAAACACTTTCAACAAATTTTACATTCAACAGTAACTCGAACATTAATAAAATGTCATCATAGGAGGGGGGGGGGGGGACAATCCCAGTCCAACTTCTGGTGCAAGCAGGTTATACCTTTCCAAATGACAATTTGTGTTGTCTTTCTACTGGCAAAACTACAGCCCATGAATTAGATTGAAATATATGTACTGCAAGCTTGTTTCTATGATGGAGCAGATGTTTCTTGCCCCAAACCCTTGACATCAAATTGTTACAAAGAAAATACTGCAACTTCTTCATCCTCGGGCAACCAAAAGACTGAATTTGTGATAAGACATTCAGAAAAAACTGTTTCTCATAATGCAAGTTTAAGGTTGGGCCCTTATACCTGGTTGATAAACCCACAAGAGTTCTGCCATACAGAGTTCCGAGGATTGTGCCCTGCAGACGACTGTTTTGTCCTCTAGTAACTGTTTTGTATGGTCCTATGCTTTGGTAGGGTTTTGGTTTCATGGAATTTTGGGGAAGGGCGGATGTTTTGTAGTGCTTATTTTCAAGGAATCCTCTATTTTATATGTCCTCTACAAACAACGGATACTTACTGGCAAATTTCTGATTCTCTTTATCCATTGACCAGAAACAATGATCGAATGCAAATGACTTCGGTGCTTTTCTCCGCCCCCTTTTTGTGTCTCCGCCCCCGCCCACCAGGTGGCCATGTACATCTAACGGGCTGCAAATAGAAAATACATCATGTATAACACTAAAAACACATTTAAAGAGTACATCAATTCCAAGGATTAAGAATTACAGTAAAACCTCAGTAAATGACCTCTGCTATTCTTAGACCACCACATCACAATATATACTAAGTCACTTACAGTGCAACCTCTCCAAAGCAACACCCTATGGGTGTAGCAAAATTGTGTTTTTGTTGAGAGGTTGTTGCTCTAGAGAGATTGAATTAATACTTAAATCATGTAGAAGAAAAAAATCATGCTGTTGTTGAAGGGAAGTTGTTGTTCATGAGAGGGTTGCTCTGGAGAGGTTGTACTGTACTTACAAACCAGTTTGCATTGTTTCCTCCGTATTTCAATACGAAAGATCACCTAAATATTATTACTGATTTTAGAGATCACAAAGAAGGTCCTAACATCATGGTTTTACTGTGTAATTAAGATGTACACAGGTGAGCTTCAGTGCAAGGACAATTGCAAAAAAATTGGGGTTACCAACAAAATCAGGTTACAATTTGTATCTTCAATATAAAATTTGGAACAACTATCCTCAAACAAAAAACTTAATGCTTTATAACATCAATATTTACGACTGACTGTAACTATAAAGCAAAAGCAATTTTTAGACCAGTCATATAACTCAGATCTGTCATTGGTCAATTTTTAGGAACCAACCAATCAAAAGCTTGTAATTCCAGACTGGTCTCCCATTAAAAATCAAAGTACTGAAAGTACTGTCGGACTTGATTTTTACCATACGAGACAAATGAGAGAAATGTGTACCCACATCGTTCAAGCCCATACAAATATTTTAACATTTAAAATTACGGACCGATTTTTCATTCATATTGTAATGCAGGTCATATGCATATAGGTAAATGACATAAGCTAGAGCTTTACTATAGTCCCTTTGCTAAAATTTTAAAATGAAAAAGCCTGATATTGGAAAGTTTAATGATTAGCACATTAATTGAGGACAATTTAATTGCATTAAAAACTCTTTATCGTACAAAACTAGTATACAACACTTCAGTAACAGTAAATACAAACATTGATTCTTCTGGTTTTAACACAACAGAACATCGTCGCATTGAACACATTCAGGGTCACTCAAATCAAAAAGGTCCTGACACAGTAGAGTAAGACCTATATGACGATGTTGCATGAAATTCAGACGTGATTGTGTAATTCTAAATAATCTGGCGTAAAAGGAACTCTTAAACAGTAAATTTTAAAAGCACGTATCCAGTAATTTACGTTCGTATTTAGCGACTCGAATTATTATTCTTAAGCCGCAGTTTTAACATTCAACCTTCGATAAATCAAACTCCCCACATCGGTTACGCTTTGCTACTAGCCAGTGGCCACTGCGGGGAGTGAGTCTATAAATAGCGATTCCGTCATCAAAATAACACTAGTTGGTGTGAATATCACGGAATACGATTAAATGAGAATTCGCTTTGTAATATTAAGAAATGTTAGAAAGGCACAAAACACACACATCGATGGTAGATTGTTGCAAATGCATGAATACGTCCATGGAGATTTTTCTGAACTATCGAACGAAGACCGAAAGTAGAACTACTTTTACGGCCAGATATTTTATTGGACAGTGAATACGCGGTTTTAATTCTACGCATTTGAAAATCTCATGTATCTACCGACAAGCACTTATTTAGATACATGACTCTTTCCATGTAGTTACAATAGAGTGATTTGAAATGTATTTAGATCTGACACACTTAATTGGGGAAAGATTCTAGATACTTCTATATAAACATACCATTTAGTTGCGCACTATTTCCTTTATGTGGCATTCTTTTAACCAAGCTGTTATGGAGTCCAGCGACAAATATAAGTCAACGATTACAAAGGACTTGATTTTGATAAAAATCAAGTCCAAAAATCAGATTCATAAGGTTAAACCATGGACTAATATATCAGGAAATCATATGGAATTTACTTGCATAAAATATCCATTTCCCTGGCTAAAGGAACACTTCAGTATCACAATACTAGACAATGACGTGTTTTTGAGTGTTTCTACAAATTCCAGACAAAAAGCTTATATGACAATCATTTATATTCCAGAATCATGCAAAGAAAACATCTTTGCTAACAATGCAAATAAGAGTTCTTAGACATTAAGTGCAATCAGATGAAGAATGTATCCAGTGTTTTTAATTTTGTAATACAAGAGGGCCACAAAAAATACCAGAAGACATCCCATGAAAATCACACAGAAAGCTGATTTTTCTAAGGATTGCTTATTTTCAAAATAAGATCAGCTTTAATTCCTTTTTTCATCATTTTATTTGAGTTACAGACTGCAATAACCAATCAACAAAGCTGTAGCATCAACAAGATACAGACTGTCATATCCAATCAATGAAGCTGTTTTAACCAGGTAAAGACTGCAATAACCAATCAACAAAGCTGTAGCATCAACAAGATACAGACAGTCATATCCAATCAATGAAGCTGTTTTAACCAGGTAAAGACTGCAATATACAATCAACAAAGCTGTAATATTAGCTAGATACAGACTGCAATATCCAATCAATGAAGCTGTTTTAACTACACACAAACTGCCATAGCCAATCAATGAAGCTGTTATGTCAAACTAGATGCAACTGTTACAGTTACAAGACTCATCATAAAACTGGGACTTGCAACGTCAGATCCTGATTAAAATTATTTTAAAATTGTATTAGAAAACCTAAAAACATGATCACCGAAATACAATTTCAACCAATTTTATCCTAGGTTCTGAAAATTTGTTTTGAAGAAAATTAATTTTTAAACAATGTTCCATGCTTTAGCAATTTGGTTACTAAGGCAACTATGTGTTATATTTTCACCCGTTTCTGTAAAGTTTAATGTAAGTTTGTAGCATGAATGACATCATCACCAGAAAGTTCTAAATCGTTAACAACACCGAACAACACTATTAGACGTAAAAAAACCTTCAGTTCCAAATATGGAAACAATGGTAGATTACTGTACAATATTGATCTTTTAATGAGAAACTGATGGTCATGTTTGCCATCTTCAATTTAAAAAAAGGTGCTTAATTTTTTTCAAACTAAAACCACTACAAACTGGGCCCTCTTTGTACATCAGCCAAATAAAATTGCTGAGTCCCATTAACTTAAGACAAACCATTTTGCAACAGCCCATCAGATATTTGAGTTATAATTAACTTAAGACAAACAATTTTGCAACGGCCCATCAGATATTTGAGTTATAATCAACTTGAATAATAAATTTTAAATCAGCCAATAAAATCACTGAGTTCTATCAACTCAAATCAAACAAATTTTAAATCAGCCAATCAAATCACTGAGTTCTGTCAAGAATTTTGAAATCAGCCAATCAAGTGAAGAGATATCACATGATAAGATGATAAAGCACAACAATGAATGTCTGTAAAATTTGCTTTGAAAAGAAAATTTGATAAAACAAATTATCACAGACAACAAAGCAAAGTTACATTTACAGCTAATCTTAACACGTCTATCGGAGGAAGAACTAATTAGTCTTGAAGCCAGACGGAATCAAGGTATAATCGAGATGGCCAGACCAATCACAGTAGATTAGATTCAGAAAATGAATTTAAACCTTCCAATAAGGGGACACACATGTCATAACAACAAGAAATTTCACAGTTACACATGTCAGACAGACAATATGTAAAAGTTCATTTTGTCAGCGGTAATATGTATAGAAGTTTTGAAATAATAATTTTCTGTGATCTTGTAACAAGAAACTTTGTCTTCATATATTTTAGGGCTCTCCTTTGACTCTTAAAAGGGCATATTGACTCTGACCCCTGAGAATTTGTACCATTAAAAGGGTCACATTTACAATTACCATAGCAGGTTATAATAATACTGTTAATCCATTATAATAATTATCAGCGAAGTGTCATTTTTTATCCTCAACTTTTTACGTCCATTCATAACCCTTATTATAATCTTGTGAGTGATTGCAGACGTATTGCTTAGTTGTCCAAAGCCCTATAATGTCTTCTTCTTTATTTTTGTGACAGCAAAAATTTGGTGTTTTTACAGAGATTAAAACAAGTGGTAAACCGTTTCTCTTCTAACCACTCACATATTAAGCCAATGTTCTGTTCTCAAGACCAGCAAATCTAGAACACAACATAGTAAATATCTGATGATACTATCATAACTATGCACGGCCGTAGGAACTGAGGGGGACAGGGGGGGCTTTGCCTTTTATGGTAATTAACAGGGATTAAACATATTCTATCACCCCCAGCACCTGTTTGCCCCCCCCCCCCCCCAATCTGAAATAGCTTCCTACAGACCTAATTATGTATATGTGGCATTAAGTGTATCTGAATATGAAATGAAGTACCATATCATTTCCACTAATGACAGATCTCAAACCTTGCTCAACAGTTGCAATTACTTGGCAGATTTTCAGAAAAGATACACCGTCAAATGGGCATAATTTTACAAAACATGTTTCTCTAGGTTATTGAACTAACAACCTCATGAATAATGGTGAGTGACATAATTAGGCTGGCACAGAGCAATAACATTCTGATTTTTTTGCCACGGAAGGAAAATCATATGAAGGGATTCATTCAATAGATCAATTCCTTAATCCACAATATTACAGTACTCCAAAGAAACCTAACATTCTCTTGTACTATCTAACTGTTCACAATCAACAGCTACTTAAAGATGTACAACTTAAGGAGTAAAAACTAAGCCCTATAAATTCTCATAAAAATCTTTTACAGGAAAATCTCAAAAAATTATGAATTAATTTACAACAAGTGAAACCAGCAAGACGGTATTGATCGCCGACCATGTGCCTGCTTGATTTAGTGATGCTTCATTAGGATACAGTAATAATAGCGTGTAGATAACCGGATACGTCAAATACATCACTGATTATAATACCATCAAGTCTTCCATTTATCTTGAATGAAGATGCTTTAGAGACAAACAAAAATGTGTTGTCACAGTAACAGTTTCAGAGTTTGTTGATTTTTTTCTTGCAGGGTCGACTGGCATTTTGTCCCTTCTGGGGTAATTTATGTCTCTGTTAGGTGATGGATTAATGCTGGTGACAACAGCGTTTAAATCTTTTTGGAGATGGTGCATTAGTACCAGAAGCAGAGTTGTAGTACTGTGTACACTGTCACACTAACATATATTAGTACTGTGTACACTGTCACACTAAGATAAATTAGTACTGTGTACATGGTCACACTAAGATACATTAGTACTGTGTACACTGTCACACTAAGATACATTAGTATTGTGTACACTGTCACACTAAGATATATTAGTAATGTGTACACTGTCACACTAAGATACATTAGTACTGTGTACACTGTCACACTAAGATACATTAGTACTGTGTACACTGTCATACTAAGATATATTAGTACTGTGTACACTGTCACACTAAGATACATTAGTACTGTGTACACTGTCACACTAAGATATATTAGTACTGTGTACACTGTCACACTAAGATATATTAGTACTGTGTACACTGTCACACTAAGATACATTAGTACTGTGTACACTGTCACACTAAGATATATTAGTACTGTGTACACTGTCACACTAAGATACATTAGTACTGCGTACACTGTCACACTAAGATATTTTAGTACTGTGTACACTGTCACACTAAGATACATTAGTACTGTGTACACTGTCACACTAAGATATATTAGTACTGTGTACACTGTCACACTAAGATATATTAGTACTGTGTACACTGTCACACTAAGATACATTAGTACTGTGTACACTGTCACACTAAGATACATTAGTACTGTGTACACTGTCACACTAAGATACATTAGTACTGTGTACACTGTCACACTAAGATACATTAGTACTGTGTACACTGTTACACTAAGATATTTTAGTACTATGTACACTGTCACACTAAGATATTTTAGTACTGGGTACACTGTCACACTAAGATATTTTAGTACTGTGTACATGGTCACACTAAGATATTTTAGTACTGTGTACATGGTCACACTAATGTACTGTGTACACTGTCACACTAAGATATATTAGTACTGTGTACACTGTTACACTCAGATATTTCACCAAGTATCAAAACAACAGGGATTCCAATACAAAACTCTCTGTATAAACACATCTTACATAATTATAAGCAAGCTCGGAGAAGCTACATTACCATTTCACAAGGCATTTTTCAAGGTTATAAAACAAACTAAAGTATATTTATTAAAAAGTAAGACAAATTGTGTAACCAACCTCGCCCGATTTATTTTGGTCAATTAGCCGTAAACATGACTATTTGTTTTCCAGCCTAAGCGTCACATTATATTTAAAAAAGATGGGAATGTCTAAGAATTTCCCTCCCTGAAGTCTCAGATTTCAGAATCTGGAGATGAACAACAATTAAAAGTATTGGTTTTCAGTTGGGAATCAATAAATAATGATGTTTAATGAGTATCTGTAAGGCCATCCACAAAAATGATGGTTTATGATTCTGGGACTCAAGTTTTTGAAAACTGAGAGATAGTTCAGCTTAAAGTTTCCATAGCTGTCACTCGCACGGTGTTCATGAATTTCGATACTGACCGAGGTACTGCATTGTTTTACATCCGCCATGCAACTGTTGAACTAGTTCCTGTTTCATGGTGTAGTGCAAGTGTGTGCAAGTACAGTTTCTATAAGTACTTTCAGGACTTTGATTATTGATCCTGCTCCTTCGAAAGGACTTCATGGAATCATGAATTATTGTTGTATACTTCATGTACCTTATTTCACAGGGGTGAGTAGATAATTTGCTAGCCCCTGTGAAATATTTATTCATACTTCATGAACTATTGATGAAATTATGCAAGAATAGTTCATGAAAAATTCCTGTTTTCATGAAATCCTTTCAAAAGGGGAAGGTAGGTATTTTTTGGTAAATGTTATACGCTCGTTCTGAAATTGAAAAACTCAAATATAGAAAAAAAAATTGTAAATATCACAACAATTTTATGGGTCAGGGATTTTTTTAATGAGTCAGAAGCATACCTACAAACCAAGATTTTTTTTTTTTCAGGATGGGCAAATTAATGATAGTAAGCCAGTAAAAGAAATTACATCCCAGTTTGTAGCTATTACTTATATTACGTGTATGTAACATTTCCTTGAGAAATAAGGACGTTCAAAACCTGAATCACATTTATCAGACTCTATTTAAGTAAGTTAATGCACCAACTTCTCTCTGTTTTAGCAATAAATATTGTACCTAATTGAGTATAATGTCTTACATAGAAGAAATAATTCAAGAATAATGAACCAACCGGTATTTAAAGAAAAAAAAACATGCAGTTTTACGATAAAAAAACAAGTGAATTATATCAATAGGACAAGTTTAACCATGTTTTTTCAATCTAATCGGCTTAAAAAAATCCCTCAAAAATAGATATTGTGTACATTCTAGCAGCAAAGTTTTCTAATTGAAGGAGTTTAACTCTTCAAATTGGAGGTGGTGAACTCTTCATATTGGAGATAGTTATCTCGTTGCCATAACAACAGTCTTCTCAAATTAAAGAAGAAAAAACAATTCACATCTTGAAGCAAAGAAGAATCATTACAGCACCAACAAGCATCTTAAAGCCATAAAATTAAAATCGCAAAAAAGAGTTACACTGAAATCTATCTTAATTAGAAATTAAATTCAAATCCAGACCCAGGAAATAAGATCATGTAGCAGGTAAATTTATGCATCATTAGCGAAGAGATCCAGCTTGCTATGTCAGCAAATTTAAAATTAGCAAAATAATTTCCTAGAAAATGCCGGAAAATTATTTAACCCTTAAACTGCGGAATTTCCTGATTGGCATAGTGTCGAACTTCCATTTTGAAATAGTCCGTTATCAATTTAAGGGATATCACACAGAAAATTAAGAAGTATAACACCATACAGTAAAGAGCCTGATCAGACTTACAGTCTACTGGTGTACTTTTGTTTATATATCAAGTTTTACACCCTTTTTCAACAGTCCGAGTTATATGTGGCAGAAAGTTCACCTAAGCATCGTTCCTGGGAAGAACCTAGAGTACCAGACTCCCATCCTCAGTTAAAGCAACAGCCTACTTTCTCACTTAAAGTGACATGGTTGGTAGCGGGGCTCCAACCCACAACCCTCTATCAGTAAGAGGTTACAGTGACTTGAAGTCAGCGACCTTAACCACTCGACCTTGGAAGCGGGTTCTACATGTTCATGCTGTTCTTGCTCTATCCTGATTGCATCAGCCTGGCAGTCTTGGTTCCAGCATTACTAGGATTAAACTAATGAAAAGCACACAGCTCTTCTGTAGGGGCGGGCCGACGCATCGAAATATCGATGCATTGCGATCCCCAGTGTCCCGATAGTATGGATCGATGGTAAAAGTCTCGATCCAATAATTATCGCCGATAGTTAGCTCAACTATCGATAGTTTTGATACTTTCCTTCTTATAAAATATATTATTAATTTAGAACAACTTCCGTTGCATCTTGTAAATCATTGTAAATAACGCCATTCATCAAACTGCCACAAAGGACCAATAACGCAATCTTTTTATTAACCAATTTCTAGTCCAATTCATTTTAAATCATTTCCACACACATTTTAGTATGTATTTACAGCAATGTTAAATCTTACACTGCAAAATTGTATTTACAAGTTAATCTCTGTGGTTTTCAAATTTTGGCAATAACTATTGCAATAGTATCGCAATAGTTCCCAGCAATAGCAATAGTATCGCAATAGTTCCCAGCAATAGCAATAGTATCGTAATGGTTCCCAGCAATAGCAATAGTATCGCAATAGTTCCCAGCAATAGCAATAGTATCGCAATAGTTCCCAGCAATAGCAATAGTATCGCAATAGTTCCCAGCAATAGCAATAGTATCGCAATGGTTCCCAGCAATAGCATTAGTATCGCAATGGTTCCCAGCAATAGCAATAGTATCCCAATAGTACTTTCAACAATAGCAGTACTATTGCAGTAGTCAAAACTGGACGCAATAGTCACCCCTACTCTTCTGGTGATCTGACAGTCAATAGCATGAGATATGAGACCTAAATGTGCTTATTGACCTTATATGGTGTTTTTTTTCTAGTGTGTTAAAGCAATCTGCAAGCATTGGTTACAACATCACGCTATGCTACAGTAACCAGTGCCAGCACACAAGCAATACATGATCATAGCTGTATAATTAAGCATTGAAATTGAAAGATATTCCTAGCAAGAAGTTTCCGGAAAGCTTTTTAGAGACATTGCAATTTTAAGTTCTCATAGAAAAATTTTGTGACACAATTACATAATTTTTCCAAGGCATCTTTTCTTACTACCAAAGACTTTCAGAGTATTTTTGACTGTAACAAAGCTAATTTAAATTAGAATGGAGATTGCTGCATAGAAAACAAACCAGTATATGGTGCATCCTTAATTAATCATTAATTCATTTTTGGTATTATTTTTTTCCTTTCCAACCATTAAACAGTTTATATATTTTAAACGGAATCATTTAGATATATTGGTGCTATGTCAAAAACAAAAATAGAAATGAAAAAAAAATTTTTTGGATAAAATCTTGATGAAGAATTGTAAGTGATGACGAAGATCTCCGATGCCTGTAAGAGGAGATCACTGTATAGATGATTGGTATTACAGCATTATCTGTAGAAAAAAATAGAGCACCTACTAACTAAACAATAAAACAAGGGTCAAAAGATGAGAAAACAAGAATTTTATCAAATGGTATTGGTTGGCATTACAAAGGAAACAGATGATATCAAATGGCACTGAACTGTATTTTATGGCAAACCGTCAGATACATTACTTGATTCAGTAGATTCTATTGAACAAATACCACAAGAGCTTTATCTACCGATTCTAACCTTTCAAAAAATCACCCAATGCAAGCCCAGGAGAGTAATTATCTACAACAGTGGATTTCTAGCCGATGCAATCATATTCACAACATTATACGCACAATGCAGCGTAATATGTTACATCGTTCATTATACGCACAATGCAGTAACCATAGCATTGCATACAGCCTACCAACAATAAACTAAATCTTATCAACGCAGACAAATAATTTTCCAACGAAAACTCATTCAAATACAAATTTCAAGTCATCTGAGAATTGGAATGTCTTAAAACTTAAAAAACATGGCAAACATCTGAATAAAAACACCATTAATTTCAAGCCAGGCAAGAATTACAGTTTGTACTGAACTTTTTTCAACTGGTATGAAATGATTTATAACTACAGGCTCGCCGTTATTGCGTATAATCCATTACAATTCTATGACACTGATCAGTTATAGAGCATTAATATTAACAATAAGAATCTCTTGATTGCAATTTATGTTTCCCGTTTAAAGGATAACAAACCCAGTAAATTTCCATGAATTTCAAACATTGCTAATTTGTATCAAATACAACATTGTTCATCAAAATAATGCTTCATGTTCATCATTTTTATCATTTCAATTCAATATTGTGAATAGTTGCTATGGAGACACCAACAGAAACCTGAAATAACTGTCGTCAATAGTAGACACGGACTGGATGTCATCTTGAAAACTGTGTTTCCCATTTAAGGTTACGCTTATGGTAAGTCAGTTAAGATTCATGATTGGTGTAGAATATTAAAGGCCTGATGGTTAAAAATTGGTTTGTTTCAAAGACATGCCTAAATTGCCATTGGGTCATTTATTTTCATTGGTCCTCAGTATTCTCAAACCATTCGCTATTTAAAGGTCATGTCAATATCCCTGTGTTAATTAGCCTCCAATCTGAAGAGGTCTTAAATAGTATGTACCTCCAAGGTGGAGAGTTCCAAATCTACTTTGACCACCAAATGGAAGAGTTTCTGATCAATGCTGACCTTTAATGTAAAGTGATCTCTACTCCATATTAACCTCCAATATGAAGAGCTTCTTTTCAATTTTGTTCTCCTAGGTGAAAATCTTTATGCCATATTAACCTCCATTATGAAGAGCTTCTGTTCAATTTTGTTCTCCAAGTTGAAGATCTCTATGCCATATTAACCTCCATTATGAAGAGCTTCTGTTCAATTTTGTTCTCCAAGTTGAAGATCTCTACTCCGTTTTAACCTCCATAATGAAAAACTTCTGTTCAATTTTGATCTCAAAACTAAAGAGTTCCCATTCAAAGATGACCTTACATTGCAAGATTTTTTTTCCAAACAAATAGATGGCCTATAAAGCTGACTTCCATGGACAACCTGCTATGCTTATTGATGCCAAAACCGTGAGGTTCAACAAAAACAGAAAGAAAAATAAATTGAGTACAAGCTGTAATGAATTCCCAGTATGATAAGACTATCAGTTACATTTAATGATTTGTCCTCAGTATATTCTTTATCATGTAGTGACAGGGCTTGGCTGTTCTATAAAATTAATCCAGATATATGATCAGAATCTTGAGCATTTTTGTTCGACTCTAATGAATTATCCTAGTAAATGAGATTCCCAGGAAACATTCTTTACTTTGTGAAGACCTGGAAGCTTAGATATATTGTCATTGAAATAAATTTACAACTAAAAGCCATTTATATGTAACAATGGATTAGCAGAAATGAAAGATCTTCACAGTTTTAATTCTGAGTTCCATGGGAAAATATTGCAATGGAGGTCTGAAGAATGTATGACACTACTTGCTTAAATAATCATTTAGGTCTATCATCCTTCAAAATCTCAACCTCTGATGGACTTAAATCTTAGCCTCAAATTGGCTTAAAAGGACCTGATTAGCTTAAATCTCAACATCTGATTTGATCAAATCTTAGCTCATGATTGGCCCAAATTTCAGCCTCTGATTTAGTTAAATCGAAGTATCTGATTGGCTAAAATCTCAGCCTCTGATTGGTTTGAATCAAAGCCTCTCTCACATTTGATCTGATAAAACCTTAGCATCAAATTGGCTCAAATCTTAGCTTTAAGGTGATTCCGTCATATACATATGGATTTGAAACTGTTTTTTCAGGAACAAAACAATGATTTCTATTTACGTGATTATTTCAACAAAAAGCAGTGATGTACAATGTATCTGTTAAATCTTGGGGTGTGTTTAATGGTGGGTGTTTTATACTGTGGGTTAATTAGGATTTTGCATCACCATCAAGAAGTCTTGGCGAGACACTATAAATAATTTTGTACAAATCTCATCCTCCGATTTATCAGCTTTTGCAATTATTTCTATGAAAAATCAATATGAAAGGAATTGACATTGTCTCTGCTTCCTGCTGAATGTCATATCAATAATACAATAAAGATTTAAAGAATGAAAATCATTTTCAATCATTATGGCATTTGAAATAATTATTTATTTATAATAAATTCAATTATGGAAAGGTTTGTAACTATACAGACTTTGGCCTGAGACTATTAACAAAGCATTTAGATTTAGTTGGGAATGGTCGAAAAACAATAATACATTCATCAACCAATGAAAAGCTGTAGAAACATTTGAATTGACCAATCAAAATATAATAAACCAATAGCAGTATCTACATGAACAGATTTTGAATAGAGTATACGGTTACCATTGCAATTTCATTAGGAACATAATATTGACTAACTTCTGGTACATTAACAATTTATCATCATCTCTCTTGTCCATACTTTATTAAGCTATAACATGGCGTTAAATTAAGTTTTCAGCTATGAAAGGATGTCAGTCTCAGTAATCAGTGTGTCAATGTAGTCAACAGTCTCAGCATCTCTCTATAGACAGTCTAAACAATAATAATGTGTTCAAGTGCTTTAAGTAAGCTATCATTAGCAACGTATGGCGTTCAGGCAATTGACAATGTCTCATTAGGCGATTTTTCTAGCTTTAAAACAATGGAAGAAAAACCCGGGCCATACACCTGGGTAGAACCACCGACCCTCTGTAAGCTAGCCGAACAGCTTCTTCACGCACAAAATTTGGTCTCAAAAAGAGATTCAAACTTAGGTGGTTAGAGTCTAGAGATTATACTAGCCTTTTATGGATTAATGAAATATTTTTTTTTTTTAAGATCTAAACCTAGTTTGTCTATCAACTGCATACTATAGAACAAATAATCTGAACTTATCTACTTGAAGATGTTTAAATTAGACTATTCTTAATGTTCAACAACAGATTAACATCGTCTGTCAAGTAGGACCACGAGTTCTTCACACACACAAAAATAATGTCATTTCCTAACCCACCATTCAAATTTGACTTGTGATGAAGCTGTCAAGCTAGCATTAGGCAGGTCAGTGAATCTATCCCAGGTACACCTGAGGTCTTCCTTCACTGTTGACACTGGAAAAGTCGCTAAATGACCATGGCTGTTGATACCACATTAAACCCCTGTGAAAATAAATGTTTAAACAAAGCTCTTTTAAAGAGTAGCTAATAAGTCGCTAAATGACCATGGCTTTTGATACCACATTTAACCCCTGTGAAAATAAATGTTTAAACAAAGCTCTTTTAAAGAGTAGCTATCATAATTATCCTCTCATTAACACTATGAATTTTCAGGAAACACTAAGAAGGTACTCAACACAGAACAGCTGTTAATGATACTATATTGCCCCAAGTATAAATCAACACATACTTCATCTGTTACCTGAAGATGCTTACAACAAAAAACAGAAGCTTACACTTACATATCAATCACAGGCATATCAAAGTTTTTAATAAAACGCCATATTTTGGGTGATCAAGTGCTAAATGGTAACTTTAAATGCATTAGTAACAAAGAATCATCATTCGCAGAAATATTGATCAGAACATAAGTTGTTTGACCTAAATACAGGGGTGTGACTGCTCCAAGAGCAAAAAGGCTGAAATACCCTAACCCCACCCCTTCATGCTAGCAAAAACATCATTTTTGAGGAAGACATAGAGAATACATGGTTGGTGCCTTTCGCAGCTAACCGGATAAACCTTCTCCATCTTTGACACCAACCATGTATTCAATTTATCCTGATATTCTCATTAAATTTAGTTCAACACTACATTTTTTACTGAAATCCATTCTTTTTCGCTAAATTATATGTGACGTAACGTGGACTAATGTATTTTCATTTGTGACGTCACTTATGACGTGACACGGAGCTTTACAACCTTTAAAATGGAAACAACATATTTTAAGGGTTTAATATTTAAAACTCAAAATAGCATTGATGCAATTCACATATGACGAAAAGTATAAAAAATCTCTATAATAGCTTTAACAGAGCGTGGGAATCTTAAAATGACTTTTATTTTAATCACGTGACGCACTGACGGGAGATAGATGAGTTTATCCTGCAGGGCTATCTCCTGCACCTAATGAGCGTGAACGCGGGATAAAGTCTGAATCTGGACCCTTTTGTTTCAAAGATTTTAAGACAAAAAAAGAGGAAATCAGCTGAAAGGAGGAAGAATCACACCCCTGTAAATTTAGATAATTCATCCTTTTTATCAAGATTTTACAAATTTTTATGTTCACATTTTTTTATACTCAAAAGCACAAAAATAAATTTAGGCTTGGATTGGGGGATTTTTTTTAAGAAATTGAGTTTTGAAATGAAATGAATTGAATTGAATGAGCTACCATATATCATAATTGTATACATTATAGACATTTATAGATCTATATAGTTCAGCTTTCCTTAGCCGTAACTCGCTCCAAGCCCATGAATTTTGATGCGGGCCAAAGTATCTACCATACAATTGTTAAAATGGTATCCAATCAATGTTGCAGTGCAAGTCTATGTAAGTTAAATATCCATGAATACTTTTAGTACTTAGATTCCCACTATACCCACAGTGCCACCCCTAATAAAATATCAGAGGAGGCTGGTGAGGCATATGACATATGTTTTGTAGGCTAATTCAAGCCAATTTGCAACACTTCTTAAGCCAGATACAGACATATAAATAAGTCAATATAAAATGTCAGATTGCACACTGGCTTAGGTACATTAAATATATAATAAAGGCCTGCTTGGGACAATTTGCATCAATTGTAACAAGATCACAACCACAAGAAGCTAATAGACAATAATCTTTCTCATCATGTCTAGACAAAGAAAAGAATTTATGGAGTAATCATAACATCTTTTTTCTGTTACATTTTGGTGACTCACGGTGTGTTTAGTAACATAATATTTCTTGTTCCAAGATATTTCATAATAGGCGGTGTCCAGTTAATCTAATACGAGGGTTCAACGCAATAGTGTCGTAACTCATAATGAAATAAGAACAAGTTACGACTGTGTTGCGCTGAGCCCTCGAATATTACCCTTCCACAAGGAGCTGGCAAATTTTCCACAAAGGAAGGAAATTTAACATTTATGTCACCAGTGAGAGACCAAACTAATCTAAAATCAAATGCTAAAAGCGTGAAACTATGTTGTTGTTTCTTTTGTTTATTTATATATATTATATGAGGTTTCTGTATATTGTCTTACATGTATATAAATGTTATATGTCGAGGGTTCAGCACAACAGTGTCGTAACTCATATTGAAATAAGAACAAGTTACATCAGTGTTGCGCTGAGCCCTCGATGTGTTAGTTTTATCAGTAGATAGTTCAAACTGTGTTAGTGTAGTCTTTGAAAAGCCTTTGAGCTTGTTTGTAAACATGCAATATGAGCTGAACCAAATAAAATATACATAAACCTCAAAAAAAAAAAAAATGCTAAAAGCACTGGTTAAAACAATCAGAAATGATGAGTCATACAAGGTGGACATTTCATCTAACCATCGTTCCTGGAAAGAACCAGTACTAGACTCCAATCCTCCATAAGCAAGGTAACTGCCCACATTATCACATAAGGAGCCATGGACAGAAGCAGGGCTCGAATCTACCTTTTTTTCATGTAGTCCATTATCCAGCCAACAATTTTCCAAGTCCATCAGTACCAAGATCATCATTGTTAATGCTGTGGTTACTGATATGATATTTACCAAAAAAAACTCTTAATAATGACCACATATATCACTTTAAATGCACGTTGTTCTGTTACTCAGAAAAGAATTATTTTATTCTTTTAATGACCAGGTGTTTTTGAAGTTTTTCAGTTTTTCCATATGTTTTTAGGATTCCATCTAAATTCATTAATTTATCGTTTGAAGTCACTATTATATATATATTTTATATTGATTAAATTTTATCATGAAAAGGTATATGTAAAGTCATATATGTGGTCATAATCAATATGTGATAAGAAAAAACGTGTTCTTGGAAAGTTTTCCGGTACTTCCATGTTTTTCCATGGGATTTCATCCAAATTTGTTGATTTATCGTTTAAAGTCACTATTATATATATATTTTTTATATTGATTAAATTTTATCATGAAAAGGTATATGTAAAGTCATATATGTGGTCATAATCAATATGTGATAAGAAAAAAAGTGTTCTTGGAAAGTTTTCCGGTACTTCCATGTTTTTCCATGGGATTTCATCCAAATTTGTTGATTTGACGTTTAAAGTCATTTTTTTCCGATTTTTATCATGAATAATTTAATATGTGCATCTTAAGTCATATATTTAGTCAAGATCAATCTATACTAAAACAAAATCATCTTTATATGAATATAGAGTGTTTTCAGTAATCAAGTGTTTTCCCTACATTTTAATTTCCATGCAAAGTGCCGCAACACAATCTATTACATTTTGTAACAAAATTACATCACACTCCGAGTTAACACCAAAATACCCTTCACACTGACAGAACCGACATAATAATTGCGATCAATTTCACACTAACTGTTATTAACAGCTTATTTCTTTGCAAATTTATTTATGTGTACCGCCATTCTGTTATCTGCACTTTAATTGGAAAACCCCACATTCTATTTTTAGTATTTGTGACAGATTTTTAGTATGACAAGGGTTCAACGCAACAGTGTCGTAACTCATATTGAAATAAGAACAAGTTACGGCAGTGTTGCGCTATAAGCCCTCGATGATTGAGTTTGATTAAAAAACTATAGTAAGAATAGTTTAACTACACATAGATCAAACAACCCTATTTTTATTTGAATCCATTGTATTTCTTGAACTAACATAATGATGCTGAATATATGCAAAAGATCGTTTTGACCTACATAATTCAATGATACCTTAAGTTATGTCTATCAAAGTTAAAATTAGTTGTTTATCGAAGTCACTCTTTATATTGTTAGCCGATAGTATCGATATGCGTTATGGATTTAAAGCCTTAACATTTAAACATTAACATATATCATGTCAAAAAGTCACATATAACACATACAACAATAGTAGATTAATGCAAATGCATGCATATGTCTGTAGAGAAATTACTGACCTATGAGCGAAAGCTGAAAGTAGAACTATTTTATGCAAAACTAGATGGTTTCCGTCCCCATGCAATCTTGCAGCACACAATAGAGTGAAAGTGGGAATGGGAACCATGACAGTTATGGAGCCCATAGCCTTTAAGTAAATCTTTGATAGCTTAAAGGAACATGATTTTGATAAGATCAAGTTTAAAAAATCTGACTATATTACTTTTTAAGGTCATTGGCGGAAAAATGTCAGGATTTTTTTTACTAAGTCTGTAGCTATATAATTAACTTCTCCAATCCAGCAATGCCAACGGATCTATCAGTTAAAGAGGCAATGAAAGCTAGTATCATTTGTTAAGATAAAACTTAAGGTAGCATCTAGAACTAATGACAAGTATATTAATGTCTGTAGACAAGGAAGGACATAAAATGGTCATGATTAAATCTTAAATAAACTATAAAGCTATTTCAGGGGTGAATGATGCTGCAGAAGAGAAAGTACATAATTACAAATCAGAACAATAAACAAGATTCAATGATTGGAAAAAGTGCTAAAAAAAACTTACTGAAAAGTGAACAAAACTTAATCTTTACAATAATGAAAATCTGGAAACCCTCGGGAAGAATTTTCAGAGAAGTAGAAACATTTCATAGGGTAAGTTTTCGACAATTTCAATTAAAAGAGGTAAATAACAGATTCATAATCCATCAGCAACAGAAAAGAATTAGATTTAGAAGTCATAGAGTCCCAGCAGCAAAATTCAGTAGGAATGACTTAATTCCTTACACAGATCCCAAGAGAAACTTGGAATAAACTTAATTCTACTACTGTGATTTTTCATGCTTAATATGTATGTATTTTTCCTATTAATTCTGATAGCTGAGTAAAACAAACATCTAATGGGTTTTCACATGGTATTGATAGAAACTGGTATAGACAAAATCTAAATATCAATGGCATGTATTACATATTGAGCACCCAATTTTAGTGTTATTTTATGTATGACACAGTGCGTGTTTAACAGAATCATGAGAATAAACACAACACTAAATTTCTGTTTTCTGATTATGTTTGTTAAGGCATTAAAACTTGATATCTCAAAATGTCTCACATAGTAACAGTATTTCATTAAATCTGTCAAAATTCCAGCAAAAAAGCAAAAATTCAATTTTCACCATGAGTACCATAGGGACTGGTATCCTAGCAATGTGTGTCAAGTAACTCAAACAACTAAATAAGTTGACAACTACAAAATATCATACTAAAAATACACAGGCCATCATATCATCAAAATAAAGGTTTTATTGCAAACAAAATTTATTTATTTCGCTTTAGCGTTGAAATTTCACTCCGAGACCACCGCAACATTAAGACGAATTCATAGTAATGACCTTATTGTTTTTCTATATATATTTTATCCATCAATTAACTATGAGATAATCTCTTTCTAAATCTAACAATTTGTTTTTTTTTAATTGCACATTTTATTTTTAAAAAAAATCCCCAATTCTTTTTCTTAAATTCACTCATTTCTTTTTCTTAAATTCACCCAGTTCTTTTTACAGAATTTGCCTAATTCTTTTTCTTCCATTCACTCAGTTCTTTTTCTAAAAGTCACCTATTTCTTTGTCAGAAATTCACCCTGTTTTTTTCTCTTAAATTCACCCAATTCTTTTTCTACAGTTCAACCAGGTTCTTTTTCATAAAATCACCCCGTTCTTTTTCATTAATTCAAAGAAATCTTTTCTAAAATCCACCAAATTCTTTTTCTTAAATTCTCCCAATTCTTTTTCATGAATTTCACCCAGTTCTTTTTCTTAATGTCACCCACTCCTTTTTCATAAATTCACCCATTTCTTTTTCTTAACGTCACCCACTCCCTTTTCATAAACTCATCAAGTTCTTTTTCTTAAATTCCCCTGTTTCTTTTTCTTAAAAGTCACCCACTTCTTTTTCTTAAATTCCCCTGTTTCTTTTTCTTAAAAGTCACCCACTTCTTATTCTGAAAGTTACCCACTTCTTTTTCTGAAAGTCACCCACTTCTTTTTCTTAAAAGTCACCCACTTCTTTTTCTGAAAGTCACCCACTTCTTTTTCTGAAAGTCACCCACTTCTTATTCTGAAAGTCACCCACTTCTTTTTCTGAAAGTCACCCACTTCTTTTTCTGAAAGTCACCCACTTCTTTTTCTGAAAGTCACCCACTTCTTTTCTAATATTCTCCAAATTCTAATTCTTTTTTTTAAATTCACCCATTTCTTAATCATTTCTTTTTCTTCAATTCACCCAGGTCCTAAATGTCTTTCTTAAATTTCCATTTCGTTTTCTTAAATTAACCTATTTCTTTTTCATAATTTGACTTAAAGTCACCCATTTCTTTTTCTTAAATTCACCCATTTCTTTTTCTTAAATTCACCCATTTCTTTTTCTTAAATTCACCCTGTTTTTTTCTTAAAGTCATCCATTTCTTTCCATAAATTCTCCAAATTCATTTTCTTAAATTCAACTGTTCTTTTTCTTAATTAAAAATTCACCACCCAATCAATAAGTATGCTCAGCTAGCTAAGAGGGTATGAAGAAATTATCCTAAATAAATCTAGATATTCAAACCCTAAGTTGACATCAGAGATATATATCAGCCTTCTGCATAATAATTATCCAATTATTTAATCAATTCCAGAATTTCATACATAATCAAATCCATGTGACTAGATTAAAAATAGACATGTTCATGATTTCCTTTTTAAAAAACTGGAACCGTGGTAGAGTGGTTAGGGAGTCCACTTCAGGATGGGAGATCGAAGGTTCAAACTCAAGGGGAGCCTGAGTTAGAACTGATGCGGTTGGTTGGCGAGCCGCCAGCTAGTTAAATAATGACTACCAAAGGCTCACCTCAGCCAGGTGACCAGCAAAAAGAGAAGGGAATCAGAAAGTACTGTACAAAAAAAAGATAGGTGTCTGTTTTAGTCAACATGGCTGGCTCTTTCAATGGGGGGGGGGGGGGGGGCACACAAAACCTTTACCTAATAGTGTAGGTAGGTTGCAAACATGTTCCTTTCTAATTTGTTTTACCAGACCAACATTTTGAAGAAATAATTCATCCAAAATATTTGCAATATTTGGATTTTGTTGTTAAAAACTTCACGATTTCTAGCCTAAACAATGATGACCAACAGAACAGAAATAAAATGAACTTCATGCTAGGGTTGTCTTCCTTCAGATTTTCACTGCAACCTCTCACTGATAGAGGGTTGTGGGTTCGAGCCCCACTAATGACCATGACTCTTTATGTGAGAAAGTAGGCAGTTGCTTACGGAAGATGGGAGTCTGTAGTACTGTTTCTTCCACGGAACGATGCTTATGTGAATGGTTCGCCTCATATACTCTGACTGTTGAAAGGGGCGTAAAACCCGATATAAACAAACAAACAAATCCTTCAGATTTTATTTGACTTTTGACACAAATGTGGGCTTACACAGTGGGCATTGTTCACATGAGGGTTTACATATATAAATGATGGCTGACCATGGTCAGACTGTTGTCAGCTGATGCTTCAAGTAAAATCACTTAAGCCATGATTGGAAAACAATAGGCATTTAAAATGTATCATTAACATGCCTTATGTACCTAAAATAGTTCTAAAATACAATTTGAAACAAACATAACAATTCTGAGAACAGTTTGCAACAGCTAAAAAATATGATTGAAACTTCTGTTGAGAAAATGGTTAAAAAACAATCCCAGAAATTCTCAAAGTTGCTCATTTCCAACTTCATTTGTTTGAATTCTTCAGAGTCAATCTTACGCTTCTCCCACAGGGGATGGTAACAAACCTGACTTAAACCGTCTTAATTACAGGAAGGAACAATCTTAAGCGCCGGAATCCTCAGGGCAAGTTCTGGTAACCAAAAAAAAATATGACGTGGTCTGGAAAAATCCTCACAAATGCATCACAGTGGCACGCTTTCAGACATTGACTGGCGTGTATCAAATATTCATGCCAATCAGAAGAAGACTAAAACACTTCTTATGAACCACAAGCAGCGGTGAAATCAATATCCATGTTGCAAGTATATGTCACAAGGATTTCATCAAATACAATTTGATCATCATATCAGATGGTTCGCAGATGGCCCAGCAGAAATCAGAAAGCATTGAAGATGACGTAACAACTTGACAGGATGGCTCACTGAGAAGATATACAGTTAAGTGTCTGAAGTATAATCCTGTTGTTTTACATCATCTGTAATATTGTACATTTTTTTACAGTTCAGCTCAATGCTGTAACTCAAAAATGTTACTACTGTACTTCCTTAGTAACGGTAACCCAGTTACTGTCATCATTATTTCTCTGATAGTTACCTTATACATACTTCAAAATTCAATTTATTTTATGCAGTGACTTTTTTCATCCTGTTTGAAATGGGTCTGGGTCTAGTCAGATTCGTGACAACTGGGTTATGGGAAATTATTAACAGGCTGTCAAATAAATTGAGTACTTTGGTTTCTTTGCACTTGTTTACTATACTTCTTCTCAAAAAATGTCATAACTTTGTCATTTTATGTCTGAAATTAGAATTCTTTTTTTAGATGTTCATTGGGAACTTCTCCATTCAGACCTGGGAAAATTGAAGCCTAAATGTCATTGGGAAGGGTCCCTTTACTGGACCCAAACAAAGAAGAAAAAAATACTGCCATGACACATTTTGAAAGTTGTTGAGTTGTTGCCCTTGTGGAAAAATATAAAAAAAAATCATTTCTGAAGACACTGCTTGGTGAAATCCGTTTTTCTTCATGAAATTAGACAGATATTGTATTTACCGTCATTTTAACATAGGTTTTCAAAGAAATGGATCATCTTTTCCATCTAATCTATGAAAACTTGGCCACTCCCATATACTTTGAGGCAAAATAATATTGACAATAACTGTAAGTATTGCCATTGTGTTTTAAAAAAACTCATAGTAAGTTATTTTCTATAAAACAAACCCATAAAAAATAAGATGTTTTCCAAAATCTGACTGCTCCATTTTGAGGTAATATTTTTGACATAAAGGGTATAAAAAGATTAACTAAATGCTACACTCATACAAATGTTTGTCATCCATCCATTGACAAATGCAAGCAGTTTCATTGGCACGCAGATTTCTTCGATTTACAACCATAAAAAAATTAATTAAACAATAATGGAAAAACAAAAAATGAACTAAAAAGATGTTTACACTGCTGATACATGAAAAAAAGTTCAAATAAAGACGACACAATGCTGAGAAGCTGAGATACAATGTTTCAAATGTCTCAATAAAACATGGGAAGCCATCCCAAACTAATTTCACTCCAAGTGAAGATTATTTCGAATGGAAGTGTTTATAACACTTCAATAATATCAAAGACCTTAAAAGACTTAAAACTTAATGAGAAAGTAACAGTTTAACAAGGTAAAAGCAGCTGTAGAATATATCACTGGATATAAAAAATAAATTCAATACAATAAAAACTAACAACATATCCCAAGTGAGAACACCATATCTTTTTAAATGTTGCCATACAAACAACATACTTAATGGTGTAACAACAAAATTGAGGATTGTCAATTAGCAACAGAAACACAAAAACGGAACAACAGAAATAAACAGCTAGACTTCACAACATCAGAATTGCAACATCACGGAAAGTACAAAACAACTGAAGATCATTTCACGTAGACACAAAACTCTGTTCAAAGATAGTACAAATTAAAGTATACTTTAGTAAGTTCTCGAGTCCTAGAGCCTGCACGCTTAGGCCATGAAAAAAATAACCATGTTAAACGTTATGGTTAATGACCAACAAATAGGGTAGGTAGGTCCCAAAACATTTTTTTCTTAACATTTCTGTCCTACTTTGGATGTATGACTGGTACACAAGTATTTTCATACCATGAATTTTGCTATTTGGGTTGGCATCAAACAATCAACATTGGGCTCATGTGTTCAAACCTGGGTCACTGTAAATGTTTCCTGCAATGATTTGCTGCCAGACAATTTGTTCTACATGGCTGATTCAAGCTGAGGTTCAAGCAGCTCCCCTGACAGGGGCGGACAAAAGCTCTCCCGTTTTTTTGCACAGCGGACAAAAGCTCCCCCGGACAAAAGCTCCCCCGTCAAAGCTATCATAATGGTTGTAACGTTCGATCCAGGAAGCATATCTATAATTTATCCCGTGTTTTTTCCACAAAATACACACATACTACTTTACAAGTTAACTAACTAACTAAGGTAATTCTGTGTCATCAAAACGTATTTGTTACTGTAAACTTGATACATTTTATTTGAATTTATTGAATTAATAACATGATCAATGATCAACGGGAGAGCAATTGTCCTGGGGTGGTAAAACAATGGGAGAGCTTTTGTCCACCCCAATGAAAATCAACGGGGGGGCTTTTGTCCGGGGGGGGGGAGCTTTTGTCCTACATTCCTTGTGAAGAACAAAGTTTGTACAGATACAGAATCTATGAACTATGGTATTAAAAAGACGGATGCAAACAGGCGTAAAACCACACACAAAAAAAAATTGTAATCAATGAAGTAGTACCATGGTTCTATCACGAGAATTGTATTGTTGCGTAATACACTCCTAGTTATGATTGATCTTAGTGGTATCACAACATCAACAATAGTAATAGCCTTAATCTGCAAGCAACATGAATGATAATGCAACAGTATAATATATAACAACAATAGCAGAAACATAATGGTAACCAATACCATGACTTTCATAATTTTCTAACGTAAGTTATGTTTCTCTGCCAGTGTTTTTTTCACCTTCTATAACAGAGACCTATTAAAGGCCTCTTCCCAATTGAAAATTTCTTTCAAATCATGCAGTTTTCCCAAAAAACCAAACTTACACCAGCAATTTTATTTCCCAATTCAGCAATTTTAGCGATAATTCTTCCCAAAACCAACAGGCTAAGGCCTCATCCCAATGACGAGAGTAAAAATACTGTCTGCTATATATAAATGCATTTATCAACCTGTGAAATCAATTGCCCGATCCCAGTTGAGGCAAAGCAATTCCGGGACACTCATGATTTTCTTATGTAAGTTGTGCTTCTCCAATATATGCACTTATCGAGCAACGTAATTACCTGCAAAATCAATTGCTGGAGTCTCATTGAGGCAAAGCAACCTACATGTATATTTGTCTATGTGACTTTGATGAATATTTCAATTATCAACAGGTATAAACATTTCAATCAGCTATGTATGATTAGTTTCACAGAGTAAAGTAATTAACCTTATATGGAATAATAATATTACACACCTTCTGACAGCAAAGTCCATTTTGTATTCTTCCAACTGTTCGGACGACCGTACATTTACTACCTTATATGGTCTTTCCATCGTTTAGGAACAAAAGAATGACCACTTAAGGAATAAAGGATTTAAGTGGTCACTGACTGAATTCAATAGATTTTTTTTGTGGCCACCAACCACCTAAGGTACCTTATGTGTGTACAATTCATATTAGGTTAAAAATAGTAGGTTACAAGGATGGTCAGTTTAAGGAAAAGAGTAAAGAGAAAAAAGTAGGTAGGTAAAAATTCATGTCTTTCTAATCTATTTTCCAAAAGGGCTTTTTTACTAAATACAAATGTACAAGATACAATTCATTCCCAAATATTTTTATACTTTGGATTTTACCACTTTAATGTCAGCAACAAAGAAAGGGGTTTGGGGTGATCTTAAAGTTCAGAAATCCTTAAAACACAACAACAGTCGAAACTCAATATATCAAACTAAAAACTGATATATGCTCATTTAAAAGTTTCTTAGGCTTAAATTAGAATTAAGTTTGTTTGCCCTTTACCGACCGACCCGAAAAAATCAAGCCGACTCAAAAGATTTTATTTCAAAATCTGGGAGAACTTTATTTTTACACTTGGGGAAATATGCATGTACTCAGTGCTTTCATAGATGTTTTATACTAGATGAAAGTTTTCAACCTAATTACAGCAACATGGATGACATAAAACCAGTATTCTGTTACTACATAATTATATAGTAATAATACTGAACAACATTTTCTGAAGGTTGTCTAATTTTAAAATTACATCTACATATACAGTAATTAGGTGACTGTTTAGAAATGTTGTTGAGTTTTAAGATGCGTTGTTGTTCGTCTTCAAACTTACCAAAAAACAATGTGGCTAGTAAGATATTTTGTTCAGCATACTGTAGAATCATTAGTTTTCGTTGGGAATTTAATTTCGTGGATTTCGTGGGTCAGCTCACCAACGAAATCAAATCCCCATGAATTTAAATGCTGAGATAAGGCATTTCTTTCCAAAAATCAACATCACAAATTCATGTCCCCACGAAATAGCCATTTTAGTAAAAACCACGAAAATTGAGCCCAACAAAAATAAATGAAAATACAGTATAAGTGACTAAAGGGAAAGTAACAATGATCAAAGCCAAATATGGATGACTGCCTAGGAGAAGTAACATGTATAAAAGCATATTATGAAAAACGTAAGGTTTACATATGACACAATTAAGTCAGCCAATGAAATCTCACTAAATTTTGGCAAGAAGGAAGATTACTTAGGGTGACTGTTTAGAAATGTTGTTGAGTTTTAAAAAAACAACTAGTATTATCCTGAAGAAGCCAATGCGGCGAAACGTAGATATAATAAATTAATCGCTTTCATGTTTCGTGTTTGGTGATTTTTCATCTTTGTTGAGTTTTAAGAAATATTGTTGTTCATCTTCAAACTTACCAAACCAATGTGGCTAGTAAGATATTTTGTTCAGCATTCTGTGGATTTATTAATTTTCGTTGGGGATTTAATTCCGTGGATTTCGTGGGTCGAAGGAAGATTACTTCTATGACATGAAGGCAATCCTAATACAAGACACGGTACATGTATGAAAAGATGTATGACCAAGCCTTGACCTTAAACCAACAAATTTGCTAAACATCTCAATCCCCTGTGCCTCTTAGAGAAGACATAACAGCCATTGCAACATTGTAAGAACTTGGAAACTATAAACATCAAAGTACTGAAAGTACTCTACATGCAAACTGAACTTCCATAGACTTGCACTGCCACATGGAACTGGAACTTAAGTCTAACAATTCCATAGCAGATGTAGAAAATGTAATACTTTGGTCCACAAGTTCATGCACGCCAAGTGAGTGTCGCTATGGAAAGCAGATCTATTGTTCAGTTTGTGTCTTATACACACAGCTGTCCTCGGCATTATAAAAAATGTAAAAGACTGCAAAGATTTTAATGAAGAAATCATGTGACTGCACATGCAGCTGCGTTTCACACTAACTTTACGCTATGTTGTCATAACAACGAAATAATCAAAGAGGGATTTTTTAAAACTTCATTTCCCACATGAAAAGCTGGCATGGTTTAAAAAATTAAAGAGCCATGTTCACTTAATAAGGAGATAAATAGCTTTGTACGCAGAGAATCTATCAGAAAAGCCATTAATTTAATAGGCTACAGACATCTATAAAAGGAAAATTCATGCAAAGGGAACAAGGAGGGACTAAACGTTTTTACTGTATGTTCTTTTAACCTAGATTGGTTGAGCAATAATTTTGAGGTACGTACACTGAATAACATTTAAGTTAAATTTTTTGAAAAACTTGAAATATAATTATACTCAATGCAGTGGACACACCAGCACTAGTACTGCAAACAATAAAGACCTGTACAGTCTGGACCTACAAAAAATATGGAATTCCAGCACATTCCAGAAAACTTTTATCCATGCAATTAGAAAAATAAGCATGCTAACACTGGCAACTAAAGTAATATTCTACTGTGGAAACTTAATATGCCAAGCTTGACAAGTTACAGGTTTTTTTTATTGCACTGATGCTCATATTATCCCTCTTCTTTAGATTGACACAAAAAACAAGATGTGGAGGTTTCTGACAGACAGACAGACAGACAGACAGACAGACAGACAGACAGACAGACAGACAGACGGACGTATTCATGAGATGTATGTTGTGGGGTGTACCCTTTGATGTTTTCGGTGTTTTTATCCCCACAAGTCTTCACCCCACAAGTCGAAATTATCCCCACAATTCCAGTTTATACGTAACTAAACCTCACAAGACCTAAATGTACTAACCCTAACCCACCCTAACCTCACAACCACCCTCTGGTGAGTACAGACAGACACATGTACAGACACATGGACAGACAGAAAGATGTATGGTTGAATGAATAGACAGACGGTCTGACTGAACAACCGACAGACAGGAAGGTTTTGGATGGGAAGACAGACAGATGGACAGACAAAAAGACGTATGGTCAGATGTATAAACAAATGGACTGACTGACAAACAACTCAACATTTGGGTACTTATGTGGCAACATTCTGTATTTTGGGGTTTTGCGGGGCTAAATTAGAGCCACATAAGAGCATTTATAGTCACATAAATCATAACCCTAACCTTTATAGTATTTTCAAATACTTTGTCCATACTTAAATACCCAAATGTATACAAGCACCTACATAGACAGGAAGTTTTGGAGTGACAGACAGACAGACAAACTAACGATAGGATACTTAAGTGGCTTTCCCATGTTAAAATTTGTTAAAATTTAGCCACATAAACCTGACATTTCTTTAATTGACTCGGGTTGATCAAAGAAGTCCTAACCCTAACGCTAGAGTCATCCAAACCCAGTTTGTTTGAACGGACGGACGGACGGACATATGGAGAGACAGACAAACAGGCAAAAGCTAGACAGACTGTTAACTGATTGACCTCACAAAATCAATGAAGTCTTCCAAGGTCTATTACTGGAGTAACCTTAATCCATAATTCTTGCAACATAAATGCTTTGAACTAAACATCGATATTTTTAATGAACTATGATAATGCTGTGAACCTTTCTGTGAGAACCCAGGTGTCAGCGGACTGACTGAATGGTCAATATGTGCGACTAATTCTATAATGGCCATTCTCTTGGGCTATGATGATAATAACTTACATTTATGATTGTCAATAACCATTGTATGATAAACCTAATTGAAATAAGCAGTCAGACAGCATGGATAAATTTCTTGCTTCAAGTCTTGTAAGATTTCAAGTTTTTCTATAGAATTTTTTGTCAGTTGCAGTCTTCACAAACAAATTTTCAAGCTCAGGACATTCTGTCTTGTAAAGGCGTAAATTTACCAGACTGAATGAACTTTTACTGGACCGAATGTTAACCTGTCTTCACATGATCAAATTTTGTTTCTACAACTTTAATCAAAGAACATTTTTTTACAAATATATGTTTCATATGATGGTGTTATAATAATGAATGGAAACTTTTTATTATTTGCATGTAAAGCATTAGTTTTAAGTACTCCATTATGCATTTTAGACAATATAATTATCAGCTTTAAATTTCATCGGACCATCGGTCAATACCTCGGTACAGAAACCTCACAACATGTGAATGTATGAGTACATGTGTACTGAAGTAATATATTGCCTAACAATATCATTTCTCTGCTTATTAAATAAATGTCTAAGGATCAACAATTTTCTACCTTAGCAAATGGTGGAATAATTCATATATTGAAATATTCCCAACTGCCAGCTTAAGTATACAAGCTCAAGAGTTGCTTCCTAAAATTAAAAGATTTTGCTTTAATATTTATATGGGAATATCAGGAGAGTAAACATCTTGAGAATATACAAACAAGTACATTCGTCCAATCAAAATGTGTTTAACAAAGAAGAGTGTACAGACATCCAATCAGAACTCCTCACACAAAATAACTTGCATCCAGGGCACCTGCTGAGACAAATATTAAAACATTGATCTGCTAAACAATTCCATGACAATTAATACCGAACAGCCTGCACAGTACACATGCATTACAATAAAAACAAATACTAGAAAATGGGAGAGAAAATATTAATGTTTTTCTTCATAGGAGTAGACCATTCATCAGAAAAGAATTATCACAGAAATGCCACCGATCTGTCAGAGGTAACATGCAATTTCAATGAATTATGGCCTTCTTGAAACCCCAAAACTGACTTTCATATTGATTCAATTTTAGATAAAGTATATGTATAACCTATCCTCATCAATCTATGATCCTCAGAAACAACTTTCTCATCTTTAAACAACGCCCTGGATTACACACACAGTCTGCCCGGTACCACCCAGTTTAGTTATTGAGAAGTATTGGGCTTGGAGAAATTACAGTCAAACCTGTTAGCTAAACCTCCCAATAAAGGCCACCCTGTGAATAAAGGCCATTCTTTAAAACTGTTAATGATTATTCAGAACATAATGACCTCTAAATAAAGGCTGTCTGTGAATAAAGGCCATTCTTTTTAAAACTGTTAATGATTATTCAGAACAAAATGACCTCTAAATAAAGGCTCTCTGTGAAAAAGGCAATTCTTTTAAAAACTGTTATTGATTATTTAGAACAAAATGACTTCCAAATAAAAGCCACTTTCAATAAAAGCCCATTTATGTCTTTGCCAAGGGTGGCCTTTTTTCACAGATTTGACTGTTTATATATCTTAAGAAGTTATGGATCCTCCGTGGTCGAATGGTTATGGTCTCTGACTAGTAATCACCATGGCAACCCCTCATATAGCTCTGAGTTTGAATCCCAAATAAAACCAGACAAAGTTCACATTGCTATCAGGCCTTTTCAGCCTATTTTGGGAAAAAGTACCTTGGAAAATTGGGAATTTCCTAGTCGCAAAATTTGCCAAATTGTTAACACAGAATGATGTTCTCAACAAAAAGGAAATTTGTTGGGAAAAAATATCTCTAAGGCAATGAATGTATTGATATAAGTTGATAAAATTTGAGTTTTATGTTGAGTGCTAATAAAGTAATAAAGTGCAAAGATAATTTTATGTTTTGGATTGGGAATTTATTTATGAATTTGGGAAAAAAACAACATATTTGGCCATATAGTCTGACCCATGAGATAGGTAGAAAAAGGCCTAGCTATAAAAAAGTTTGGCTACCCAATTGTAAACATTTTCAGAAAAAGTTGTAACAAGTCAATACTTGTTACACCAATGATTTAAAGAATGCTAAAATCTCAAAAAGTTTTACATTCTAAAATTAGACAAAAGAGGCAAAATCGAAAAGCAACTATATTTCTGATCCAGCTCGAAGCAATGTTTTATTTCGTCTTTCAATGTTGAATTATGGGATTTCCCATGATGCATTTGTAAGAAAACTCCAGATGAAAATTTGAAACAGGAAAATTGGAGGCTGCAAAATGCTTTCCTTTACAAATTTCTATGATAAGACACAATTCATTGATAGTTCTAAATGTAATACATCACATATTGAAATAATTAGACAATTTAACACACTTTAAGTGATTCTGAAACCTAAAAAATATAATATAACCCAGAAAAGATACATATTCGAAAAAGGACTATACCACCAGACCTGCGCATGGCCGCATCCCCCAACGTAAGTTGAACCTTCAATAAAGGTCAACAATTTGCTCATAACCAATCAAAATCTTGAACTTTTAGACTGGTTCCAGAAACCCTGATTCATCCGATACAACAGAAGCTTGATATATCAATTGAAAGCATGCATATGAAGCACTTAAAGGATTCAATTTCATACGTGACACAATTAATCCTATAATAAATGATTAAGTTTCGAATCAAACAAAGCTTTTAAGTCTAGGAATCTTATCACCATCAATAAAAATAAAGACTGGATTTTTTAATGTTATTCATGTTCAGCAAACATCCAGAGAAATTTTAAGACAAAATTATGTTTGATAAAAAAATGCTGAGCTAACAGATCTTTGGTCAAATAGAATAACTATATTTACATTCATAAGCTGCCAAAAATAATAACAAACTATGCGAATAAAGACCCTAGACAAGGCAAGCAGACATATCGAACAGAATATTAACAAATTAAAGATAATTGGCTGGATGATTACATAGCATGAGACCAGAGTACAAATAATAGGCCAAATATAAACACAAAAGATGAGATAATAACCATATTTGCTTAGAAATGACAGTGGTCCATTTTTGGTGAATGCTAATACTTAGGGCGATTATCAGTATTTTTGTTAATTAAACACAATTGGGTTACTTATCAGAGTTTTGGTTAATAATCAGTGTTTTGGATAATGAAACAAAATTGGGTTAATTGTCAGTTTTGGTTAATTAACCAGAATTGGGTTAATAATCAGTGTTTTTGGTTAATCAAACAAAATTGGGTTAATTAAACAAAAATGGGTTAAATATAAGTTTTAATGGGTTAATTAAACAGAATTGGGTTAATTTGATGTTAAAGGAGAATTTGATCAACCAAACCGGGAACTAGTAACATAATATAATATAAAAGACAACCAATGTAATTGAAAAAGTAATTAAGAAATAGAACAAATTTGAAAATCTGATGAAATTGACAAGCCATAAGTTTAAGAAACTAAAATGTAAGACATTTCAGCTTCATTAAATAGAATATATAGCCGTAACCATTCATACTTTTTCAATCTTTTCACAATTTTATCAAAATAAATAGACAAATTTCGTGCAAAAGACACATTTATGCCAAAATTCTATGAAAACCCAGTCTATATCTGTTTCAGTTAGCAGTCTGTTAGATTGACTAATAAATTTCAAGTGAATAAACACAATCAATACCTTATATTTCCAACAAAACAGTATGGAAAGGTTCCTTAATGCCCACAGACTGGTTTATAAATTTCATGTAAATTGAAGACTGGTTTACAATTTTCATGTTTAATGCAGACAGGTTTCTTAATTCTAAGTGAAATGTAAAATTAACATTCAAAGAAATATTGGTATGTATTTCCTTCAATAACCATAAAGAACAATTATTTTCTTGAACAGGCAATTGGGAAAGGATACATATATTCAATGAAACTCAAGGAGTTCACTACCTCACAGACTGGCATATATACACAGAAAAGCGTAATGGAGACATTTGGTAAATTTGTTGGATAGCAAATCTGAAACCTTTGAGATTGTAAATCTTTATTTCTTTTCAATCTTATTAGATCTTAAACAGCAAAGGTTTAATAGAGAAAAAGTAGCACATACTACGAGATAAAGAGACAAAGGGCAATAAATCTGCAATTTTTTATCGAGTTATACTTCGTGCCCACTCTTTAAATTTTCATAATTAAAGGTAACTGGCTTTCCATCACAATAAAGGAGAACAATCTTTATAATGATTTGCCAAAAGCTGCATTGAATTGTAATGTACCTATGCTCTGCTCTGCTTGTGCTAGGCATAAACTGTTATGGTGTGGCAGAATTGTTTACCCCCAATTAACATGGCAACCACCTTCTCCCAATAGCCTTTCAGAGAACTTCAACTAGGATCATCAAATCTGCACAATTTCAAGAAGTTTATGAATAAAATTGACTGGTTCTAAGTGTTTGTCATATAACACAGACTGGTAACCACAAAGCAGTAAAAACAAATACCCCAAACAAACATATCAACAGACAATGCTCATTAAAATGCAAGCTTCAGAGTGTTTCAAAGTGTATTCTATTGATTGAGCCATCTGAAGATGAACTTGATACAAAACCAAAGAGCTAATGAGATCAGAGGATAAAACAAGTACTCTGAGATATTGGCTGACTGCAGATATGCAATTAACCCTGACATAGCCATCATACCTTATCTACTCCTGCAGTGGAAATGACACTGTACATCAATTCACAAACTACAAAAGTACACAAAGCATCAAGGTCGAATTAAATACATTTTCAATCAGCCATTGGATTGCAGAAAAAACTGTCAAAGTTTCATTAAGATGTCAATTGAAGAGCACTATTTGCAATTTCAGGAATCCCAAGAAAATTATTGGGCTGAAAGTTCCCTATGTGAGCCATATGAATGAAGCCATATATATCATTATCAATTTTTCTACAGTATCTTTTTCAATACTTCATCTATGTTTCAAATTTTTATAATGACAACTCTTAGCTACATTTACAACCACTTTATAGGGGTCCACACAGTGCACCTAATAGCAAGATTTACTGTACAAGTGTAATAAAAGGACACGTTATGAGCATATAACCCCAGCGCTAAAGGAACTACATTGGTTACCAGTTCACTTCAGAGTGGAATTTAAGATCCTTGTCCACACTTTTAAAGCACTACATGACCAATCCCCAAGCTATGTAAAGGACATGCTAGAACTTTACCTACCTGCAAGAAACCTAAGATCTCAAAACAACATAATACCAACTAGTTGAACCAAACAAAAACTCGTGTTAAGTATGGTGATCGAAGTTTTTCATCTGTGGCCCCTAGACTGTGGAATACATTGCCCGAATCAATCAGGAACTCTAAAAGTGTAACCGTTTTCAAAAAATCTTTGAAAATATATCTTTTCATCAAAGAATATGGACAGCAATTTTTTCTTTTCATTGACATAAGTATGATAGGACTGTAAATGGATTCTAAATTTGTATAACATAACGAATTAACTAAGATTCTTTAAAGTGTTTGTAAAGCACTCTTGAACATCTATTGTACAGATGAAAAGAGTGCTATATAAATCTGGTATATATATATAATGTATTATACATCACACAATTAAATAAGGCTTGGCATTTAACAGACTACACTAAGCAACATCATACAAGGTTTCAAATTAAACCCCACAGCATGAGAGCAAGAGCAAGCTGGTGAGGAATTTTTTTATCTTTCGGATGAAAAATTAAAACTCCATTTTTCTGTAGTTTCTGTACTCAACTAATGTAGTCCAGTGACATACCAATGACTGCTTCTTAAGACAGAATATACTTGATCTAGAAATGAGGGGTTCTGCTACCCAAAGCACTGCAGACAACATCTAAAAGGTTTAGCGAAAAAGCCAGAGTAATACAGTCAATATACAGAAGTACTGCAGCACTGCATTAGACCTGCTGTATGGAGACTTCCTGATTATAATCAAGATAAAAAATTAACCAAGATCGAAGAGAAAAAAAGGCTTAAAAGAGACTCGAAATGTGATTAGCAATTTTTTGAAACCATAGGGAGACCAGTAATTCAATTTTTAGAAAAAGTCGAAGAAAGAGCAAAAACCAAAGAAAATATTTTTTTCAAAATGGAAGACTAAGCCTCTAAAACTTAACCATTCAAAGTATTCCTAAGAACTTTAGAATGGTATGATGACAAATATTTTGACTGAGAGCTTGCATCTATAAATTAGAATTTGGAGCCCAGTCTAACTGTCTGAATTTTCTGATTGGTTAATCAATAACACAAATTTGAAACTGGCCAGTCAAAAGGCTGCTCTTGAGACTGGTGGTCTAAATTTCATTACATAAGATGTCTTCAAAAGTTAGTAAAAATAGGATGAATTTGCTGCCCAATAATTCATTGAAATTCGACAAAGATGTCACTGAAGTCTAATGGAGCCAGATTAAAAAAGGTTTTAGATTTTTCAAGATGTCTGATGTTTTGTCTCCTGACAAATCAAGCTGATGAAAACTCACACATATCGGGGCAAAAACCTTGTATTTGTCTAGTGTGGATATTAGGAAGGTTTAAGGTTAAATTAACACAACTAATAACATTTCAATCAAATCAGACCAACAAGGTGTAGGATTGAAGGCTTTTAACTTGATCAAATCAACACAGCTAGGAGTAGCATTTCAATTTAGGATATTTACTTTTTGAATGTAAAGTCCCATGGGAGTAGATAGGGAACTCAGATGAAAAACTTGACAGCTTTACATGTCTCAGGACTCAAACATATAATACAACCTGAGATTATCATGAGTTGGAAACCGGCACTAATTTAAGTGAGAGGAATCAAAATCTAGAAATAGGAACCAGTACATGCCAATTAGCATTGTGGATCATTAAGAAGGCGATTCATTAGAGATGGGAAAGGGTACAAAGATGGTGGCAATCGGAACTCCTCGGCATTTGTCTAACAAAAGTGCCTCGGACATAAAAGGTAGGCCGCTATTTTGTTGTAGTACTTTACAGGCTATATACTTTCCACCATGGCTGCATGACCCCGGGAATCCAACGATGGAAACAACCTGTTTCTCTTTCCATGGGAATATGATACCCATTACCATTATATCAATCGGAAACGATAAACACGTTTGAAAGTCTGAAATTCTACAAAAACGAGTACTTAGTATTGAAAAAGTAGTTACTGGATTATGAAATAACCGAAATTTGTAACCCTACACTTATGTTCACTTATGGATATACCCGAGTAGTTACGATTGAGATGCTGTTAACAAACGGGAAAAGGTTTGGTGAGACAATTGACCATTCACAAAATCAAATATTCTAAGAAACATATATCAATGCCTTTGGAACTATATTAGTTTTTTTTTCACCAGCTAGGCTTGTCTGAAAATACAATGAATGAAAATTAGATTACCAATTTTCTATGTATTACTGAACCAACAGGGGGAGAAAATCAGATTTTACCCTCCAAGTCAGATGTGTTCTTTGTCAATAATATGAATTTTCTCAATACAACTGGTATCTAATACAATGTCAGAGCCTCTCCCACGGAATCATAGAATTGTAAAATTGTATTACATTGACACAATTCTACACTGGACATATCTGGAGAATGTATTGAGACCATTGGAATGAGAAATATGCCAATGGAACATGTCAGCTGATAACAGCTTCTTCATTAAATGTTTTCTGTACTCCATGAAGAATCAATTTGGTTAACCCCATGTTTCCTGTCAGAAAAACCTGAGCGGCATTTTCATCATTTTCTGACTCAGTCTAATCAAAATCCTGAAGCCAAGAAAATAAACTAACTTCATTAATTATTGGCCATGACTAAACATTTGGTCATTTTTTACACCATGTTTTCATCTACAGTTCATTACATGGAAACTTCAAATATCAAATTAATCCCCAAAGGTTATGAAACTAACAGTAGAGAAGTCTTTAATCAAGAAGCCTTGTGATTGGTCAGCTTTGAATTAACTTCAGAAACAAGAAGCCATATGATTGGTCAGACTTGAAATTACATTCAGTAACAACTAGAAATGTGAGGACACAATCGAATGTCCCCCCTGAGTGTTTCAGTCAAGAAGGGGCCATTCACTCCTACGAAAATATTTGGATTTTAACGGAAATCAAACTTGACATGTATTCTATAATCTATTATATACCTTCATGTAAAATATGAAACCAATTCATGACACACTTCGTGAGTTATCGCTCAGCGGGAGCAGCCTTTGGTCTTCCTTTGATGTTTTTATACCCACAAATCGATTTTTTGCACCCCCACAATTCCAGTTTGTATGTCATAGCACCTCACAATACCAAAGTGTACTAACCCTAACTCCAGAACTACCAATTAAGCTCTCATGTGTACAGACAGGGGTAACACTGTTTGCCCTTCCCCCATTTCAAATGGCACAGGCATAAAAAGCCTTGTGATTGGTCAGATTTAAATTATTTTCAGAATAAAGAAGCCTTGTGATTGGTCAGATTTAAATTATTTTCAGAATAAAGAAGCCATGTGATTGGTCAGATTTAAATTATTTTCAGAATAAAGAAGCCAGGTGATTGGTCAGATTTAAATCATTTTCAGAATAAAGAAGCCATGTGATTGGTCTGATTTGAAATTAACTTCAGAAACATCCAATCAAATACAAGGACAATGAGGCATAAATGATAATAGAAGTTAACTATGCCACCTAATTAAAACCATCTACGCACGGAGGTCAAAGCATTTCTCATAATGCCCTTGTACTACACCTATAATGCACTAAATATGTAAACCTATGAATAAAGGTTAACTGAACAGAAAATCCATCTTTTGCCAACCCTTTTTGTGGCCCTTATTCAGAGATTAGACAGTATCAGAAACATCAATTATGCCTACAAAAATTAATGCCTTGTTTTTCATCCCTTTGGTGGCGTTTGTTCAAAGGTTTGACTGTTAATTTAGTTGTCAAGCAAATCATTCATAGTCTTTGATCTGAATTATGGAACACATGACACAAGAAGAGGTTTATAACAAGAAAAACATCCAATCAATCATGTTCAGCAATTACTCTACAGTTCATAATTCCACTATGCTTCAGTGGCACAATATGTATGATGTATAACATATCAAAAGGTCGATTCATCTTACAAAGAACATATTATGTGGACAAAAGAAAACTATACTTAATGCCTGATGATCACTGCCATAAAAAGTAAAAAAATGTTCTTGGTTTTCGCTATTTATGTCCTATCATTAATATATACATGAGGAGTGGATCAGTGATCTAGCATAACACACTGAATAATTTAACAAAAGAATACAACTACAGTACAACCTCTCCAGAACTGCCTTTCTTGAGCAACAATCTCCCTTCATCAACAGTATGATTTTTTCCCACTGCATGATTTGGCTATTAATCTCACCTCTCTAGAGAAACAACCTCTCAACTACAACATAATTATGCTACTGCCAAAGGGTTTTGCTTTGGGGAGATTGCACTATATGTTTAGCATGTATATATTTTAATGATAAACAAGTAATAGACCAAACTGGTGTTCATAAAAGGCCAACTGAACTGATCACAACATTGTTTCTTGTACATAAAATTTCAATAACCGATAAAGGGGTCAACAAATATAATTTGTCAAGAGTGGAATTTTTTTTTTTAAAGTAAAAATCAGTAACTTGTAAATCAATATGTTGCTTAGTAATGCTTTATAACGAAAACAGACTTGACTGAAAGCATCTGACTACTGGTCAGTCAGACTTGTGCAGTAAAATAAATCATTTAGGCTGGTAATAAAAAACGACTTTACTTTGAGCGAAAAAGGAAATATTTCTAAAATCTGGTAATCCTAGGGCATTTGAATGACAAAACTCTTGTAACTAATGCTACACAACGTTACAGAAGCTGAAACAGCAGACATTTTAGCAGCAGACACAAAATCAGCCGATATATGTAACAACTTGTATCAATTCATGATATTGCCATTAATGGAACAACATCAGAAGATCAAAGGAGTTAATGTCTTTCTCCTCATTAATTACTCATTATCATTTATTACTCCATCACAATGACATAAATAAAATTATCAAGTCAGACCATAGAGTTTCCTATCATCCGATAGCATTGGAATTAGCAGCCAATCAAAAGCAGCTGTGCTTTAAAACTTACGTTGTATGGTGTGAGACCAATGAATATCGATATTTAAAATCAATAATTTGAAATATCTACAATGTAACATGTTGCTGGGTTTCTAACTGAAATTTGAACGTCTGCTACCAGCGACCCACTACGTCTACACAATCAAGATGCATTATTGTACAGTACTTCTGCAAGGCTGAAGCAGGCAACTGTCTTCTTTTGCACAAAAGTACAAACCATGTACAATCATACTTGTCAACAAAGGCCAACCTTGGGGAAATCAAAGTCTGGTCTTCATTGACAGGTGACCTTTATTTGGAGGTAATTTTGTTCTAAATTATCAATGAAGTTTTTTTTATTTACAGGATGGCCTTCATTCAGAGGTGGCCCCTAACACAGATTTGATTGTGGGTATTGATGATATTCTTAAAAATTACTACATGTATTTATGTTCACCAGCATTTTTGGGGCCTCTGTGCACATGATCATGTGGTTATAATGGTCTCTGACAAGTAATCACTAGCCCCTCGCCAATATTAGTTTGAATCCCAACCGGGACCTTATTTCACATGTCAAGTGCTCAGCGCAATACTGTCGTAACTTGTTCTTATTTCAATATGAGTTACAACACTGTTGCGCTGAACCCTCGATGTGTTAAAGTTGTTCAGCTAGTTTACGGAAGATCGGTGGTTCTATCTATGTGTATGTCTGGGTTCTTCTTCTACAGTAAAAGCTTTAAAAGCTGCCAAATGCCCCAGGAAGTTTTATTTGCGTTACATAGAACCCTAATGATCAAAAAAAGAAAATAAAACAGCCCTAGCATGTAAATACATCAAACTCTTTACACCTCTATAGGGGCAATAAGATAACCACACTTTCAAAATGTCTCATAAAACCATGGCAACGAAAACAGTTTTCAATAGCTTTCCTATTTCATGCAACAAATTCAAAGAAAATTATTTATTTTCCAGTGGTATAAATGAATGCAATAAACTGCTAGTTATTCCAATGAGAAATATCCATACACCAGAGATAGGAAATTAATGACGAAATTAATGATGGTCGGAAAATACATGAAGCAGACAGAAAATATTTGAAGCAGACGACAATCAATGATGAGACTCTGGTTCCATCTTGGATCACAACAGATCCATATTTTCTACATTGCAGCAATAAAATGCATAGAGAACATTCAAAATTTTATCCATTAGGATTTGAGGGTCAATGTCCGCTAAATGTGACAATAAACATCTGTTTTACAGTATCTATCTTTTTTACTGGTTTTACGCCTGTTTTCAGAAGCAGTTCAGTTATACACTGATGGGCTGTATGCATTACCTAACCAGAATTCTTGGAATTGAGTACCAGTACTAAATATATTTTCCACTCGAATCAATAGTGATTGGCCTTCAAAAACTGTGCCAAAATGTTATTCATATTTCATGAACTATGCAAGAATGGTTCAAGAAATGTCCATGTATCCCATTCAAAGGGGTTTAAAGACATAATGTCTCCAATTTAATCACCACAGAAAACACATGTTATTCCTAGAGCAATAATTATTATGGTACCCGTACAACCATAATCTACACGCCATTAATTATATAGAATCTTTTCAACCATATTTGTACATAGACATATAAGGGCACTTTAAGTAGTTCACATTACTGGCACACTTTTAGATGTGTCAAATTAATTAAGAGTCATTATTTTCTCTCATTAAATTATCAAAATTCGAGGGCTCACTGCAACAGTGTCATAACTCATATTGAAATAAGAACAAGTTATGACAGTGTTGCGTTGAGCCCTCGAAATACTAATTCCCTACAAGTTATTAACTAGAGATAAATTAAGTATATCTGGAGTACTGACAATAATGATTGGAAGCTACCGGGATTTAGAAGAAATAATAGTAATAATCTACGATGATTAATTAAACGGTACTTATCATTATAGGGGATTGCCTCGGGACTTTGTAATAATAAACACAATATAAATGAAGCATCAACATTATATGTGGGCATGTAAGGGTTTACAAGGTAGTCAATTTTATCTTAATTAGAATTCACTCTATGGAGAATATCCCTTGTTGACTAAGCTTACCTAGAACTTTCACTATAAATAGTAAATAGTAAATACTATTTATCTTTAAGGCCATGCTTAAAGAATTGATGGTTTGCAGTAAGCGACTGACTTCATAAATACGCTTCACCCCAAATTATTTTAAGCAAATTTTGACAAAAATTGTTTATCTATCAATACTTAGAGGGGCATACCCTACAACTTCGTGCATCTAGAATCAAGGCAAAATGATGATAAATTAGAAGCTTGTCAAGAAAAAAGCCGAAGAAGAAAGTTTCAGCCAAAAATTCATTGAATTAAAAATAAAATCACAAAAAATAAAAGATCGGAAACTCTTTGGAATTTGTTGTACAATTTTCGGGTGGAAGTGATTTATTATTCATAGCTATAATTTTTGCGGCTAGTACCTAAACTAGTCATTTTATGACCCAAGTTCTTCTTGCAATTGTCCATAATATATTGTTTTACATATACATCCAGCACATTTTTACACTTACACAGAATGTTTGTCAGTTGTAGGGTATGCCCCTTTAACAAGGGGCATGATACTTAAGGAACCAGGAAAAACTATTCCAAACAAGAGAAGGGATATCAATGATCAGTTCTTCTGTATTGTCTCCCCTCTCTCTGGGGGGGGGGACCCTGATATGACTATAGCTGTCAAATGGGACGTCAAACAACAGATAAATAAACAAAATCCATGATTAATCAGGTTAACATTAAAATAGTCAGAAAAAATGCAAATAAATCCTTGGTTTGTTTCCTAATTATGCATTCAAAGAAAGAGACAGAGATAATATTTTTACAAGTACATCTATCTTATATGCAAATTATCTTTTTTTATATTAGTTTCGTTAAGTCATGAGTCAATATCAATTCCCACTTGTATTTTTTCTTCCCAATTAACTGATGATAATCAATGACATACACAATGATCCATGGCTAGTTATACATGCCTCCGTAGTCAAGTGGTTAAGGTCCCCGACTTCAAATCACTGTAACCTCTCACTGATAGAGGGTTGTGGGTTCGAACCCAGCTACATTGTACCAACCATGTCTCTTTATGTGAGAAAGTTGGCATCAAAATTCATGCACACTGAGACAGTGACAGCTATATAAATAGCATCAGATTCATTGACAATATTTTTTCCATCATTATTAATCTCAGGTTCTATAGATGATGAAGTTAATTTGCATATACCAATTACAGATTATTCACAAGATACATAACGACACTAATTGTTAATTAAAATTAGCAATGTTTTTATAGAAGATAGAAAAACAACATTCTGTGTTCAATAAACGTATATGCTCGGGTGGCATGCTGGTCAAGCAATAGCCCACTTGAACAAGGTGAAGGTCTAAGTGTGGGTGCCAGACGAAAGGGTAAAATCTACTTAACCTCGTACAAACAGACAGGACAATCACTATATGCCCCAACATCATAGATGAGGTAGAGGCATAAAAAATGGGTCATATCAAGATAAACAAAGTATCATTTTATCAATCTGACCTTAATTAACACATTCTATTTGTAGGCTTTTTTATCATACATACCGTAATAAATACATCCAGAGGCATTCAATTTTAAAGATTTCTTTCATCATAGAACTATTATTTGATGTTAATTCAGGATGTATCAAATAACATTTGAATGATTAATAAATTATTAATAAAGTATAATAGTGAGTATTGATGTTTCCTTTTTTTCTAAATATGGTAACGGGGGGCTTTAAGGACATTCACATATATTATTCAACAGGATTTTTAGGGTCGCTGTCATCATAAATGTGACAATAAACATCAGCCTGTATAACCTGATATCGATACAATTGTACATAAATAAATTATTTAGTTCTCTCATTCATATACTGTTTTTGTTCTAGAGTACCCCAGTTATATACCAGCAGGCAGTTATTGTCCTTGGCATGTGACTGCCGATTTCTCCGCATGACTCACTCAGACACTGAAATCAGTTCAGTGGTGTACAGCCTATGGCCTTAGATACAAAGCTTTGTATTTATTTCATGGAGAACATGGGTTGTAACCAAAGATCGAAGTCATAAATCTGATGCCCATAGGCAAGGAGTCCATTTCATATATAGAGATATATGAGCAAAGATCACTGTTTTTAATTAAACTAACGCTGAAGTGACTAATACCTCCGCTGCCGCTTTGACACTAAGAATCTGAGGGCAGATAACTCTGGATCACTGGCCATGGAAATTGTGCCTTGCACATCTACACTTCATGATGATGACATATTTCAAGTTTCATTGCAATCACGTAAGGAATGTGGAAGAAGTTCGCTCCACAAACTTGTGATATTGTATGCAGACAGACTGACCAACCAACAGATGACTCCAATATACCCTCCCACAAACCTCACTTGCGGAGGTATAAAGATCTTATTACCCCTTGTTCATAAAAAAAGTGAATTATCATATTGATTAATTTTGTCTGAAATGTACACAACAGGCAAGAATTTTGAGTGAAAAATTACTTTCTTTTTAATAGCTCTTTTAATCTTGAGCAAAGTAAATAGGTTTAATAAAATAGAAGAATGTAATTAGTATTATTCCATCAATGATACAATCTTATACAAAGACTCATTCATTTTCATGCTCAAAGCATATAATAATTTCTGCAATATCAGCATTAACAAACAGAATATTTATACGGAAAGTCATTGCCCTAAAATCAACTTCCAACATCAACATCACTCATATCAATTTAAAATATTTTGTTTGCGGGCTTATGCTACCCTCTCACCAAAAACGGCCTACACGACCGTGTTTTTTTTTGGTCCCTTGGGTAAAAAAAATTGTCAATGTATGAATAACATTTTGACAAGTATTTGGGGTTCAATGTAAAAAATGAATTTTAAAAAATATATTTCCTATCTAGCTACCCACTGAAAAATAAACTGACCTGCCAATGAAGATTTTTAAAAAAAATCTTGTAAACCAAGTAATAAAAAAGTAGTGGTCTAACTACCCACTGAAAAATACACTGGGTAAGGTAACCCCAAACAAATATTTTTTACAGGATGGTCTCAACATTCACATCATTCTTAACCCAATATAATAAACAAATTCTGCTACTTCTTAAGTGTAAAAATACCTAGATTAAATTTTTCCAATGTGCCAAACCGACAATCATAGAAAGGACATTCACATATAGCGCTAATAAGAAAGTGAATGTCCAAAACTGCAGTTCACTGATCTGTATTCAGCATCTACATGTACAAATGAACTTAAAATGGTAATCCAACTAGAAATGGTATAATGGTCATTATACAATGGAATTTAAAAAAAAAGACAACTAAGCCCCGCCCAGGCTTGTTAATCATTAACACTACAATATTCATTAACATTAAATTTAAATGTTTGTTATTCATTAACACTACAGTTAAACTGTTTTTACACCACATTTTTTATTAAGACATCATTTTCAACAGGGGTTAACATTTTCATTATTACTTTGTTTCGGTTGTTATTATTCATTAACAACACATTTTCAGTTGTTATTATTCATTTACAACACATTTTTAATTGTTATTATTCATAAACATTACATTTTAATTATTAGTATTCATTAACATTATATTTTCAAAGGCTATAATATTCATTAACATTAAATTCCATGTACTGGTAAATCTTTTCTTTCCACTTTAATAAAGTTGGGAGATCTTCTGCATTATATTAGTTCTTCAGTCGTCCTCGAAATGTCATGGAATAAAAAAAGAGAATTTAAGTTAACCAAGGAAACAGAATGCTTTCTCTTCTGTCTTTTTTAGGGGATTAGATCTTTTTATTGCGATCGTAAACAATAAAAATAAAATCGCGCAACACATGATGAAATTGTTTCATGACTTTACGAGTATAAACAGATAATTTTTATTGCACCAACAACAAGACGACAAATGGTAGGAATTAAAGAATGGCATAAAAAACGGTAAGGAATGTATTATCTCGACTAATATCGATCCAACCAGCTACATTGTTCTAATTTACACATATTAATTTTATGCCAGAGTTTACTTACTCCATGAATGCCAACATTAATTTACTGGTAAAAGAAAAATTACCCTCTTCAAAAAATTAGAACATAATAGCAGACTATTGTACAAATGCCAAGCACTATTGATGTTTTGTTTCGGGCATGGATATTTACAATTAAACTGTTAAGTATTACATCTACCAAATTAAATACATTCTTTCCATTTCTTTTTAAGCCCATTTTTCAGGTAGGATTCATACCAAAAAGCATTTTGTATTGAGGATTTAATGCTTAGAAAAAAACGGGTCGGCACCAAAAAATACTGTGGGTTAATTGGACTGCATGCAGTGAACCAGGGTATTTTTCAGATCATACACCAAACAAGCATGTCATAAATTGGACATTGTTCACAAGGTGATCTTTATTTAAGAGTTTGTGAAATTTTACTCCAGGTAGACTATAATTTCACAACACTTCAGACCATTGCAAACAAATGGCTACAGTACAGGAGACATTTCATTTCCAATCTACCGGTAATGCTAAATTATGAAATGAAACACTACTGGAATTCCAGACCAATTTCTGACAGGCAAAACATTGTATTAAAATTGAAGACACACAAGAGTTAATCACATTCATTCGAAAGGAATTATTCTTCTGACTGTCTGTGTAAAAGTCAATTCATATTTTAATAAAGCAGCCATAATCATTTGTACAGCGAAAAGCCCCCTACAGCTGTTCTCATATTTTCTCTAACTACGACATTAAATGATAAATTCATGGAGATAATGCTTTTTTTACAATAGCCCGACACCCATTAGTCCACGGCAAGTGGAATTAGAGAAATCAGATTTACCGAGCGTTAGCACAAACCAGAACATTCTACGCTAATGGAAACAAATTTCCCAGAATCATAGCAATATAAAGGAACGTGATATCAAGTCTCTTAAAATTCATGTAACGCAGTCTATAAACAAAGGAATCAAGTTTTAAACCAAATATGGGAAATAACACTTACTGAGGGATGTCCTAAGGATGAATTACACTCACAAATGACCTTGACCTTTGAAAACTTAAACCGTATAATTATATACCGGTATACATACAGAGAGAGAGGTACAGATCCAAGACTCTTGCATATGATTGGCTATATTATCTAAGGTCATGCTTAAAAAAAAATTGTTTGTGGTATCCGTGGTTACGGCGGAGCAGTATCAAGGTAATCTCAAAAATTCTATGATGACTAGCTTTGATCAGTTGAGAATCATGTACATCTGGCAACAAGGGAAATTCATTAAAATTCAGAGGATGGCATTCACACTCAATGGCCATTGAAATGTCAAATCTGTTTCCATGGCACTAAGGCAATGAATAAGTCATGGCGTAAAGCTGGCAACTGGATTAGGAAAGCCACTTTTTCAGAACTTGATAATTCTACTAGCACTTTAAATAGTAGATTTATGACTGTCAAATTCTTAATGATCCAAGAAATTGTTTACATAATTAATGCGTTTCAAAGTAATTGAATTGACTTAATGTAATTAAAACGTTACTAAGAATTAATTAGTAAAATCAAATACATTATGCTGAAGATGTCCCCTATTTAGTTAATTGTGTATGTTTTATCCATTTAATTTAACAAACCAGTCAGACTGCATACAGAATCCCCCTCCACAAAAATTAATTAAAAGGGACCAGACTCCTAATTAGTAACAAAAAATTTTGTGAATGTAAATTGATAAAAAGTCCATTATTGCCGAGTAGGGCCGAGGTGAGTATCCGAGTACTCGGGTAATCACGAATCAAATTGAAAAATCAAGTATGAATAATCAAGTATGAATAATCAAGTATGAATGATCATTACTGAGATTCATGGTTCACGATCTTGTTATTTAACAACTTAAATGTGTATTCATTGTTCTTAAAAATTCCTTTTCTCTGAATAAATATTGTTTCATTATGGACTACTTTGTTTGCCAAGATGTCCAATCGGTTCTTTAAATAATGATGCTGGTAAATCAGTTAACTGGAAGGGAGTACATATAAATTTAAGCCATAGAACAATTTATATTGTTTTACTTCATTATTCCTAAAAAATATCAATTTCTCAATGTCTTCAGGACTGCAATTTTGAAGTTTTAGATGGGTTAATTGATAACAAAAGATTCGTGATTCGATTTGTGGATCTTAATTTTTAAGTGTTGAATCATGGATTGGATTGGATCGCCACTTATCCAATGATCCACAGCCCTATTGCAGAGTACTGGTATTGCACCGTTCACAAAATATTACATTGGGCTCTGCTCAGCTGGTTTACCCCCTATTCAGATTTACCGCAGACCATTCAAAAGGGCGATAACCCTCAGCAAGATTGTCTTCCAATTTTTATAGATTTGTCTTTTTAGCAGATATTGGGTTGTCAGGCCTTTTGGTCGGTATAAATTTTTGGGGACAATAAGAATTTTTTATCAGCTTTTTTCTCGAAATCTTTTTCTAATCTACATGTACCTTCCTCCTCCTTGAAACCCTCTGATCAAAGATTTGTCTTTGACCAATGATTGAAAATTGAATCACTTTTACATAATCAATAGAGACTGCTATATAAAAAGTATGTAACATTAAACTTCAGACTTCATAGAACACCTAAGTACCAAACTACAGTAAAACCTTGATTATCCGAAATATTATTTCAGATAATTCGTGGTTTCGGATAACACGATTTGGATAATTGAGGCTATTTATAGTTTATACATTGAAATATATACGGGGATTCGCGGAATTTCGGGACTGGAAATTCATTTTGGATATAATAGGACAGTCAAGGGTTCAGCGCAACAGTGTCATAAGTCATATTGAAATAAGAACAAGTTACGTACGACAGTATTGCGCTGAGCCCTTAGCAGCCAGTGTTTGGATAATCTGAGTTCGAATAATCGAGGTTTTACTGTGAATGATTATGATGTCAAAACCACAATGTTGATACGTTTATAATTCATTGAATTATACAGCCCACTGTACATCCTACATTAGTTTTTAAAATAATTGTAATTTAATTGTGAACTTTCAATGAGAATGCACCAAAATAAGTTCCGCATGACAAAGTAACATATAATAGTAGAAGTGTATTATAAGGTACACTAACCATCAAACACAAGAGAAATAAATGATTCACGTAAGTCAGTGGACCATGAGTTGGTATTGAAATGCATAAACTCAGTAAACAGGACACATATGTTTACACTATTAGATGACAAGCCTTACAACTTTGTAATAATTCTTGACACTTTCTGTCCAAAATTTTAAGTCGGAATTTTACTTTTCTTTGACGAAAATTCCATAAGACATTATGAGATGTTTGTGAAATTCTAAATCTGTCAACAATCAATGTTTATAGACAGGTTCCCAAAAAGGTTTCTAGAATCTTTATCAATTGATACTTTAGTAGAGGTGGGTAGGTAGATTTTTTAAATATTTTTTTTCTGAAATTGCATTGATAAAATAATTGGCAATTTTGTAATACACAATATTTTCATGTAGTCTGCTCTGCATTAAACATGTAATTAGACAGAACAAAATATGATGAACAACCAGTTTGTATTGGATAAAAGCCATGTATTCTGGTATGGTTTAAAAACAGAAAGTACTTTTTAACTGAATAGGTGCAAACAGATAACCAAAAAAAGAGAAAAAAAATCAACTTGAAAACCTAAAAAAAAAGGAAAGTAGGGGCCATTTTGATTGGTCGGTCGGAGCACTACAAACAAAGAATTTTTTATTTTCAGCCTAAAAGATTGAAGCCAGAATCAATGTCAATTGACAATCACTTAAATGTAAAGAGCAGCACGAAAAGGAACATTATGTTTTCAAATAAATGGACAAACCATCATATGCAAAACAGGCAACTTATTTCAAGTTCGTTCAAATTATCAGGCAAATGAATGGATGGAAATTGTTAAGAACTGAATGATGAATGAACATCTCAAATAATGAGTAACATAACTCCCATGTAATGATTTAAAAGTTAACGTCACTTAATAATAGGGGCAGAAAAAAACTAGACACTGTTAAGGATTACTTGACCGAATACATTACGGAAGGAAAGTTGAAAATTACACGTACAAGTGCAGACATATCTGAGATCCATTACCGTTACCAATCATACATTTTTCTAACATTATAGGCTACATCGCAAAATTATTGGCCATTTTTACATGTCTTCACAGAAATGCTCCCGCCACCTTTGCGTTCCATTACGATACAGAATTTTCTTATTCTTACATTACACTGAATGATGAATAGAAGGTAATCAAGTGTTTATGCAACAATCGTATTGATACAAGCTATTTCCTGAGGTTCCAAGACACAACTGTTGATTTCCAGGAAAGCGGTGATATTTTCCCCTGCAGTAGACGCATAAATTGACAATATCGACAACTACAGTATTGCGTTTTCCCTGGTATATTCAAACAAATTACAGATTATGCCAGTCAGGGTTTGATCGTTGTTATGCATAGAGATAATGGGACATTTATTTCTGAGGGACAATAATGATAGTGCCATCATCTCTATGACAAATAAACAACATCTCAACTGATGGCGTTCGTGTCGTTAATGTCATACTGCTAAAACATTTCCATATGTGTTGCATATTATTATACATTCTTGTGAACTCAGTAAACAAGACTTCTTCCTAGTGTTTTCTTTATGTCTCGTTTTTCTTCAGAATTTCTAAGTTCAAGGTCACTTGCGGAGGGGTGGAGGGTCTTTGAAGTTGGTATGATAAGTTTAGATCTATATTTGGGAGAAGTTAACCCTTTAATTGGGTGAGTATACATACAAATTTGATAAAGTCATTTCTGGATTGGGTCAATTCAGATCTGTATTTGTGATAAGTATACCCTTCATTTGTATGACAAACATTATGTGTATATGTGTATATTCATATTAAGTAAAGATGAGCTCTGTATTTGGTATGTAACATTAGATTTATATCCAGTAATACATTCTAACATTTATGTCTTTAAATCGTTCTTCTCCAGCCGAGCATTTTGAGTTCCATCCACAAATCTGAATCTCTAATAGCCCTTACTATTTCTGTATTGAACACTATTCTCATCATGCGTATTCATTTTAGTTTCGTGGCCCCATACTATAAATAGAATCTTCAGCAAACACAAGGGATAAGACAGTGTTAGTTTAATTCTTCGGAGTATTTTGTAAACATTGGCGGTACTTCCATGGAGTTAACCTTTAACCCTATCAGTTTTCAAAATATCACACTCAGTGCTTTCAGAACTACACTACAGACCCTTCATCTTTAAATCCCTCAGGGATCTGTTTGGAGATCAAAGCTCTGTTATGTGAATGAAGCTTTTCCCTTCAGATAAGGTATTAAAGTTCCTTCACTTTTCCAGAAAATAATGGAATCGATAGCATTGGCTATAATTGACATTTTCATGGACTAACAGATCTTGTGACCAAGGAAACGAAGGAATTTCACTTCATTTGAACAACTGACAATAGCCAGAGAAAAAACAATTAAACAGGAGTGTCATGTGATACTGGTTAACTAAACTATGACCAGAATACATATCATACCTGCACAGGTGCTCCTAAATAAGACAAAGACAGTTCCAATAGACTTTGGTAATAGTTCTTTGCCAGGGCCTAATAAAAACCTACTAATATAGTAAACATCCCTCACTTTTAATGTATTCATTTTAAATGTAATCAATTTTTCCCACTTTCCCTCATCATTCTTAACTACAATTATTCCATTTTTGCAAGCTTTTATTTCTGTACAGTAGAAACCTGATAATAAGACCATTAGTCGTTCTTTGACAAAGTGGTCTTAATTGCAGGGTGGTCTTAGTATAGGGGAAACCTGACCTGAAATGCAATTGGTGTCAAAATATGCAGTAGGCCCTATACAATGTGATAACTGACCATGCACTACTTGTATATAATTATACACGTCTGCAAATGTATTACTTTAAATTTTAGTAACTAATTAATGCTAGAATTTGACTCAAGACTGCATTAAAAAACTTTTTTTTATTCAACATTTTTTCATAAGATACGTCTCCGTACGACTATTGCATACCGGAAAAACGGACCGTACAGCGGGCTTTTGTTCATTATCATGATAATTTGTTAAATTTGGCCATGTATCATCTTTATTGTCATTAGCATCAATAGATAAAGTGAAAGTAGACGTTTAACTGGCAAATAAATTAAACGTTAAACGTGAGTTCACTGGGGAATCTAAATTTTCAGAGTGAAGGCACCCTTTAAAGTCTATTGTACTATATAATAAAGAAACCCCCTGAATACTGAAGGGGCCTCTAGTAGACTACCCTTTACTGTATTACAGTTCAATAACGATCCAATCAATACCAATAGTCTTACAGCTATTTCTATGTCTGCAATGTATTCTCAGCACTTTAAGAAATGATTATACTCTATGACTCTCATCTCTTACATGTTTACCAGACAATGTTTTGATGCAATTATGATAACAAGAGTGTCTGAGGGTAAAAAAATCAGACAAACTATATTGCTTGAGCTTCAGACATTAAAAAAAAATTCACCGAATCACATAAGATCCGTAAGCAAACCTTCTGAACCTATGAAAAGGACGTAAAAAGCATTTACTGCATATAAATTTAAGGGCCAGAAATGCAATTTATTGGTATGAAATGTACATTTATACGGCATGAAATATCATTTAATGGTTAAAAATGTATTTTGATGGTTTGAAATGCAATTTAATGGCATGAAATTATAATCATTTAATGGTTAAAAATGTAATTTAACAGTATGAAATGCAATTTAATGGCATGAAATATCAATTAATGGTTAAAAATGTATTTTAATGGTATGAAATGCAATTTAATGGCATGAAATATGGTTAGAAATTAATGTATTTTAATGGTGTGAAATACAATTTCATGGTATGAAATGTATTTTAACGCTGTAAAGGTTTTGTTTATTATGGTGTCACCCCTATTGAAAGGGCCAGCCAAGTTGGCTTATGAAACACCTATCTTATGTTTACGCAGTACCTCTTCCAATGAGATGGGTCTACGGTAACCATTTTTTAACTAGCTGGCGACACACCAACAGATCGCATCAGTTCTAACACAGTCACCACTGGGGTTCGAACCTTCGATCTCCTGCTCTAAAGGCGGACACCCTACCTACTCGGCCACGGTAGTGGTTATAAATGTAATTTAATGAAGCACATGTTATGATAATTCATGGTGCAGTAAAACCATATAAACAGGAAGAGGTAAATGTATGGAGCCCTGTATTGACTGACTATATTATATAGAATAGATAATGGGACCACTAAAATAGCCTTAACCACTATGTAGCCTTGGACATTTGATGGAGTATTATCACAAAATTCAAACATAAATCATTGTGACACACATATGTCCAAAAGATACTTAAGGCCAAAAAAAATATGTCTGGTTCAGGAAACATTGCCACAAAAAGTTAGTTTTTTTTTGCTTTGTCTCATCTTCCAGTCTATGTGAGAACTACTTTAACATATACTTGAGACTAATACCAAACAATACTTAGAGGTTTTTCCATCATTTTGTAACTTTGTAACTTCCAGCATGTGATATCGTGAAGTTTGCTAGTTATGTAGTCATTTTTTTTTTTGAAAAATCGGAAAAAATTTGTTAGGGTCGGCAGGAAAAATTAGGGTAGGTCGGGTTCCCTGAACCAGACATTTTTTTTTTGGCCTAAAACATATGAACAACATGATAAAGAGATAAATTACTGAATTATCTACAATTTATATCTACAAGAATCAGTCATTCTTACATCATGGAATAAATAAGGAACCAAAGTCATCACCAATTTTCTTTGCAGAAGTAATCAAGGAATGACATATGAAGTACAGCAGTATGTCGTAAGACTTCAATAACTTCACTTCATATCACATGAAAATACATAAAAATTCCTCTGAGACATATATTAGCAATAGACAACACTGTCAATTTCTATATTCAAGGTGCATTTGTTCATTTCCAGGAAAATTACCGCAGGAAATGATAGTAATTGGTATATGATCCAGTTATCAGATGGAATTACAATCTTTCGTCTGTCATTATTATTAAATTTTCCGAGTATACATTGAAACAATATCTCATGTATCCCAAACAGGCATAAACTCTAAGAATGATCTGAATATTGTCTGAGAATAGTCCACAGAACTTAACTGTTTTTCTTGACATTTCCTGGAGAGTTTTATTTTCAAGGTAGGGTATATCTTAAGACATCAAATGTCTAACTTTGTCTGGCCATCTTACATCTCTGCCAAACACAAAAATAATTGCATTAATAAATGTATAAACTTAAGAATAGGCACAGAAGTACCCTTCAAGATTCTTTGATTCTATTTTGATCAAGTCTAACAGAAGAACCCATCAAAGGTGTGTGGCCATTGACAACTGTTGAAATTATTCACTTATTCACATTTATTTGGCAATATTAGTTGTTTGAATGTGTATTTGGCAACATTTAGCTGTGTATTTGGCAATGTTAACAGTTCTGTATATGGCAATGTTAATAGCTCTATATGTGGCAATGTTAATAGCTTTGTATTTGGCAATGTTAACAGTTGTGTATATGGCAATGTTAATAGCTCTGTATGTGGCAATGTTAATAGCTCTATATTTGTCATTGTTAATAGCTCTGTATGTGGCAATGTTAATAGCTCTGTATGTGGAAATGTTAATAGCTCTGTATGTGGAAATGTTAATAGCTCTATATTTGGCAATGTTAATGGTTCTGTATTTGGCCATGTTAATAGCTCTGTATGTGGCAATTTTAATAGCTCTATATTTGGCCATGTTAATGGTTCTGTATTGGGCAATGTTAATAGCTCTATATTTGGCCATGTTAAAAGCTCTGTATTTGGCAATGTTAATAGCTCTATATTTGGCCATGTTAAAAGCTCTGTATTTGGCAATGTTAATAGCTCTATATTTGGCAATTTTTATGGTTCTGTATTTGGCAATGTTAATAGCTCTATATTTGGCCATGTTAATAGCTCTATATTTAGCAATGTTAATAACTCTGTATTTGGCAATGTTAATAGCTCTATAAATGGCAATGTTAATAGCTCTATATTTGGCCACATTAATAGCTCTATATTTAGCAATGTTAATAACTCTGTATTTGGCAATGTTAATAGCTCTATATTTGGCCATGTTAATAGCTCTATATTAGCCCTTGTTAATAGCTCTATATTTGGCAATGTTAATAGCTCTATAAATGGCAATGTTAATAGCTCTATATTTGGCCACATTAATAGCTCTATATTTAGCAATGTTAATAACTCTGTATTTGGCCATGTTAATAGCTCTATATTAGCCCTTGTTAATAGCTCTATATTTGGCAATGTTAATGGTTCTGTATTTGGCCATGTTAATAGCTCTGTATGTGGCAATTTTAATAGCTCTATATTTGGCCATGTTAATGGTTCTGTATTGGGCAATGTTAATAGCTCTATATTTGGCCATGTTAAAAGCTCTGTATTTGGCAATGTTAATAGCTCTATATTTGGCAATTTTTATGGTTCTGTATTTGGCCATGTTAATAGCTCTATATTTGGCCATGTTAATAGCTCTATATTTAGCAATGTTAATAACTCTGTATTTGGCAATGTTAATAGCTCTATATTTGGCCATGTTAATAGCTCTATATTAGCCCTTGTTAATAGCTCTATATTTGGCAATGTTAATGGTTCTGTATGTGGCAATTTTAATAGCTCTATATTTGGCCATGTTAATAGCTCTATATTAGCCCTTGTTAATAGCTCTATATTTGGCCATGTTAATAGCTCTGTATGTGGCAATTTTAATAGCTCTATATTTGGCCATGTTAATGGTTCTGTATTGGGCAATGTTAATAGCTCTATATTTGGCCATGTTAAAAGCTCTGTATTTGGCAATGTTAATAGCTCTATATTTGGCAATTTTTATGGTTCTGTATTTGGCCATGTTAATAGCTCTATATTTGGCCATGTTAATAGCTCTATATTTAGCAATGTTAATAACTCTGTATTTGGCAATGTTAATAGCTCTATATTTGGCAATGTTAATAGCTCTATATTTGGCCATGTTAATAGCTCTATATTTAGCAATGTTAATAACTCTGTATTTGGCAATGTTAATAGCTCTATATCTGGCAATTTTCATAGTTCTTCATTTGGCAATGTTAATAGCTCTATATTTGGCAAAGTTAATAATTCTGTAATTGGCAATGTGTGTAGCTGTATACCTGGCAATGTTTAGACACAAAAAGGTGTATTTGGCAATCTTAACAATTGTTTCTCAAACCAGACATTCGAAAAGACACTTGAAGGAAAATGTTTTTGTCAGAGAAGCTTCACAACAGATATTCATCAGACTGGTATTTTTATTACAGACTGTGTCATAATGAATGACCATAGTATCAGACTGGTTTACGAGTGAACGAGACCTGTCAAAAACAGCCGCAACAGATTACAGTTAGTGCTTAATACCAACTGACATATCAAGTCTGCCTTCACTACAAAGGATACCCTCAAGGTCACCATTTCTTCACTGTAAACCAAATATTTTTGTTGAAGATTCGTCTTCATGAAAGACAGGAATTTTGCAATCACTTAATATGAAAAAACTGACAGTTCAGAAAAGATAAATATTCTAACTAGAATAAACATAAAAGGCAGAATTTTGAGAGAAAATCAGAATAGAACAGAGTTGGGATAGGTCTTGCACTTCAGAATATGTGGTTAAAGTCCCTACTGCTGATAAATCATATGGAGAAGTCAGCTGCTTCTGTGAGAACAGAATCCAGGAATACTGGATAATTGCCAGTGCATGGGTAGAACCAATACACTGTTGAAATTTATCTTGCTTATTTTCAATACTAGGTTCGCTGGGCTAACAACACTAAAACAACAATGTGATACTTCCTTCACAACAGCACTTAAAATGTTTTTTTTTAATTCTGCCATTATGATGCCAAATCTGACCAAAAATCGTATTTCATGACGGACCTCATTTTTCATTTATGAAAGGCAAGATTTTAAGAACCCATGAAGAACATCTTAAGAAAATAAGTATTTTAATGTAAGATAACAACATAATTAGACAGTATTTAAAATCGATCATAATGAATTATAAAAACACAGCTACCGCATTTTATTAATAGACAATACTTAAAGCCATTCAAAGCAGATTGCAACATTTTCATCCACGCAATATGAAACAGCATGGTTATCTGTTTAATTCAATTTATAGCATGCACAACACAAATTGTTGGCAATAACGGAATAGTTTCACATTTAATGAACAAAGTTTGAAACAAGATGTAAAATCAATTTTTCACTGTGAACCAGACACGCAGACTGTGAACTTCAAATATAGATCCGTTCTTTAAAGACGTTATCAGCCAATATGACATCAAACAAAGAGATCGAAGAAAGGTTCCATTTACATTTCGAGGGTTCAACGCAATAGTGTCATAACTCATATTGAAATAAGAACAAGTTACGACTGTGTTGCGCTGAGCCCTCGATTTGTAACTATAGTCATTGGAATTTTAACATCATGATATAGATACAGTCTAGTCAGTGTTTGTGCCCACCTTCGAAATAAAGGCCACCCTGTGAATACAGGCCATTTTTTAAACAAGATGTGTTTCAAAAACACAATGCCCCCCCCCCCAGGTGCCCTTAAACTTGGAAATGCACAAAATAAACAAAGGGCCATAATTCTGTCAAAAATTGGTAACAACAAGTCTGTGAAAGTTTCGTCAAAGTCCCATGAACAATGTAGGAGTAGTATCCTAAAAGAAATGTACGAATTTTTTTAAACACCATGACCCTGTGACCTTGACCTTTGACCTACTGACCTGAAAATGCCCAGGTCCTGTAGAGGTTGTCACGAGGAACCTACATATTATGAAGTTTGATGAATGTAGGTGAAAATGTTTTGATTTTATAGGCAAGGTTAAATTTTGGTACAAACAGACAGACAAACAGAGAGGCCAAAAACAATAATTTTTTTATGCCCCCGTATCGATAATTGTCATTGATCATTAATATAGAACAAAAAGACCACCAAATAAAGGTCACCTGTCTATAAAGGCCAGTTTTTGTTTTCCAAATGGTGGCCTTTGATCACAGATTTTACAGTACATCAGTGAATTCAGTAATCGAAATCTTAAAATCATGATGACATAATTATTATTATTAATATGATAAATTATGTCATGCGTTTTTAATCGCATAAAAAATTCACCTGAAATATTAAAATTAGAGCAAATACCAGTAAGCGATTGACAAAAATGGAAAAATTTACTGCATGCATAAATTTTAAGTTCAATAACACCGAATAAAGTCTTGCAGACTCAGAACACCTTCAATAGATCATTAAAAGACTGGTTTCAATTCTTCAAAACATTCTTCAAAAAATTCTTCAGCAGTATTTCAATAACATTACGAAGAAATTATCAAACCATTGATTGACATGTCAGGGTTTGCACTAGACATCAAAAGTTTGGGGGTCAAAAATTACTTTCAGTTCATTCTAAGTTTAAAAGTCAACAAAATTTCCTTCTAATGTATATAGCACTATAGTATAAATTCTCAATGGTCAAAGGCTTTAATATCGAGGGCTCAGCGCAACACTATCATAACTTGTTCTTATTTCAATATGAGTTACGACACTCTTGCGTTGAACCCTCGATATGCTAATTTCAAGAGTCAAAATGCCATTTTAAGGGTCAAATGAGAGCCCTGCATGTTTTAACAGCATTTTCATGGGTCAGTCATTTATAAATAGATATGAAAATCATGTTTTTTGCCAAAAGGTCTCATTAAAAGACTTTTTAGAAGTATTAATTGGCCTATTGAAACTAATTAATTACTTTTTTCATAAGTACAGTGTTTATCTATGTAAGTTGATTCATAACTGAACTAGATGTAATTCAATGAAATGTCAGCTTCGAAATCATTACCATAGTTTCAATAGGAATTTAATGGACTGGCTATAGATAACAAATAACATTTCAACGATAATGGAAATTGCAACATCAGCAGTATCACAAGAGGTTATAATCCACTCAGAAATAGACGGCGGCGGAAAACTTTCAGCGCTGAGTTGTAGACGATCCTGTGGAAAAAGAAGATCAAAGACAATGAAAAGATATAACAAGTTCGGAAAGTAATAGAAGTGACATGACCGAATCGATAGCTACCATAGATTAGAACGGTTTTGTAATGAATTCTTCTGTCTTAGAGCCGTAGGAATCAGGGTGGGGGGGGGGAGGGGCTTAACCATAAACCCGTGAACACAACTGTTTTTTTCTAGCCAATCCTAAACTTATGAACATATGAAATGATGCAAGACATACCAATTAAGGTCAAACCTGGGTACACAAGTCACCCTAGGGAAAGACAAAATTAATGTGACCTTTATTGACAGATGGCCCTTATTTGGAGGTCATTTTATTCTTAATCATCAATGATGGTAATTTGAAGAATAGACTTTAGTCACAAGGTGGTTTTTATTTGGAGGTTGCCATAAACAGACACTTGTCTGTACGCTTCTTTTAAGAAAGAAAATTCTGCCAACATTAAATATCATTCTGTTATAAATCGAATTTAAAAAATAAAAAAAATTTTTAAAAGTAAGATGGACAGTTTGGCTAAATGCCAACAGAAAGCAGTATGAAATAAGGCAAAACAACACAGAAAGCCTTCAAGAGACAGACATTCCTATCCATCGCCAGTACGAAAATCTTAATCCTAGTTATTCAAATGACTGGCAATAATCTTGACAACCAATCTTGAATAGGATAATTTTTCCGCCATTTTTCTAAATGGAGAAGCCTTCAAAATAGCTTAGGGACTAAAATTTAATGCCAACAATAGAAAATACATTGTATCAGGTATCAATATTGACAAAACACATTCAAAAATGGACAACAATGATTATCATTTATCGGATCATGAAAATAAGGGGTCCGCATAATCCAGTGCATGACCTTTATAATCAAGCAGGTCCTTTGTACAAAATTAATAGTGATTACTGGTGACTTTAGTTATGTTTATCTGTTGTTCAACAGTTCATTCAACAGTTAAGGTCATTTCAGGGCTGCCCTAGAGAGGGGGGGGGGGGGGAGAAAAGACACAGGAGAACTGGGCATTTATTACTCTTACTTTTATTCTAAATAGTTTTCCTGGTTCTTTATCATGACCGGTGTAAAGCACCGATACATGCCTCACCTTTTTCTTGCGATTTTCTAAACACTGTACTGCATGATGGGCTTAGCAGAAGCGATGGGAACTGTAACTTTGTTACTCAGTATAATACTGAATGTTTTTAAGACCCCTTAGGCTTCTGGAAAAGGGATTCTTTTATGAGGAGGACTCAGATGACAGAAAACTGACAAAGTATCATGTGACCCCTCAAAGCAATAACTGTCGTGCCCTGACTTCATAAAGATAGGAAAAAGAGGTCAAATGGGGCCACAGTCTGGGCCTACTCTTGACCAAAAATATGAGGCCCTTCTTTCGGTACTGAAGAAAGGATTAAACACGAAGTTTTATCTGGCATTTTTGCGGAACAGGATTTAAGAAAAAAACATGATTTTATGAAAACAGCGGATGACTTAATTGCACCATAAAATAATTAAACCATCATAGTCCTGGAACTGTTCCATATAAACTACATACTTACACCACATCATGCAGAATGCTGGATAATTTAATTAAACGCCAAAAGCATGATAAAATCACAGAACTGATGTAAAAATCATTACATAACGCTTAAAAAAAAAAAATCAAAGAAACTACAAAATTCTATATTTCCTGGAAACAAACCATGATTGTTGAGCTTAATTTTCATGACAACATTCCATATTCAAGGAAATTAAAAAATACAAAATTTGAGGCACACAATTAAGTGACAGAAATAACAAGGTCCCATTTACTTTCAGGAAATCCATTGTTTTTTCACAAAAACATTGAAATCGAATTACGTCTAGAAACAAGGATGAAAATGGTCGCTAAGAGCAACAACTGCAATAACCTTTTATCAAACTGAAAGCAAGACGGCACTGTGACGTCTTCTTCGCAGATATTTCGAAACAATTTCAGCTATTTTTAGCATTTATGGGGTACTCTGACAGATGCATATTGCCTACAGATGAACAGAATAGGCCGAAACATCTGAGAGGCAAGATATATAAGAACCAAACACAATTAGGCTAAATTGGATTACACCTTAAATACCATATAAGGACGTAAGTGGGCCTTCTAAAATAACAATCTTCACTCGAATTTCTCCTTCCACATGTATGAAATCAACAGGGGATATACCAGTGTAAACATTGGAGATGTATACGCAGAGAAAATTCACATGGAATAAAGAAAATATCAAGACAATTCCTGGATCAATATTAGTTTTTTGCGATAAGTTCTCCATTTGCCAAAGTTCCAAATCAATATTGAGCTGGAAATGGTATGTAAGCCTTTTTCACTATTCTGGGTACAGTGAACCAAAAATAGAACGGCGAAATTTCTAAATTTGGGACCAATAAATACGAATGAACTCAACCCCTAAAAAATAATTTCCTTGCCAAATGAAGAATTTCAATAAGTGAATGGTTTCGGCATCATGAACAATCCCATGCTACGTTAATCCAAGAAATTAATCAAATTGCAGCATTTGTAACCAAATTCATCGAAGTCAAATGTGCGTCATGTTTGATAATGTTTCAAATAAATCATAATTATTTGCCGGAATTCCTAGCAAATAATTTTTACCTTCCCTTTTAAGGCAGTCATCAAATAGTAATTTGCAGAAAGACAATACATTCAATCCCGGTAACAAAAACGTAGAAAGCAACTTCAATAATGACGATAATCTGAATAGTTACGCAGTTTGCTCTTAAAGGTCGAGAAAAAGTTAGCCCACAGTCCGTGACAAATTTGACTGAAGATGGTGCATCCTATGTTAAATTGTCCTCCACCTCTGAATTATGTGCGATAGCTTGTTAGTAGCTTGCAGATAGAATGTGGTTAGTTCAGGTTAAGGCCAATATGAAGTCCAGGAAAGCTGGTTTGGATAACAGCCCGCTACAATGTAACTGAAATAATGTTGAAAAACTATTGATACGGGGACATAAAAATAACCAGGCCAGACAAAACATTACAAAATTCTTGTGAGGGGACTGAATCCAACAGTCTATTGTGTAAGTCTAAAAATATAATATAACATACATTTAAATATAATGCACTGTAAAGAAGATACATGTATCGCAACAATCTATTGCACCTATCAATATTTCACCCGCCCAGGGGTGGGGGGGGGGTCGGTGGGCATACACAGGACTTACAGTTTTTTTTTTTGGTATTTGGGGAATATTACCCATAGTACACTTGGGATTGGGAATTATCCCGGTGTTTTAAAGAAGAAATGTATAACTGAAAGTTTAGCAATGTTCAACTTAATCTACTTATTCTCCCATAGAACAATCTATTGCACCTATCAATATTTCACCCGCTCGGGGGGGGGGGGGCATGGGCATACACAGGACTTACAGGTTTTTTTTCGGTATTTGGGGAATATTACCCATACACTTGGGATTGGGAATCATCCCGGTGTTTTAAAGAAGAAATGTATAACTAAAAGTTTAGCAATGTTCAACTTAATCTACTTATTCTCCCATAGAACAGAAGCAGAATTAGGTATTTATAACTACCAATAGTGATGTTAATGAAATTATAAAACTAATACAAAAAAATATTTTTTTGGATTGGAAATTTTTGTCTGTAAATTGGGAAAAAAAGATACTATTTTCAATTGGGAATATGACCGAATTTCGGCTATAAAAAAAAATCGTCCCCAAAAAGTCTCTGACTTTAGACAGATGACCATTTCTGACAGACAGGAATTTGAGAACTTAATGACTACGTGTCACAGGAAATAGACTTTGGCTGGGTTTTACATCCATGTCGCATTTGATAGACCAAATTGGCTCTAGGGTGGTGATTTAGATGAATACGTTTTTTTATAGGGTGGGGATTTAGACATCAAAATTTTAGAACTATCAAATTCACTTGGCCAGGACCTTGTGCATATAGAGAAGTAGGACCCCCTTCAACAAAGTCAAATCTTGAAGTTAGAACAAAACTATACAAGTTACGCATAATTATTTTCTTGAACTTAAGTAACAAATGCAATTATCTGATAGCATCTTTCAGCCTACGTTATACAAGATCGCTGTATGCCTTACCAAGATAAAAGCTATCAAACAATGCTTCATTCTTACAAGAATATAAACAACAACATTTATTCATACCATACAGTATAGGTAATAAACAGGGGGAAACAAACAAGTTCCTGCCAAGCTTCATTTCTAAAATAGATGATTGACAGGAAACAGAGACATATTCTGATCAAATGGGGTGAAATTTTCAGAAAACTATGCATGTTTTTGGAAGTGAATAAAAAACACCTGGTTTCCGAGCCCACAGTGGCGGCTGACCTAGTTCTATCTCAAAACACAAACATTTTGTAAATCATCAAGTCAAGTGTTTGTGAAACATGGAACGGCCCCCTAAAGGCCAACTGGATAGTCTGACCTTGAATGACCTTTGACCTACTGACCTAAGATCCATAGGGGTACTCTAAATGTGATGACCAACCTCCAAACCAAATCGGAGGAGCTTAAGCTAAATAGTTCTCTAGTTATTGCCGGAACAAGGTTTGTTACCTGACGGACCGTCAGATCATCCGACATGTGCAAACAATAATTTATTCCCCCTTTACTACAAAAGGGCCCTGGGCCCACACTAACAACAAAAGCGCTCACTCTGTTTAAAGCATAAAAAAGTTGACATAACATAAGTTTTCTTAAGATTTTATGCCATTTGTGTATTTGACAAACAGTATAATTATAGTCATATCTTTGAACAAAGGTCACCCTTGGCAAAGACCAAATGTGAACATTATTGACATGATTGTGTCTTTTAAACTATAGAGGCCATTATATTCTTCATAATCAATGACGACTTTTAAAAGAAGGGCCTTTTTTAATAGGGAGGCCTTTATTTGGAGTTGGTCGCTAATACAGGCTTGACAGTACATGGTTTAGTTCTGTATAACTCCATTAGTGTACTTGATGTGTTCTGACTGTGATCTGAAGACAGAACAATACAGGGTAGATGACTGATACACAAAGCATGGTGGACTATTTTCAAATAATGATTCCCAGTCTGCATCTTATTCTTAAGCCAATTGCCAAACATCCCAGACAAATATAGATTGCTTCATACATGTACGTGAAAATCGTTATTTTTCGCATTAAGTGTATTGAGAAATAAGCGAAAACAATTCGGGACAGCAGGTTTGAAATGCTTAAGACCCACTGCGGCATCAAAATAATAGACTAACATCACTTAGATATATATAAAATACAGACCAATACATGTATTACCATCACGGAAATGTACCAGTACTAGAATTGTCTAAAGCCATTAACTCAACTCTGATAATGTGCATGCAATGTATAAGAAATCACTTGTTGGTAACATTACAATGATACAGGAACCAGACAGAGAGAAATCAATGCTTCATTTTTATCACCAACAGTATTGTTTCTATACGGAGCTGAAGCAGTAACAACGATCATGTCTGCTACTTGAATAACTTATCACAGACTGTCTGTGTGACTTTGTCCATTGATAGGATTACTCTATGTTTGCTCTATGCTTTGTTCTACATTGTATGTTTGCTCTATGTTTCACTCACTCATCTCTATGTTTCACTCACTCATCTCTATGTTTCACTCATCTCTATGTTTCATTCATCTCTATGTTTCATTCATCTCTATGTTTCACTCATCTCTATGTTTCACTCATCTCTATGTTTCACTCACTCATCTCTATGTTTCACTCACTCATCTCTATGTTTCACTCATCTCTATGTTTCACTCACTCATCTCTATGTTTCACTCATCTCTATGTTTCACTCACTCATCTCTATGTTTCACTCATCTCTATGTTTCACTCACTCATCTCTATGTTTCACTCACTCATCTCTATGTTTCATTCATCTCTATGTTTCACTCATCTCTATGTTTCACTCATCTCTATGTTTCACTCATCTCCATGTTTCACTCATCTCTATGTTTCACTCATCTCTATGTTTCACTCACTCATCTCTATGTTTCACTCACTCATCTCTATGTTTCATTCATATCTATGTTTCACTCATCTCTATGTTTCACTCATCTCTATGTTTCACTCATCTCCATGTTTCACTCATCTCTATGTTTCACTCATCTCTATGTTTCATTCATCTCTATGTTTCACTCATCTCCATGTTTCACTCATCTCTATGTTTCACTCATCTCTATGTTTCACTCACTCATCTCTATGTTTCACTCACTCATCTCTATGTTTCACTCATCTCTATGTTTCACTCATCTCTATGTTTCACTCACTCATCTCTATGGTTCACTCACTCATCTCTATGTTTCACTCATCTCTATGTTTCACTCATCTCTATGTTTCACTCATCTCTATGTTTCATTCATCTTTAAGTTTGCTCTAAGTTTCACTCTATGTTTGCTCTACTTTCACTGTATGTTTACTCCATGTTTCACCCATCTTCATGCTTGCTTTATATTTCACCCATCTTTAAATTTGCTCTATGTTTCAAATCACTGTAACCATGTCTCTTTATGTGAGAATGTAGGCAGTTGCTTACAGAAGATGGGAGTCTTGTACTGGTTCTTCCCAGGAACGATAGTTAGGTTAACTGTCCGCCTCAATTATGACTTATTGTTGAAAAGGGCGTAAACTCGATCAAACAAACAAACAAATCATATTAAATGTTGTTGCTTTTTACAAACTAGCCTTATCAATGAATACATTGATACATGTATATTGAACTCTTCTCTCTTGATGGTAAAATTAACTTGTCTATCTTTCAGCTTGTTTTCAAAGAAAAATCAATGCATTTCTTGCTCTGTCTTTTTAAGACAGTTTTAGTCAGTGCATTAGAATAATAAATACATCAATATGTAGCAGTATTTATCCATCTCCAGGAATGGATGTAACATACAGCAAACATATCTCTTAGCAACCAAATTTAATATTGGGACTGTTTAGTTATAACAAACCACTCACTTTCACACCAGTTTTCTATATTTCAATTTGAAAAATAAGATTACTTCAATATTCAAATCATTTCTGGCGGTCTGAAACCATATTCACTCTACAGGGCCTTTTTTCCAAAAATTGAGAAGGGGCCTTAGCCTTTCATTTTGGGAATTTCAAGCGTGATGTTTGTCCAAATTTGGAGAAGGTTAGACAACCAAGTTAGAATAGAAATATAATTTTGGGAATTTCTTTCCCCAGATTAGGAAAAAGAGCCTTTTTGCAACTGGGAAGTCACCAAATTTCGACCTCTAGCTGTTACAGAAGGAAAAAAGGCCCTGCTCCACTTTGAAATAATCTCTTAGTTTGCTGTTTGTCTCGACCATCTTTGCAATTACTCTGTGCTTCTACCACCGACTTCATAATGAGACCAGCTGAACATTACAACCATTTTCTGCTGTCCATAAGAAGGTCGGGTCTAATAGAATTTAGTATCAAAGTTTCACTGAATCTAAAACAAGGCAGGAACCTTGAAGAAATGAGGAAAAAGACCAGTATGTGAATGCAACTGAGGTCAGTAATATCATGGCAATACCTCCATATATGAAACTACAAATGGGATTCTGAATTTTCCATAGTCTGGAGTTCAGCCCTTTTTAAAGGTTTTGGGGAAGGGTGGTGGGGCCTTTTTCGAGGGAAATTTTGCGTAAAAAAATAGACAAATTGGGGAAGAATTACTAAGTAAACAAGCACAGTTTAAAAAAAAGTTGAGGAATCTCTTTTCAAATTTGAGGAAAAATACATACTATTCAGCTTGGGGAATGGAGCCGAAAAAATGGGTCGTTTATGTACTCTTATTTTTCAATTACAAGACTACCAGGCTTATATGACATTACAAACTTCAAAATCATTACAGAAGAGCTTAAATCACTTGTAAGTTACATCGTTTGACTGATGTATTAAAAAACATGGATTATCATAAATTCATACCTATATCAAGAGATAAGAAATTACTGCATATTACACACACAGATTTGAAACTACTTGACGCACCCACGCAGTATGATAATCATACATTTTCTAGTTCAAATAATAACCAAAACAAACATATTCTGGGTCAAATAATTTGCTATAAGAAAAAGAGGGAACACTTACAGGTATGTGGAACAAAACCCTGTCTGCCCAAAAAATGTTACAATAAGCGATGGGGCACTCCACAGGTGAAGTTTTTATTTAACAATTCAATCTTTTGACTGCTAGTTTTCTTAAGTCACATTAATTTTTGCAGATATTTTATTAATCTATAAACCAAGTATCACAACTTATCTATCATTATAACAATGAAGCATGTACTATTAGGAAACTTAGCTGCATACTACAAATGTAATTACCTACTTTCAGAGCTGAGGTGTGGCTTTCAGACAGGTGTCCCCTCTAAATGTGAGGGAGGGGGTATCAGAGTAATGACCCTTTAAAATATTTGAGAGGGAGAAGCACATCAGATTTGTCTCCCCTCTATATTTTAGAGGGTATGTTAGATCTATCACCCCTCTATATTAGAGAGGGTATGTCAGATCTATCGCCCCTCTATATTAGAGAGGGTATGTCAGATCTATCGCCCCTCTATATTAGTGAGGTATGTCAGATCTATTGCCCCTCTATATTAGAGGGTATGTCAGATCTATCGCCCCTCTATATTAGAGAGGGCATGTCAGATCTATAGCCCCTCTATATTAGAAAGGGTATGTCAGATCTATCGCCCGTCTATATTAGAGAGGGTACATATGTCAGATCTATCGCCCGTCTATATTAGAGAGGGTATGTCAGATCTATCACCCCTCTATATTAGAGAGGGTATGTCAGATCTATCCCCCCCCTCTATATTAGAGAGGGTATGTCAGATCTGTCACCCCTCTATATTAGAGGGAGGGGTATATCTGAGTGGTGACTCTTATAGCATATGCGAGAGAGGGTTATATCAGAATTATGGCCCCTCTATATGAGAGGGAGATGTATAAACTGTGAAGGCCCCTCTTTTAGAGAGGACAAAGGGGATATCAGAGAGTGGTAGGCCCTCAATGTTAGAGGGATGGGGATATATTTGTACAAACCAACAACAAATAAAGCTTACCTGTCTTGTGGGTGATATAACACCGTCTGGTTCTTCTCCATATCGATCACACATCTTGTCCCCAATTCAACCTCTGAAATAGGACATAAACCTAACGATATTAATATTATAAATAATTTCATAAGTAGTTCCATCACTGCCATATTGGTAAACCATTAGGCAAATGAGACTTACTGTGACCAAAGACATGCAAATTAATTAAACCAAATACGTACATTCCTAACATGGTAATAAAAGTAAGGCCAAGATTAAAATATTATTTGCATTGCAACTCTGACAAAATGAAAGACAGACTATTTTGAGTTTGGTGGGTTTGGTTATTATGAAGTTTCTGTGGTTATACTGGTTAAATTTAGATACATGTATGAATGCTTCAAGATTGTTAAAGCCTGCCGTAGTGCAGAAAGTCATTAAGTGAAGGTAAGGTGGAAACAGCAAACACAAAAGAAATACATTTTAACTATTAAGGACTTGAGACAATGACAATAATTAAAAATAATATAAAAAAAATTGTTTTCAATAGAAAATAGAATAACAAAGCACAGTTTTAACACTTAGGCCTAAATTAAAAATATGTTTGTTTGCCCTTTACCGACCCTGAATTTTAGAAGCGGTCGTAGGTAGGAAAAATATTTTATTTTATTTCTGAATTTGACCTTTACCTAGCATGAAATTACACTTCTATCTTGATGCATGCTTTATTCATTTTATGTATTCTGCTACCATACAACCATTTATTGTGTGCTTTAATCAACCATAACATGTACTCAGTGTCTTAACACACTTTATTGTTTCCCTTCATTACTTCAGTTTTTAAATGATACTACTTTAAATGTCTATCGAACGCACTGAGTACATGTATATTTTAGTATATAAGTATAAAAATAAAGTTCTCCCAGATTTTGCAATAAAATCTTTTGAGTTGGCGTGATTTTTTTGGGTCAGTCGGTAAAGGGCAAACAAACTTAATTTTAATTTAAGCCTTATAAATAAAATCTGATCCTTAATAAAAAAAAAAAATCCCGCCAATCCTTATTTTCAGTAATGATTTTTCTGACTGACCACTCGAGACTGATATCATCATAGTTACAAACTATGTCTACCAAACTATTTACCCCTTATTTCAAGGATGCTACACATAGTGAAAACCAGGTATTTTTTTATTTGGCCTCATGGCCATCATGAACACAACATGATTAGTATTTGTTACAAGTTACTTCCTATTTTCCAATGATATTTATAAGTTTATTTTGCACATCAACATATAAACAAGGAACTTATTTACTCATAATATCTTATACCATATTGCATTTATAAGTGCATGCTTTTCTTGTTAATATTATTAATACTCTGCAATATCAGGTGTTTTTGTATTTATTTATTAATTTATTAATACTAAAAAAGTCACACTGATAGTCAGTGTCTACCCCTCAGAAAAAAGCTATATTTTCCCGGAATGTATTATTTATACATGCATAATTATGTATGTTTGCTTTATTTTGTCATACCAATAGTAGCACGTACTGTCACCATACAGTCTGCGAAATTAGCGGTTGTCCTGTTGTTGAGGACAACTAGTTTTTCATTCGAACAACAAAATTTTGTTTTCATTAACAAATCAAATAAAAAGCAGTTAAATTTTCAGTTTCGGGCAACCAAATTTCAAACCTTAATTTCACAGACTGACCACATAGACAGTGTATATGGTATTGCAACACAGTGCAGTTCAACAAAAGAAACTTATAAATTATATGAATTAGCTAATATACTTGACCAGACGTTTGATAGACATTAAAACATTGCTGGACAGGACAATATAGGACTGACACCAATACAAATTAACATAATACTTCACACTAAAAAACTATGAAATTTTACTAGACGAGAGAGGCAGTGATTCTAAAAATTTTGCCAGATCTTATGAGGTACAACAGAGTCAGAGTCTGACAGTCTTTCGAGTTGATTGACTGAGATATTCCATCAAAGACATAGAAAGATAACTGTACTACATGTTAATTTGACAGACAATGAAGGTAAGTGAAACAAAATTCTCAGTAATGCATACGCAATATCAGCAGCTGCAGGCCAATTCAGCCGCTTAGAAATGTGTTTGGGCCGGTTAGGAATCTCAAAAGTTTATAAAAATATTGCTTGAAAATGACCGGTTAGTCTAGCTTATGGGCCTGTTGGCCACAAACTTATTGAGAACCCTGCCAGTGTTTTTTCTCTCTTCATTGGGAAGAGGCCTTAACCTGTTGATTTTGGGAAGAAATATCGCTAAAACTGCTGATTTGGGAAATAAAATAGCTGGTGTAAGCTTGGATTTTTGGGAAAACCGCATGATTTAAAAAAAAAATTCAATTGGGAAGAGGCCTATAACAGGCCTCTGCTATAGAAGGTGAAAAATCACTGCCTGCAGGCGTGTACATTAGCGTTAGCACCATATCAAACCTTATATATCATATTTTAGAATCTAATTAAATTTACACTGTAGGCAATTAAATACTTCGATCACTTCAGTACAAGCAATATCTGGGCAGGTTTCACAACTAAAAATTATACATCAATTACTGTATCATACTAAACTATATTAATAAATGGTAAAAAATATCAGCTTAACAAGACAAGTGTTTCACTTTCACTTCCCTAGTATTTTGTCTTCAACAAAAAGGTAAAAACACCTGTAAGAATATTTACATCCATAAAAATACCTATTTCAAGAGTATAATTTATAATAAAATAAAATTCGAGTTAAACAAGACCAAACAAGAACTTATATTATCATAATGAGTTTTGAACCAACTTGACAAGTTTTCAGTACCCCACCCACCTGCTGACATTCAATTTATTCAACAATATGAAATAAAAAATTAACGATTAATAATGATATTTTCGGTGAGCTTATTAGTCGTAAGAAAACTGTCATTTAACCGAATTTAGTCACGGTAATATTTTGGCATTTCAAAAACAACATAGTTACCTTGACAATATACATTGGTTAGAAAAAATAATATTTATTTGTAACTCTATTACGTACCACGACGGTTGACAGGCCGAACTCGGACAGCGACCTGAACTTTATCCGTCGACATTTCTACGGCTTAGCATCCAAATTCCGCACCAGATGAAACTAATGCGCGATTTTTAGCACAGTTAAAGTCCAAATATTTCACAAAAATTAAATGGAAGACAAAACAGCAAAAATATTTCACAGAACTACTCCTAACACACTAGTGTGTCGCCATTTTGCATTTATTTTGCCTACGCAAGAGAGCGGGGCACCAGCCGACGGTGAGTCATATTGCGACTTCCGGTAAAATATGGAACGCCGTTGGGGTTTAACAGTCTATTAGTCTGTGTCTCGCGGAATTTTCGTTCTATAACGACTGGAATGGAATAAATATATCTAACAGTAGGTGGACGTCGATTCTCTAAATCTGGTGAATAATTGACAAATGTCTGGTTTTAAATTGCTTCTAAATACTCGAGGTGACAGACCTATCACCTGAGAATAGTCCGGAGACGTCATGATATCTAGAGAGCTGTGTCTCGGTCAGAATGACACCGCTAGATTTATTATACTATACTGGTTGGAATAATTACCATTCCCTAATTGTTGTAAGCAAAGGATAGGCTATTTCTCTACACATCCTGATAGAAATAAGAATTTCACTAAATGATATGAAAAAAAAAACGTGGGCCGGTTTTATTCTCCTTTATTTCCTATTGTTTACCTATTTATGCTTCACGAGCATTTAAAAATGCGTAAAATTGTTTATTTCTGACTACCCGGCCTATCATAATTTCCCCTACTACTCTAGACTTTTTATTGGGATCTAGGAACGGAAAATCAACTTCAGTCTCAGTTGTTATACTTTTCCACTACGCTTTCAAGAGCATTAAAGTCCCGACCTACCTGAGAATGTAACCAGAAATTGTTTGGGTCCTATTGTCGGAACTTTACCTCATTACAGGTACATGTGAATCATATCTGAAAATCTATCAATACTCTCTTTTAAAATTCCAGTATAATGATATTCATGGCATTATCCCTAAAAATGCGTGCAGGGAATTTCTTCAAAGAAAGATTCATCATAAGGCTTGTAACCTCGTTTAAATTTACTCTGGGTATTTCCGTAAAATTAAAAAAAATATTGAAACGTAAAACACAGATGTTTTGTGATTAACTGTTTGATAAAAAAACTCTCAGTTGATCTTACATCAAAATCAAACCTTATTTGAGAAAAATTGAACACATTCAAGAAAAAATGATGTCAATAAAAAATATGAAGTCGTTCAAAATCAATAGATATGCAGTTAAAACGCAGGCCTGGACGAATCACGTAACAAAACTCGGTCTAATAAACGCACAAACAATATAATATAAAAACTGGTGATTTTCCGCTCTTCGAGTGTGGTTTAAAGTGTAACTAAATTGTCTTGACGGATACTCACTCAAAAATGCCCAAAGATTGCATGGATTCCAAGACAGTGAGTCGGTTGACAAAATCGTGGCGACGGCGAGAGGCAAGTGCTACAACGGTTTAATTTCGTCTTCAAAACTTCCCGGTACTACTTAATTCCCTATATATTCAACAAATATCGCTTTTCAAAACATTACATATAAGTTGGATGGACAGTTTTCGGGGAGACGGCATAATTTATGCATAAGGCTTTACCAATAGGTAGTTTAATGTTTAAATGGGTTTTACGCCGTTTTCCAACCAAATAAACAGTGGCCAGTTATCAAAACCAGTTTTCCCGGTAGGCCTTTCCTATCTATCTCACCTGTCAGACTATATGACTCATTCCCAATGCCAAATATAGGTATTTTTTTCCAAAATTCATAAATAAATTCCCAAATCCAAGGCATAAATTATCTTCACACTTTATTACTTTATTAGCACTCAACATAAAACTCGAATTTTAACAACTTATATCAATACATTCATTGTTTTAGAGATATTTTTTCTTAACAAATTCCCTTTTTGTTGAAAACATCTGTTCCCAATTTGGCAAATTTCGCGACTCGGAAATTCCCAATTTTCCAAGGTAATTTGTCCCAAACTATAATGATAGGCAGAAAAAGGCCTGCCTAGACTGACTTCGAACTAGAACTAACTAACACACCCACAAGAATCAAGAATCAGGCAACTTCTTGGCATTTTTTGTCAAAATTTCATAGTATAGAAGGGGTTTTACCTACCGCAACCGGACCGTAACCTAAATTGTAGGTTAACCTTTCCAAACTTTGATGTCGATGTTTACGTTCGAGACAGGTTGACAGTAAAAGCTATTTCAGTTTCCCGGACAATAGTATCATAACAGTTTGGAAGCTGTCAAATGTTGACACAAACTCCTACACATAAACAATAGCAATAAAATCATCACACGTTACTTGTCAAGTATGCACCTTTAGTTATGTTCAGCTTGTTTAATTGGAAAGATAGCCGTATCATTTACTAATATTTCAGCCTTTATAAAATAATCTAAAAGTTTAGAATTTGAGTAAAGGTTTGAGAAGCCCGGTAGCTTTTACCTTTTCTTTCATTGCAATTATTTTTGCCAGAGTTATTTCACATGATCAAATGGGTAAATATCTAATCAACATTATATTGTCATGTAAATTGATACCAAAGATTACAATTAAATTTAATTTTATCGTTAAACTGAGTTTAATTTAGCTTACATAACGAGTAACAGTCGATACAAGAGGAAAACACGGACAGTAACTACGTTGCTCAATATCGTCAATTTGTATATTAGTTATCCCCCTTGGATTATGGCGCTATCTTCATGTAAAATGAATAAACGATTTGCTCTTAAATTCACAAATTGAAACACGAGAGCAGGGTGTTAGCGTCAACATAAAATCTAGACTACGTTTGCTTATAATGTTTGTATTAAATACAGTTAGATTATAATGTACAGTCCGTAAAATGCATCATTTTTCTGAATAAATATTTATGTCATATTGGTATGCTATGCAAGGATGAAAGAAAGGTTCTTTAAATCATAATAAGGGTTTAACATCGCACCAACAGTTATAGAGTTACTTGTCGACTTTTCCTACTTTTTCAGAGGAGAAAGACTTTCCATTAGCTTGCTAGACAGGTTCATCGTATGTGAAATTTACCTGGTCCTAGATGGGACCCGAACTCCCAGTGGTGAGAGACTAGTGATAACTAGTCAGAGACCATACCTATTCGACGAGGGAGGGGCCTATGTAAGGTGTACATCTAACGTCTTAAAAACAAAACTTAAGTCGCAGACCCACCTCCGTGATGGAGTGGTTAACGAAGCTGACTGCAAATCAAATGTAACCTCTTAATGATAGAGGGTGGGTTGTAGGTTCAAGCCCCGATACCGACCATGTCTCTTTATGTGAGAATTAGGCAGTTGCTTACGGAGGATGGGAGTCCAGTACTGGTTCTTCATAGAAACAATGGTTAGATGAACTGTTTGCCTTATATGACTCTGACTGTTGAGAAGGAGCGTAAAACTCAAATAAACAAACACAAAAAATGAAATCACAGTACACGACAGATCTGCGTTTTCTTAAACAACAAAATGTTGAAATAGCCATAGTAAACATAATTAAGTAAGTTTAATTACATTTATGAAAATGCAATTTGTAAGAAACTTGAGATTGTACAGTATAACACATAGTAACAACCAGAATGAATAATCTAGCCTGAATACTCGTATACTATGACGAGGGCGGCCACCAGGTTGAAATGTGATGACAACGTTATCTTCATTTATCGTATTCAAACATCTGGGTTTATACGTAATATTCGTGGATTGGATTAGAAACGTTAGATGTAATTCCACTTTAATTCCGAACATTCCATTTCCAAAAATGATCATACAGCATGTACAATCAAACCTGAGATATGTAAATAGTGGCATTTATCGACAGTTTACCTTTATTCCGAGGTCATTTTGTTCAATTTTTTAAAGTATGTCCTTTTTTCACAGGATGGCCTTTACTAAAGTTCGGAGATGGCCGCTAACACAGAATTAACTGCATCATTTAACTTATTTTTAATACATACGATATTAGAGAATTAAAAACGAAAATTCATGAGTATGATATTGAAAATAGATAAGTATCCTATTGCTGCACAAGAAAATGCGTTAGAAATTATACGTCTGATTCAAACCCTGGCTCCCGCACCAAAATTATGAAATAAAATTGTTTATTGCCCCTCACAGTAAGGCCTAACAATTGCTTGTTTCTGGTCACAGGGTCATAAAAATGGGATAGATAGGTCGGGGCGTTTTAATTTTTGCTATTCAAAGCGTGTGTGAAGGTAAAAAAGTAATGATTTGAGTGTACTGTTCCTAGGACCAGATATAAAGTCTAGGACTGTTCCTAGGACCAGATATAAAGTCTAGGACTGTTCCTAGGACCAGATATAAAGTCTAGGACTGTTCCTAGGACCAGATATAAAGTCTAGGACTGTTCCTAGGACCAGATATAAAGTCTAGGACTGTTCCTAGGACCAGATATAAAGTCTAGGACTGTTCCTAGGACCAAATAAAAAGTCTAGGACTGTTCCTAGGACCAGATATAAAGTCTAGGACGGTTCCTAGGACCAGATATAAAGTCTAGGACGGTTCCTAGGACCAGATATAAAGTCTAGGACGGTTCCTAGGACCAGATATAAAGTCTAGGACTGTTCCTAGGACCAGATATAAAGTCTAGGACTGTTCCTAGGACCAGATATAAAGTCTAGGACTGTTCCTAGGACCAGATATAAAGTCTAGGACTGTTCCTAGGACCAGATATAAAGTCTAGGACTGTTCCTAGGACCAGATATAAAGTCCAGGGCTGTTCCTAGGACCAGATATAAAGTCTAGACTGTTCCTAGGACCAGATATAAAGTCTAGACTGTTCCTAGGACCAGATATAAAGTCTAGGACTGTTCCTTCGACCAGATAAAAAGTCTAGGACTGTGCCTAGGACCAGATATAAAGTCTAGGACCGTGGAGACAAAGTACGATAACCAGAAACAAACATTTGTTAGGCCTAATTAACTGCTTTGTAAGGTATATAGATGTACAGTAAAACACGGTTACTATACATGTAGTATATTGAACTATGATACAGTAAAGAATCGGATACTGTGAAGTAATGTATTTTCCTTTATTTTCGATGGGCTCAATTTTCGTGGTTTTTACTAAAATGGCTATTTCGTGGGGAATTTGATTTTTTTTAAAAATGCCTTATCTCGTGGGGATTTGACGAAATTAAATCCCCAACGAAAATTAATGATTCCACAGTATTTCTCTCATCCGGGTATTGTCCTACTTAACACCAATGTTATGGATATCGTGACTAATGTTGTTGCTGATATTGTTGTCATTATTATTATTATCACCAAGAATTAATGTTACCATAAAAACTATTGTATATTGAAATACAATGAAATAATTGTTTGTTTGTTTATATACAGTTTTGTACGTGTGTTATCAAAATATACACGAACAAGCTGGAGCTGGTCTGCTTATTAATACTAGAGCTTTGTCACAGAAATTACCCATACCCCCGCCGCCGCTTTTGACACAAAGAATGCGATATCTTACACTATAGGGCTACGTTCAAGGGCACATAACTCTAGAATGTGCGGATCACATGGCATGGGAATTGTGTCTTGCACATCTACACTTCATAGTGATGACATATTTCAAGTTTCATTGCAATCGCGTAAGGAATGTGGAAGTAGTTCGCTTGACAAACTTGTGATATAGTATGTGGACAAACCGACCAACGACTGACCGACAGAGTGACTCCAATATACAATGTACCCCCTCTTAAACTTCATATGCGGGGGTATAAAAAAACTCGATGAAAAAGTTCTAAGCTGTTGACAAATACAGTGTATACTTAAGTACAATGTTTATGAATTAGAAATAATTCTAATTCATCATGGACGCGGAATGATGACTCAAACATTCACGAATCTGACGTCTATAAATGCTATGGCAGAAGTTCCAAGCATTCTATATCTAATGACAGGTTTCTCTGCTGACTCACTGGAATAGCGTAAATAAACAAGACATTCTTAAATATTGTTGGTTTGTAGTTGTGTGGCTGACTCATTAAAAAATCCGCTACCCAACTTTTTTATAGCGATTTTGACAATATCTTTTTTTCGTTCATTATTCAAGCTTTTCGGGGTTTTTTTGTTTGAGTTTTACGCCCCTTTTCAATAGTCAGAGCCATATGAGGCGGACAGTTCATCCTAAACGTCTGGGAAGAACCTGTACTAGACTCCCATCCTCCGTAAGCAACTGCCTACTCTCTCACATAAAGGGAAATACTTGGTAGCAAAGTTCGAACCCCGCGACCCTCTATTTGTGAGAGTTTACAGCGATTTGAAGTCAGTGACCTTAACCACTCGATCACGGAAGCGGGGCCTTTTCGTTTGGGTATCAGCATATACTGTTGAACTTGATACAACAATATTTACCTACGGTACGAAATTTGGGTCGAGTAACCGAAATCGAACATTTTTAAAGACGGCCTTATCTTCCGATTACTTTTATAATTGTTTAGCTAACCAAGCGTACAAGCTAATTCCTTTTAGCTCCAAAATATGGCAAACTCACTTAACTGTCCATATAGGTATGTTCCCGACATATCAAGGGTCCTTGGTCCATTTTTTCTATGTTATATAGAACTCAGCAGAGACATTTGAAGTGGACATACTTTTTTCATTTTTTTTCTTCAAATTTCTCTGCAGGGTCTATAGACAAACCAGGCAGTAACCAGGCTAATGTTGTTACCGATGGATTCGGAAAAGTGTTGGCTGGTTCATGGGCTACATGAAAAAACTCGAAACATTTAAACATTCGACGAAAAATACGACTTGTCTTCGAACTCGTGGGTGCCGCCATTGTTCCAGACCCTGTGGTATCAATCATTATCAAAGCAATATACTTTTGGATGTTGACGAGTCCTTGTGGAAGGACAAGCGATTAGAATATGGTCCAAGAAATCTGGTTAGGTTAACGTGAATTGGTCCCCGTAATTAACTGAAATATCGTTGAAAAAAAAACGGCATTGGGACAAATATTTAAGCTTACACCATCATCGGGAGCTCACTCACTTACTTATTTGATAGTCGGCACTTACTCAATTTTCATTATTTTCCTCCCAGTCAACATAATAATTGTAAAACCACCTTTCTTATCTTTGTATTTGCTTTTTTTTCTTTCAAATCCATTTCAAATAATTTACAACACCACGTCACGTCTTCCGTGTTATTTCCGTACTTCCAGAGAAGCACGTTCTACTTAAAATAGATAATTTAACTATTTACGACATTTTTCCCTTGAAACACCTGACATCTGGCACACAAAACCTCATCAACAGTTAAATTATTCCCTAGAAAATTGCCAGGTACGACAGAACTGATTTTCAGTATATATACATACACTAAAACAATTAAAATGCAACGAATAAAATTTAACGTACTGATAGCAAGCGTCGATAATAGTTCAACTTCAAATCTTTTATGAACATTTGTTAATCAATATTTAAGTTACAAAATATTCAATAGATTTTATAATGATTTAGATATATTGTAATAATTGTTAGAGCATTATCATGTTTTCTAGTCATGTGACACGACAGAGTTTTTGAACGAAAATAAGTGTATTTCCTCTTCTTCTTCTTCTATGTGAACGGATTTTTACAAAGTCTGCTTTTTCGATTAAATGTATTACGTAATCTATTTCACAACCGTAGCATCACAAAATGGACTACAGTTTACCTGTGAGCCAGTCTATAACAGACTCGGTTATATACGTATATATTACTTACATGCTATTACAGGTTGTATTTTTGAATGACAGACTAACAAAGTGAATGTTAACGTCGATTCTAGAATCTTGTACTATTGCCAATACTGCGAGGTATCAAAGGACTGACTATATACATTAATGGTTTCTTCGTCCTTAGATGTTAAATGAACCCCGGGGGAGGCTCGCACTCTCGACTGAATTACATCCTATGTTAAATTGTCCTCCACCTCTAAATTATGTGGGGAAGCTTGGCAGTAGCTTACGGATACAATGTGGTTAGTACTGGTTAAGGCCTAAATGAAGTCCAGGAAAGCTGGTTAGGATAACTGCCCGCCACGATATGACTGAAATAATGTTGAAAATGGCGTTTAACCCGATGAAACAAACAAATTAGATGTTAACTTCCTTTTCGTTGGGATTAACGCCGTTTTATAAGCGTTGTTTCTGTTGTACACGGCGGTCGGTTCACCTAACCCGTTTCCTGTACAGTATTCGAACCGTTACTAGCTTACCTTTCACAAAGATACGACCTGTCAGGCGAATTTCTGCATGATCTAAGCACCAAAAACAGAAACATGTCAAAGTCGCTTTTATCAACATGTCATATTACATGTATGTGTGTCATATTGCTTCTTGTGACCCCGACTATTTTGTTCTAATCTATGTGTATGACGTTACTATACTTACATCCAATACACTTATCTAAAAAAATATTTTATTTGAAAACTAAAATAGTGTCTATACTATATAAATTCTAAAAAAGCACTGTCTGCGACTGTGAATGTAAATTTCCAGGACCTGTTCAAAGAGTGCTAATTAATGAATAAATTCAAGTTTAAACCCAATTATAGAGTATCATGTTGGAATCAAATCTTCATAAATTCGAATAAGCAGACAACATAAAGTCAATTCGAAGCCGTCATTGCAAGACCAATACGTCTACCTAACTTCCTATATTCATAGATTAAATGAAAATCCGTTATTCTTTACTGACCATTAATATTCAGATATGATTGTCTACGAGTATATCTCATTTACTGGATTTCTCAGTAAATATTTGACTTGTCAAATAACATTTCGTAATACAAGCTTCGATTATGTTATATTCATTCCACTAGCATTACAAAATGCCATCCACGTTGTACACTGGAAGCTAACCATCAATTAGGTACAAATTGGACAGAATTAGTAACAATTATCTCGTTATATGAATAATTTGTTGTTGTAATATTGCTGTTAGTGTCTGGTCTGCGTTGGTGTCGACAAAATGGTTTTCACGCTTTTTCGTAGTATGTGGTAACACAGGAGGCGTTTCTGCGTAATCACTGATCAGACGAAATTTACCGGGTGGGATAATTTATTCCAGGTCACGGTGGTCCAATCAGGGACTACTGAAGGTATTTGGGTTGTGAGCTACTATGGACTTGACTGCTAGTATTCAGGGCATGTATACAATCTTGAACATGCGCAAGGATAGGATACCGTCTTAAAAATACCATGATCAAGTCTGTGAACAAAGGCTACCCTTTAGAAAGACAAAACATAGTCCTTATTGACAGGCGATCTTCACTCGGAGGTAATTTTGTTCTTAATAATCAATGATCGATTTTTAAAACAATGTCCTTTATTCACAGAGTGGGCTTCAGTACAAGGTGACCGCTAACTTGGGCTTGACTGTATCTTCAAATAAATCTCAATGTTGTGGTGAAAATCCAGTAGACCAGACTGAAACAGGTCCAGATACAAACGTGGCTTCATTTTCCAATTGAAACAGTGGAAATATCGAAATCCTGTTAAAATAGTTATATTGATTAGATCCGTGGGTGGGGTTACACTGTTCTGAACATGTCCATAAATATTGGCATTTCTGATCAACTCCAGTTCCATTTTTCAATCACATTATTTCGTAGTAACAAAACTACGTCACGGACATTCCAGCTTTAAATCTACAGTGATTTCCAAATATATTCAAATTTCATTAGATTGTATAGAATATAATCGCCTTTGGTTACATCATTACATAAGTAAATATTTACTTTCTGCAGAAACCTGTGTATCGCAAGCTGTAATCGAATCATTTTGTCATGGTGAAACATGAGTCTCACCCGATTTCGGATCCGCGATCCGTCGGTCGAAATCTCGACGAATTCAGTATACCAGGTGAGCCAACCGGGCTATCCTGTCCGATTCATAAGCATATTAAAGGCTACGCTCTAGATCTTTCTCGTAGACAGGTCGGTCTTTGAGTAGAGCGAAAGTAACCAAACATTGAAAGGTTTGTTCTATCAACAATTGTGAATTCCCATGTGCAGATTTGTCGACATACAAAATGAGTAGTTAGTTGCTTTTTCTGTTTACGCGTGTAAGACCAATATGTCGTATCTACTTCTATTGACCTCTGCATTGCAACACAAAATTGTGTTATAAAGTGCTACTAAGTAATTGTGACACTAAACACTTTTCAAGCCTAAATATAAGACTGCCGTATTCTGCAATTGCTTTAAAATGCTTCGGCAATTTGTTGCATAATGACATCCTATAAATGGTTGACTTCTAAATGTCAGCACAATGAAATTAGGCATAACGAGGTGAAATTCAATGCTATTGCAACAAGTTTTGCCGTCACTTAAGTAAAGTTAAAACTGAGAAAACGGGCACCTGTGAATAAAGACCACATAGTGAACAACAGTCAGTCTTCGAAATATAATTATTTCTATAACCGACCAATAAAACCTCTGAATAAAATCTAATTGTGCATACAGACCACATTTCTTCTCTTCCCAAGGTGTCCCTTGTTTACAGGTTTAAATGTAGCTGAATGTGTAAGTTGGTTATCGTATTAAGCGTAGGAGAGATTTGAAAATTTGAAAATGAACTTTCGGGGGAATATGTTTAAGTCAATTAGCATTACGTAATCTTCTCAAGCGGGCGGTATGTTGTGTTAGTACATGTGTTTGTGACAAAGGAGTGATTGGTGTTCCTTATAGTAAAACTACACTTGTCGATTCCTTTCTGGACGGTCTTCTGTATTTCCACTTATTTTAGCTCGCTAACAAGACGACATACATACAAACTATAAAGAAGGTATTCACTATATCGATATTTACTGTGGATTTATGGAAATCGTCAGAAACAAAATACTTGATTTTATAATTCAGTTTATTTTAAGAAATAACATTATCGGAAATTAGAATAGGACAATAATCACAAATCATTCTGGTTCTATCACAGATTGATAAAGAACTAAAGAAGTGCTACCCCTAAATTCATGCAGAAACTTCTGGGGATGAGGCCCTGGTCTTAGTTCTGCAATTTCTAAAGTAGAATGTTCTCTAAAATACTAAACTGGATACGTATCTTATTGGCCATTCATTGTATCATCTTTTTCATACTTTCTCACAGATCGCGAAAATGTGTGATACACCAAGCACTGAAACCTAATATTATTCGGTACGGCCTACAACAGTATACTCTGATCACGTGGGAGCATTCGCGGTAAATATCTTCGTCAGTATACTCAGAAGAAAATAACGTTAATTGTTCGAGAGCCTGCGTGATTAATACATAATCCTACGATAAAAATATGCATTTAGGATAATCAGTGGTAGTGTCTGAAGTTTTGATTCGGAATTTAACAGGAATAAAAGTGAAAAATCTAAATTTTTTGGACTTATTCTCGATATAAGAGAAAATCAAAAGGTATGTATATGTTGGTATATCATAGATATTGATACCTATGTCAGCTGACTTCTACTTCCACTCTTTCACTTACTGTTATAATGTTAAATGAATATTCGCAGTGCAGCTTATAAGCCAGTCTGGCTTCACATTTTACGGCTCATCGAATGTTCGGAAATCTGTTTCTAATGGAACATGGATTACCTGTATATTGTATGATAGAAAAATCCGCCAGGTGGTACGTTTTATTTGTCTGGCTATTTTTGGGACAACCCTCGTTTATTGTATAATAGAAGAAATGACCGGGTGTTACTTTTTATTTGTCTGGTCATTTTTGGTACAACCTTCGTGCATTGCATGATAGAAAATAAATCAAAGGCAATGACGGACGGATTGACGGACGAACATACTAACGATAGGATACTTAAGTGGCTTTCCCATGTTAAAATGTGTTATAATTTAGCCACATAAACCCGATTTTAGCCACATAAATCCACTTATGGACATTTTTTTAAGTGACTCCGGTTGAACAAAGAGTCCTAACCCTAACCCTAGAGTCACCCACACCCAATTTGTTTGTACGGACGGACAGACGGACGAAAAGACGAATTCCAAATATTGACATGATATACCAAACCAACCCTTGAAAAATGAGCAACCATTTTTCTTCACCCCCCCCCCCCCTTTTGATGGTGTTGGTTTGTCTTGAAATACCATCGCAGAGACGCCCAATTCAGACACTTAGCTCATATCAAGATTGTTGCACTCTTTCTTTATCATACATTATCAAAATGATGACAAATAACGGAGCAATCAATCAACAAATGAAGAAACCAACATATACTATAGAATCATTAATTTTCGTTGGCGATTTAATTTCGTGGATTTCGTGGGTCGGCTCATCCACGAAATCAAATCCCCACGAATTTGAATGCAGAGATAAGGCATTTCTTTTCAAAAATCAAAATCCACGAATTTATTTCCCCACGAAATAGCCATTTTAGTAAAAACCACGAAAATAGAGCCCAACAAAAATAAATGAAAGTACAGTAGTTCGCTTCATTGAGTGGCAAGCTTAAATCGAAGCACATCAGACTGTTTTGACATTGTCAACGAGTGTTTTAAGATAATGGCTCTTAACAAGTACTCGGATAGTTCCTTACATATTGGTGTATACATGAGAATGGGTGTGTTTTCTATTTCAAGTGGTTTCTTTTTTGTTCGTGTTTTTTTCCTGATTGAGATGTTGCTACCCTCCCTCTTTAACGATAAGTCGAACATTCCGTCGCACAAACAGATGAGTCCACTGCAAAAGATAGGGTTATGAAATAATTTAAAACAATACATTGTCTTGGATAGTGACGTCTGAGAAATTAACCATTATTTAATCTTTAAATCGGCTCTAAGCAGTAAGCAGTATTACGCATTACATTTTAGCGTATTTATGTCAGAACCCAGCGTCAGCCACACTCCACGGCTATGGCCCTTATATGACAAATAAACATTTTCATTTGTAAATATCATAGTTTTGTGACAGTTGTTTCATGTGAATTGCAATATCCTATATTTTTGTGTTCCTTCACACCAAACGTATAGTTGGAATTGTCTCCCTTTAGGACACTACAGGAAAGAGTTAGCTCCCTTTGTTTGGATATCTGTACATTCTTATCATATTAAAACAGTGGTCGTGTTGATATAGAATTACACAAAAATAGTCGCCAAGGATTTTATTCACTGCATGGCTACTGTTAGTGTTAATATTGTGAAAGTGTTCTTGAATTAAGAAATCTACAGTAACGCACAGTTATAGTGATCTCGGATATAGTGAAATATTTGATGTAGTGACAAATCAGCTGTGTTTCAACGTAATAGATAAGGCGACATATGGAACTAATGGAGTAAATATTCGTATCCAAGGAAATTCTAGTGTTCTAACGTATTAGGTTATACAGTCATGTAGACATTAAAATAATCACCAGCTTCATTTATACAGTTTCTAAGTATACAAAAATCGTATGCACGAAACGAATACTACGAAACATATTGATACTATCTAGAGCTTCTCTGGTGATAAATATCCTCTTTCCTTACCCTGCAAACACACGAATCTATATTCAGTATTCTACAAAGGGGAGTAACTCATGGTGTAGGATATATCACCATATTACTTCCCTTGTTAATTCCTCAGATCGATTATTCGCTTCAGCAGCTGTACCACAAAGGGAGGTAATTCATTGCTGTAAATCAGTTGTAAGGTCACTTTCCTTGTTGATGTCATCATATCCACCTCCTCCTTAACCGTTTATTAATAAATGATTATTTCAATATTTCTTATTTAATAAAATTACCAAGGGAGGTAATTTGTCTTGTTTAAAGGACAACCCTTGTATCGTGTGTGTGTTTCATTTCAGTTACCTGCAAAAATAATAAAGCTAAACATACGGTTTCAGCCTCTCGTTTTATCAGACATATCAACAATTATTTAGCAATAAATCTAGGAGGGTTAAATATACTTTATTCAAGTAATTGCTAGACTTTGAATGCTATTTATAAATAATGTTCTGCCTGCTGAGAAAGCAACGGATTCCTAAAATATTCAGTAAAATAAAGATAGAGGTAATGCTATTACAATAATGATGTATTCTCCAAGTCGTTTAACAATCCAAACTACTTCTAAGTTGTATAAAGATTTATTTTTATGCTTTTTTTAACCCATTGTATTGTATTAATGTAACCTTTAGTGGAAGCTGGAACGATTGTAAATCTATTATCATTACTGTAGAACACATTTAATTGACTTTCCTTGGACTCTAATAATTGCTTCGTTATACCAGCATTTCACTATATCAACAATCAAATAAAGGAGTGCATGTCCGGGGGGGGGGGGGGAGGTAGTTCGTTTAATCAAAGTTTCCCTATATCCATCACATTGAAAAAAGTAATATTTGGTAAGCAACAATAATCACATCACTGTGTCCGAGTTCATTGTAACCGTAACTAACAGTATGTAAAAAAGTTTTCAGTTTATCTTTGTAATGTTTTATCTAACTTCAGATACAATATGGAGAGTTCGGACGAGGAGACCCAAAATAGGGAAACCTTAATGGAAGAAGCCATTAAAATACTCAACCAAGAAGGATTTTCGTTGCCAGGAGATGTGGTTGATACGCTGTACACGGTTGGACGTTCTAATGCAGCAGCAAGACGCCGTGGGGCACTACGGGCTCACAAAATGAGTGAATTTGAATCGAAAGCAAAGAAGTTAAGAAATACAAGAGAATCTAGCGCCAAACGAAATCAAGGTAGAGCTACTGCCACCCCTTCTGAGCCAACAGATGCACCACCAGAAGCTAAGGATACAGCTACTACGCCAACAAAAGCTGAAGAAAGCCGTGATGATACGGACAGTCGAAAATATGCTGAAAATCAGGATAATGTGGCCGTTCATACTGAAGCTGCGGCAGAACCTGCAAATACCACCTTTACCACTTCTACTGCTAATACAACTGATAGTACACCAAAATTAGACAGACAAGGTTCCGACGATGTTTTTATACAAGAAACAGTTGAAGATAATGCAAGACCAAAGCTAGAGCGAGAAGAATCTTCAGAATCAAACAGTACATGTAGCGCAAGTACAGTAAGAGAGATTAAGAAAAATGGAGGCAAGAACCTTGTAGAGCGTCAGGACAGTACATCATCTATCGAATCTTCAGCAAGTTCGTTAAACAAAAAGAAAGGTCTAGGACGTTTGGAATCTGTTGGGTCCGATACCGGCTACTGTACTTCCGTGGAAAATGTCGTGCAAACAAGAGAGGCTAAAGCAGAAAATTTGAAAAATATGAACAAAGCCACAGCTGATCATCAGTCCGCTCTTAAACTTAACACTGGTTTGAGAAGGGATCTGTCTCACGACAGTGGATTCACAGAAACTGGATTTCAGTCCTGTCACTCGCCAGCCGTAAGCAATGCAAAAGAAGCACAATCGTTAACAACCCAAGACTTTAATGATGTTTCCATTTCAAATTCCGATGTCAGTGAAAAATTTATATCGTCTGATTCTGGCGAAGCACATGTTGTGACATCGGCAGCTTCCGACCTAACAGCTGCTGAAATGACATCAAAAGGTGACGCCGTAACGGATGATGGAACGGCAGTTTCTAGTAGAGCAAAGCTTGAAAATCAAGAAAGCAACTCAACATTATTGCGTGTAACAAATAAAGCCACAGATGAGGAAGTATCAAAAGAAGATGATTATGAATCGGTCAGTCAGACTTCGAAGTCTTCAAGAAACGACAGCATTTCAACGTCTGTATCTGGTCACCAAACAGCTGCATCCAGACATGCGGCATCTATCGAACAAGGTTTATATAAAGAACGTTCTAAACTAGCATCATCTCAAGACGGTAGTCGCGTTGCGGCTGATATGTCAGTCGATCAACAACTTACTCGTAATCAAGAGATGAACAACTCAGAACAAGCCGATGACGGTACAAGTAAAAGCGAAGTAAAAAAGACGACGGAAAAATCTCTGACGTCCAAGTCACTGAGAGAAGAAAAACTAGTTGACGAAGATGGTTCAATATCTGGCAGTGTAACATCGTCTCAAAATATGGACTCTAATCTTAGATGTTCAGAACTTGATGAGACAATAACTAAAGCTGATGGTTCAGTAACAAAGCGCAAAGATGACAGTGCTACTTCTTCAATGGTAGAAACATCTTCATCAGAGAAAAAATCCGTGAAGCAATTACCATACGGTGGTGGTAAAAGCACAGAAATTGTGAAAAAGACTGACAACAGTTCTGTATCAAATGTTTCCAAAGTTAAATCAGAGCGTAATGAAACTGCTAATGGTGTATCAGAACAGAAACACGAGGAAGACTCAAAATCAATGTCAAGCAGTTTTTCTGGAGTATGTGAATCAGAAGATGTTGTCAATGGTTTAAAGCTTAAAAGAATACAATCATCGGAAAAGTCTTCTGAGAGTAAAGTCAAGTCAAGCCGGTCAGTGTCCTCGTATAGCAGCCGTGGTGGCCCAGCTGAAATTGCTGAAATACCGACTTCCGGTAGGCGAATGTCAGATTCCAGTGATGTTTCCAATTTTTCAAGCATTAGTAAAGAAAATATAAATCCACCTACATATGAGGAGACTATGAGTAATTTATCCCGCCATGGAAGTATTGGAAGCTTGTCATCTGGTTACTCGCGCCAGGACAGTAGCGCGTCATCGATAGCTTCGTCTGCAGGAGCTTTCAATGAGCGCCAAAGACAAAAAAAGCTCGAAAAGGAGGGTTTGTGTCGACAAGGTTCTTACGAGAATGAGCAAGACGTAAGTTATACCAGACCGAGAGAACCAATACGACAGGATAGCTTTTCGTCCGATTCGACCATCAGCGCCGGAAGTGAATATCAAGGGCGTGAAGTCGTCCATCCAATCAGAAAAGTCGATTCTCATGTTTATGGTCGATCACATACAGATTCGTCGATTGGGAAGAAAATTAATCGACGTGCCACTTTACAGGGTGATATAGTTGTATCTGACAGAGAGCTGCGACAGGCTAGAGAGGATATTCGGTCCAGCATAAGGGGCAGAGATGACAGTTTCATTGACAGAGACAGTGGGAGGTACGAATCTCCAAATTCCGGCCGGAGAGACCGGTTTGGAGACTTTGATTCGTTCGGTTCGGGTTCATTCAAGAAGGAAGTAATGAGTATGGTTGATAGATTCTTTGACGACGATGATGGCGATTTTGACCTCGGGTTCGGCAGGCGGAGATCAAGTGAAAATCGATCATTTGAAGATCCATTGTTGTCAAGGCGGCGTGACGATAACCCGTACAGTATGCGTGATGACTTAAGTAAATTCAGAGCCGAAAAAGAAACAGTAAGAGGTGAGACAGCAGAAGTTGAATATGCAGCGTCTGATTCGGGTTACAACAGACCGTCACGTAGACGTCGCGTGGGAGACATAGAAACCGATTTCACAGACGTTGCTAGCGACAGTGGACATAATAGATTCGGTGGAAGCAGACGAGAGGATGATTTTAATTACAATAAAAAATTCGGTCAAAGCGAATCTCGCGCATCGTCTCGCGTTAATCAGGATAACGGTTACCAATACTCACATTTATCAAACAGAAATTCCGCCAGCTCCACGGGCGACAATATTCACAGCGCGGGAAAATCAATACACCGCGACAGAGGCATAAACACATCGATTTCAGATTCATGTGAAAATATAACTCGGTCTAGGATAAACAATAATAGCTTTGACAATACGAATTACCTTTCAAACCGGGATGGTGATTATTCTAAGCTTCGTGACTCGAATTTGGATATGAGCGAGGCGACAAGCGTCTCTTCATCAGTTCACTCAGTTCCGTGGGACGCTCGTAAAACAAAGCGCCGTACTGATAATGATGACTATATGACAAGAAGCTTGCCAAATGTGTCAAAAGAATCGGGACGGTATCAAAAGCAACAGACAACACATTCTACGGATACGTCAGAGCACGAGGAACAAGAGAAATGGAATGACAAACGTCACAGAATTGACAAGGCGTTGTCATGGATTCGAGGCGAACTGGTAAGACAAAAACTCATTTCTTTCTTAATTGCCATCGTGTAATGTTTATATGTTGTGTGTGAATATACCTGTTTAATGTCATTTGTCAATATCTGACAATCATATTGAAAGCGTTAACAGAAGCAGACCTCTCGGTGCATAGAATTTCATTTAAGCTCATTTAACATAGTGTTTACTGCAACAAACATACGACAAGCTCGTATTTTAATTCCCAAAAGTTAAGTATAAACAAAAAAACTAGTTGAAAGCGCGATTGCTTGTTGAAGTTCGCTTATTAACAATTCTATACAATTAGCGTTTGAGACGGCTTCTAATTCTTGAATTAATCAGTTACAACAAACAAATTTTTGTCTTCAAATTTATGTCGCAAGCATTTCCGTGTTTTATTTTTCTTTTCCACAGTGGTTTTTTGCTTAAATCTGGTAATGGTTGAGGGGCGAACGCACCTACATGTACATGATTTTAGGAATCATTAAACACTAAAACAATTGAATTGACAATCTTATGTAAGCCTTTTAGCGTTGCTTTTAACAACCATGATGATATTATGTTCAACCGAACAACAAAAACATAGCTCGAATAGTTTATTTTACAGGCAATTGAAATGACATGTAGTGTTTGACAACTGACAAAATTACATTTAAGGTTAAACATTAGTCCAAGATTCTTGAAAATCAATTTTGATGTAACGCTCACTTTTTTAAAGGGGCATACCCTACAACTGACAAACATTCTGTGAAAGTGTAAAAATGTGCTAGATGTATATGTAAAACAATATATAATGGATAATTGCAGGAAGAACATGGGTCATAAAATGACTAGTTTAGGTACTAGCCGCAAAAAACATAGCTATGAATAATAAATCACTTCCACCCAAAAATGTCCATGACTAAATGTATGTGTCACAAATACATATTTTTTATGATTTTATCTTTAATTGGATGAATTTTTGGCTGAAACTTTCTTCGTCGGCTTTTTTCTTTACAAGCTTCTAATTTATCATCATTTTACCTTAATTCTAAATGCACCAAGTTGTAGGGTATGCCCCTTTAAGCTTAGGAAGTTATATGCATTTGTAATGACAAAAAAAAGATACTTGAGATAATCACTAACTCAATCCAAAAATTGCAATCGGGGTGGAGTGGGGTTAAATGTAACAGTCAGCCGTGTGTTATCGAATAATCATGAATATATGGGTTGTTATGCTGTATGCTTATAAAGAAACTGTTGTCGACCGTGTTAGAATTTGTTCATGTGTATGTTTTAACCCTGTTTTTAAGACAAATCTAAATTCATTAACTTTGATATTCAGAAATACCCCGATATTAAGTCCATCTTTGAGACAATTGGACATACCATTAAGGTGGTCACATTATTAAGGTGTTCTCATTATCAAATTGAAATACATGTATAGAAGAAATATTATAATTTAGACAGAACATAATTGGTATTTAATTAGAAGGTTTTATTGTCGAAGTAGTCATTGTTCAAGGTTTTTTAAATTAGGCAATGACCGTAAATACAGGTTTTTAATAACTACTTAGACGTACAGTAAAGTACGGTTATGGCAAACTTGGATTTAGCGGAGTATCCAATGTGTTAATCGATACTTGGTTGGATTAATGACGTAAATATTCACTATAACCGTGCTCTACTGTACGTTCTGACATGGCCTGCAATTTCTTGAAATTCAGCAAATGACATATCCTACAGTTTTCACATAGACAGATGAAAAATGATGAAAAAAATAGGGGGGGGGGGGGGGGGGTCACGGTTCTTGTTTTTTTTAGTTATCTGCCCTTGAAAGTGATGTTTGGCTCATGTGAAAACTGTAGAAATTGTCACTAGTTCACTCTACATTGTATTTAACTAAGTTGGGTCATTTTAAACAGTTTTCGTTTCCCTAGTATGTACCGAAATACAACGATCGATCTTGTTTTTAATCGATTGTTCTTTTTTAATCAAAGCCCTGATAGGCTATGGGCTACTGGGCGAAACCCTCCCCCCCCCCCGGAGGCATTTTTGTAGACACCATTTTTTTGAAAGCTCAATGCCTGCTGATCATTTTTCCAGTGTCTACAATCTGGGCGTTGGGGCGTTTGTGAACTACAGCATGCTAATTACCGTTACCGAAAAATACGTTTGACAATAATTTTATTTTGTTAGAAGTCTTATTCTAGATATTTTCAATAATTCATCAATTTGAACAATTCCTTTGACCATAATAAGTTAGCAACGGCTTTACTTGTCGATCAAATGCACGTTTTCACTTTATTGCACTATATATGCTCTGTAATTTACGTTACCCTGCGTTACCCTAAAATGACAAGGAAATGACAGTTGTATATGTTAAATTAACACAAAAGCAGTCGTAAACAATGTTTCCTTTTCATATTAGGCAAATACTACCACATGTTCATGTTTTTCTTTCATAGAAAGCTCGTTTATGTCTTCATTTTACGTAAAATACGTTATATATAAAAGTATACGTGTTACATGGAAATCATTTATAATACTGTGATCACATGCTATGATCAAGTAGGTATACAGTAATAGGTAATCATGATGCATTCATTAATACCCATAACTGGAAAACATTTCTAGTTACAAATGTTGTAAAGTTTGACTGGGATAATAGTAGTTTACGTTACATAACATTACCTTTATCACGATAAGTACTTAACACGCTTTACAATGCATAAACATTGATTTGATATACAAAATGTTTGTACTTGATTACTGGCAATACGTACATGTAAATTAACATTCCAACTGTTTTAATTCATCACTGATTGTGTTTTACGTTACATGGTTTTGTTTGTGTTACGTTTGAAATTATTCATAAACGAGTAACAACATTTCTATGAAACTGTTATAAAATCATCATCGAATGTATTCTAAGAATATGTATCTATGAAACAATCAAATTTACAATGACAGCGACAGTGCAATAAACATTGTGCCATTGACACACATAAACACGTGTGTGTCATTTACGTTACCATTTGTTACATGGTTATTTATATATATATATACTTAAGTGCAATATTGTATGTTATGTCAGATTTCATTAGCTGTACATATTGTCATCAAGGTATTTTTGTTGTTCTGATGGCAAACGTTCACGAATTTCACAAATCCTCATCACTTTTCTGTTTCATAAACAGCATCGAGCATACTAATGAGCTCAACGCCGTTTTTATCATCAGTGTCTTCTGCGTCGCTAGCATTCGGCACAATATTATCCTCGTACCAGTTGTATTCCCGCTTGTTGTCAGGACTGAATTTCCAATTTCATCCACTTTTAGAAGATCAAGATTGCCCTCTTTGCATGGGTCCAAATACACACCTTATAACTATCCGTAACACACTATTGAACATACGAGACGGGATCTGCAGGGAGTGAGTAAGCTCATGTCCATACCACTTAAAGCGTTCAGAACACAACCATGGCTTTGATACTTGTCATACCTCAGTTTATTGATGTCGTATTTTAATGACCAAACAACACACATACAAATGTCTCAATGGCACTGTAAAGTTCATCCGAACAAACATACGTGGTAAATTGGCTAATATTGTCATGTAATCTTCATTTATAGGAGCAAAGCTCCTATAGCTATACATTACTTTTTCTAATTACAATTACGTGACGCATATACATCCGCTTTGAAAAATAGTATAAGTATACATTGCAGACTTTGCAGTTTTGATAAAAGTTGGAGATATATGCAGGATTCTGTTTGTTTCCTCCGTTTCATCATTAACTGTTGAGGTAACGAAATTCACTACATATTGAAAATAGTTTCATTCAGTAAAGCAGCGCTGGAACACTATATTGTCTCTGAGATTAGTGAGATAGCGTATTGACACATGATAGCTTTTCCTTGGTAATTGTGGTTAATTGGTCAAATGATGTACATCTGTACAGACTATACATACTTGACATTCAAATTTTAATTCAAAATGATGAAAACACAGGCCTTTAAATGGTTTAACGATGGTTTTGTCTAACACATTTAAACTTTGCTCCAGACTGTAATCTCAGTGCTTTGAATCTCAGTTAGTGTGACTGTGACGCCATCACTATAAGACTGCTCAAAGATTAGCTTTATTGACTGTGTCTTATTGTCGTCATTAGATATGAAGCCCATCCGATTTCATGGAGTTATTGCTTTTTTTACCTGAGAGCAAGAACGTTGTAGCTGCCAAACGTCATCGGCACTCATCTGATTTAATAGACTGTTTGTTGTCAGTGTCTGATATAAAGTCTACACGAGACGTTTTAGGCAACTGATAAGAAATCGCCTCAGCCACATGCTCGAATGTGTCCGGAACTGCTATAAGACTCTGCATTTACCCAATTAGGCGTTACCATTAACAACATAGGATGCGCCTTCTGTAGAATGGCTAGTTGTTGGTTCTATTGGTGATTCAATATAAGGCACTTGACCTAGAAGAAATGACCAGGTAAGCTTCAGGTCTATGTCATGTTGAACTGACAGGAGCATAAGCAGGCCAAATGCGTTACGTTCTGCTCGTATCTGAGTTATTCTATTATGCTGAAATACTCTGTGTGAAAGGTTGTGTTTCTTCAAATCTTGGCCGGGGTAATTGATCCTTCGATAAGGGCTTGTGCTCCTATAGAGCATGGTTTTAGTGTTTCCCAGACGTCACTTTGTCAAGAGAACCACTGGCACAATTCCGGAATTTATCATAAGTTCTGCGAGACCACTGTCGTTCATTACTTTACCTAGATGTATTGAAGATGGAGCATACGTGTGTGAAATACACCCGTTCTCATTATGACATTAGTGAATTTGTTCCGGAAACTGCCAAACAAATGAGTACGATTTCATGGCCACTGCTAGGTCACAGGTTACAATTGCATAATCATTGAAAAAAGAAACATATCTATAAATTACTATGAAATTGATAGACTAAATTAAATATTTATTTGATTTATGAAATTATTTATTTATTGACAATTGATTGCTTTGATTTGATTGATTGATATGAAAATATATAAAAAGAAATGTTTTTTTTTAAATTTATGCCTAAATGCCACTTTAGATTTTATAATGTCTGATGCAAAAAATATCAAGGTTTAGTTATACATGCACTTATGTTCATAGTTATATTTTGGTAACGCATGCGGTTAATAATATACACGTACTTTCTGCATTGTTGTGACCTTTTTTTCACCTTGTCAACATATAATACAATAGAGTACCATTTACTCATTAGATAGTGTTCTGCTCGATCCAGAAACAGTAAGTATATGATGATAATCGAATATTTTAGAGTATATGTGACCTTATTTCAGTGATATAATATTGGTAACGTAAATTATACCACATTTGATGATGAGTTTAACATTTCTACACTCTTGTTTACATTTTCTGTGCTTAAAATCATAATTACAAAGCCTTTAACACAAATTATTTTGATCTCTTTGCGGTATTGTGTTAACTTTAAAATTTCAATTATAGTAACGCCCCAAAATGGCGGTAACGGAGTAAAGCCCCAACATCCAGATGGTAGACACTGGGATTTGGTAGGTCTTACCATACCCTTTCAGAAAAACATACTGTAGAAAAATGCCTCCGGGGGGGGAGGGGGGGTATTGGTGCCCCATAGTCTATGACAACCAAACATTTATTTATTGTGAGACTAAGACAAGAATGATCTGAAAAATAGATAAAAAGAGAGTAAACTTATCATCATTCATAAAGATAGTAATAAATAACGAGGTGCTTTCAGAGAGAGAATACTGCCTGGCAGAATAAACGGGAAAGTACGAATACTGGTATTAACTTAGTAAATACTAAAACATGGAAATATAGGATCAGTTTTGATATAGTGTGTGCCAGAATAACAAAACACACACATGCGTACGCTAATGTGTTGTATATTATGATATTATTATCAACTTTTTTGTTCATAGGTACATGCAGTACTCATATCCGCACCCCGTCCGCTTAGCTAAATACTTAAAGAATAGGAAAAGCAATTGGTCTGCATACGTGACTCGGGGTCGTGTTTGAACGATGTAAAAATTAACACTTATATACAATAATTAAGCATAAATTCCGGATTGAGAAGTTTATAAATCAGTATAAAATAGCATTTCGTACCGCAAAAGTCATCCGGACTACTGAATACGGAGGTTTCGGATTGGGGAGGACTTTTTCATATGCGTTATGGAAGGAACGAAACGGGACCATGGAAAATTTTCGGATTGAGGATTCCGGATTGGAGAGGTTCCGGATTAAGGAGTTTCTATTGTACTAGAAATCATTCGATTGCTATCCGGATAGGTGACATTGTGGACCGAACACAAAACTCACTTGATAAATATTGTAAAAAAACCGGATACCGGACTTCCCAAAAACCGGAATCTTGAGTGAGTGTTCACGTATTCATGAATGAAGGGCACCACGTGAAACAATGTTTTCTCTCCGTTTGGTGGCCTTTGTTATCAGGGTTGACTATTTTTTGCATCATTTGTACTCATCCGCTGCAATCTTTTAATTTAACAACAATGATTTATATTCAGTGCAACCTCTATAAAGCAACATCCTTTGGGAGAAGTAAAATTATGCCGTTGTTGAGAGGTTGTTTCTCTAGAGAGGTTAGATTAATAGTTAAATGGTGCAGTTGGTAAAATCATCATGTTGTTGAAGGGAATTTGTTGCGCAAGAGAGGGCCGCTCTAGAGAGGTTGTACTGTACATGAATAATGAAAACTTAACCCTATAGAGATAATAATAGAATCAACAAGAATCAAAGCACTGAGAGAACTTCAATAATGACATGTAGAAAAAAACTTCCGTTTTAACCCGAGATGGTCCTACTGTTAAGTTACTCTTCAAAAAATACTGTGGAATCATTAATTTTCGTTGGGGATTTAATTTCGTCGATTTCGTGGGTCGGCTCATCCACGAAATCAAATCCCCACGAATTAAAATGCAGAGATAATGCATTTTGTTTTCAAAAATCCACGAATTTATGTCCCCACGAAATTTTAGTAAAATCCACGAAAATTGAGCCCAACAAAAATAAATGAAAATACAGTAGTACCACAAGACACGATAAAAGCTATCGTGATTTCCCTTATACAACTGAACATTTTGGAATGTTTTTATTACATTTTTTTCTTTGAGCATATCTTCCTGAGTACAATGCAGTTCGGTTTATTGTACGTACCTGGTACACCTTAACCTGTATAAATAATAGTTGCAATTAAATTCGAGTGAAGAGTTACCATGACAACTTAATTACCTATAACGTTCGGGAAATTTTCTTAATTTATGCACCAAGTGCTCTTTTTATGAGATCATAAACGTGTATTTTATCGGGTCCTGATTATATAAATATACGGTCAGAAGGAATGTCATCTTCACCTTTATCATTTCTATGCATGTTTGACATAAAAATGCAAAAAAAAAATGCGAATACATTGTAATTTAGACTTTACAAAATATACCAATCATATTAAATCGTTCTATGAATTATATTTGTCTCATGAAATTTATTCTTGGTATTAGTCCAAAATGCTTCAAAAAAGGTTCAATCATAATGCAGAGAGGAAAATCATGCTGCTGTTGAAGTGAGTAAGTTGCTCAGGAGAGGGCCACTCTGGCGAGGTTGTACTGTAGTTTTATCAAGATTAAATCTATTTATTAAATCTTACCTGCAAGTTGGATGTACATGCATTTATTATTAGGTGCTCACGTCATCCTCGTGATATCGTATCAGATAACAGCTAGGGTAAATAAGCGATAAAACTTTGTAATAATTGTATAAAAGCATTTGATATGAACACCACTAGATACTTTGTGATTGAATTGGATATATTAGGTTACCATGTGACGTCAAAATATCCAATGGCAGAAGAGTATTTTGTAGTAGGCGTGGCCTTCGAAATTACCATACGTGACTAGATAGAGCATGCGCCGTGAGTATTCGCCATTTTGTATAATTTGTAAAAGTTTAAAATCAGGTGAAGCAGTTAAATTTGATATTTAATTTATGTATAGTATTTGTTGATGTATCGATTTACCAGGGAATACATTTGTATAGCTGTACATCGAAAATTGAAGGTGACTCAGTATCGTCATCGTCGTGATTGAACAATGGCATTGTAACATATTACTAAGTGATAAAACTTTATACATGCAATAATTGTATAAAGGCATTGGATATCATCACTACTAGATACATTGTAATTGAAGTGAAATTGAAAGTTTAAGTATGGACTTATTGTGCGAAGCAGTTAAAAAAAATGAGTGCTGGGATTTTGACAATGAAGAATGTAAAGATATTGCAGACGTCGTGGATAAGTTTTTACAGCGATTTATTGATTACATGAAAGAAGATTATCGTAACCTTGATATCAGTGGACTCGTTCGTGGTGGGAGTATGGAAGAAAAAACGAGGCTGTTGAAAAATAGGAGAAATGGCGTTAAAGAAGTCGAGTTTGACTACCTTGCTGTCATAAAACAGTGGCCCGATGCTGGACCATTACACTTTGAGCATTCATGTCCTGGACATATGAGGCTACAATATGGGCTAAAAGATCCTCCACCCGGTATAGATGAGAAATTTGATCTTACTACTTATGAAAGTCCGTATATTTTCAAAATCCTGAATGAATGCTTGGACAGAAGGTGTAAAGGTAACTTTTGTAGCCGTATAATTGACCGTGAAAAACTGTTAAGGAAATGTTCTGGACGTGATGGATGCTCTGTCTGTGTAGTTTATTCAAAAACTGGACGCATGATACTTGATTATGACTATTTGGAAAAATATTCAATTACATTAGGAAAAGTACCTTTTAATTGGACTCCACATGATCGCAAGAAAATAAACAACAACTCCTCTTTCGGATCGGACTTTTTCGATAACGATAGCAAAAAATGTTCGTTGTTAATAAGTCCAATGACACAAAAACCCATTCCAGTACGCGTTGACTTTCATCTAGTGTTCGACCTAGACCGCTCACTTATTGTACAGGATAAAAACAGATGCCCTCCCTCTTACATACAGCCGTTATACCTTTTTCCAAAAAACTGTGCAGGCGGTCAATGTAGAGATGGTAATAACTGTTGGAGAATTTCAACTATTGAATGTGAGTTGGAGTTGATAAAATCTACAACATACGAACACCGGCTTGCGTTCATGCTTCTTAAACTTTTATTGTTTAAATTGATAGAATGTTTATTTGAAGTTGTTGATAAGGGACATTCATCTAGCTACAAAATCACCCCCTATATGATCAAGACCATCTTCATGCGTCATATAGATACATGCCAACAGCCAGGATATGATATTAAAGATTGCGTTGACGACATGTTGAAAGATTTGTGGAATTCATTAGCAACCGAAAAACTTGAACACTTTTATCTTAAATACAATATTGTGGAAAATAAAACAGAACTTGACAAAAAATCAAATCGGCAAACTGCTTGTTTTCTTGAATGTTTGACAAAGCTGCTGCGGAAAAATGATTATTTGCATGTGTCTGAAATAGCCAAAGACTGTTTATCTTTGTATTTCATTTATTATGGCGCCATGAAATATGAATTGAAATCCAATAATGGAGGGAAGTCCAGATTCGATGAATTCATTGAAAGAAGATCTACCCAATCTGCAGAGGAAGCATTGAAAATCACTGTATATGAATACGAACAAATTGAAAGAGATAATTATAATAGATGTTTCAAATTTTCTTTTGAGCGGGGTACCAAGGTAGGATTATACGAGAGGATCGAAAAATACTTAAAAGAGAGGAGAGAAAATGAAGAAGAAAAACTGCCTGTAGGTGAGACAGCAAGAATGAATGAAATGGTTAAGTCGACTGTAGAGGATCCAGAGAGAAAGACGGAAAAGGGAAATGGTACCAATGTTCTGTTATATAAAAGAACCAAAGAATGTTTAGAACAGGAGAGGGAGAATGGAAGAGAGAAACCGCCTGTAGAAGAGGCAGAGATAATAAAAGATAAAGTTAGGCCCACTGTAGAAGAGGCAGATATAATGAATGATAAAGTTTGGCCCTCTGTAGAAGAGGCAAAGATAATGAATGATACAGTTAGGCCCACTGTAGAGGAGGCAGAGAGAAAGGCGGAGATTGGGAAGACGAATGAAAAAGAGACAGAAACAAACGTGGAGAATGTGGAAGCGACTTCTGTAAGGACAGATAACGGAATAATGAACCGAAGCAAAACGAAGAGACAGAAAATGACGGTCTCAGACCTTTAACGATGATCTGTGAAAGTTGTAACACAGTTTCTGACAAAGTACTTTTCATTTTAAATCGTTCTTCTGTGAGTTTGAAAACTGAAAACATTTATACAGTTTTAAGTTTAAACTTTGTACATGTACATTTTGAGATAGATGAACCTTCATAATTATTTATCCATTTAACGTAAATGTTACGTATATACGTGTTTTTTACAGAGACATAGTTAATTAACTTTGGTTTGTTATTTGTTGTTCAGTGTCTGGTTTCAATATTAAAATCTTAGTTGGTCATGTTTATGTCAGCAATAGAGTGACAGCAGGAGTTTTTCCAGAGCGTACTTAACAAGCATGACCATTAACTGTAATAGCTTAACAGTAGAGTTATCATCAACATACATGTAGTTCAAAAGCACTAGATAAAACGTGCAGTATTTCTTGTAAGTTACAATAGAACCTCGATTTGGCGACAAGGTATTTTTCTTAAACATTAAGACTTTTGTTTTAACATTCTTTTCTACCTGAAGAATAATGATTGTATTGGTTTTGTTTGGACTGATATGTATCTTCAACCATTACACATTTTGTATATTTTTTCACGTTGAAATTAAATCGTTTGCTTTGATCTGTCGTGTTTACGTGTGTGTGTTTTCATCGGTATTTCATAAACTGTCGAGCAATTTAAGCGTAAAAATGGTCTTGTTCTAGTAAAATGACATAACCAATTCCCCCCCACGATTCTAAATGTTTTGTTTTGCCTAAGGAAATGGTATATCCACTTTCTCACGTTTTACCTTTTCATACACTTTCAAGAGCAAAAAAGCCCTGACTTATCTACCCTATTTTTAATGAGCATTTAACCAGAAATAGACAATTATTTCACGCTTACTAGATTCTCGACCAGCACTAACCTTGTTCTTCACAAGTGACTATCCACTTGTCCTCTTGAATAATCATGGGTTGGAGAATGAATAACCAGACGTAGTCTTCAACCAAATTGTCATAAAGAACTGAGACCTAACGTCAGTGGCGTACCTACCTGAGTTGTTTTACACTAAATTACTGGGGTGCTGATAAACTCTGGTTATGTAAAGTGTAATGAAACTAATTTACGAAATTAAATGTTTAACGAAACCTGTCATCATCAAACGTTAGATTATGACCTATTATTGTTTGGTAACATATTACAATCAGTCCTGTTCATGGGTATATCAAATACACTACACGTTTCAATAAATATCATTTCGTACAAATTCCTGATAGACTGTCATTACTGAACATACTTTCCAAACTCAATTATTTCCTCGTACTTCATTCTTATATTATTCATTTTCCCGCCTTTTTATTCATTTTCCCGCCTTTTTATCTATATATTTTCATATTCGTTCCAAATAGACTGACCGAATTGTTTCTTTAGGCCTATGTCAATAAATGCTTTGTTACAAAAAATGAAACATTTATTGCATATAACACTTCTTGTAATTTATCATCGCCGCAATTATTGTAGTAATTACAAACCATGTTGATGGGAAGTGCCGTGACTAAGTTCAAGAACTTCTGTCTCGATCGTTTTGCTTTATATATTGTAAATAATTATACTATGTTATATACAAAAAAAAGTATTCAAAGCAATGGAATACTTGTGTTTAAACTTTATGTTATCAGTTTTTACATTATGTTATTTTGTATCTTCTCCGTTACATTTCTTTTATTAATATGTTCTGTATATATCTGTAAATATGTTGTCCTCATGGGCCGCAAGGCTTAATGAACTTGAATTTCAAAATAAACATTATTATTATTATGTTAATTGTATATATTTTATTATTGGCTAACTTCATCGTATGTGTAATTTCCATGTAAACAAATCGTTTGTGCATGATCCGTCGATGTCATGTGATTTATTTTGGTCTCTACGCTCAGATGCGTAAACATTGTATCGATTTCATCAAATATGGAAATTAGACAAGTAGGTGAAACATCGTTATAATTTACCATTTTCACTAAATGACAAAACCCGATCCCCCGAAACACGTAGACTGTTCTTTTGATTATTTCTTATTCTCTTAACATTTTGCCGGGTCACGTTTATAAATAATAATACTGAATGCAATAATTGAGAAAATTCATCCGAGTGTCATCAGCCTAAGTATTTTACTTCCTTGTGTGTAATCACAGGTTAAACCTACTTCTCATAGTCAAGATGTCAAACTGGTCCAAGTCGATCACCTTTGAATTATAATACAGGATGGATCACCTTATTCATTTTTTACCTTCAAAGGATTTTGATTATATTTACTTATCCTATATGACGGACATAACAGTCATATTTCCATTCCTCTGATTAAAGGTACCTTTCAGCAACATGTCACTCTGTTGATGCTTCCCCACACTTCCCAATTGCCCAATACATTCTGGTAACCTAATATAGGATATATTAGGTTACCATGTGACGTCAAAATATCCAATGGCAGAAGAGTATTTTGTAGTAGGCGTGGCCTTCGAAATTACCATACGTGACTAGATAGAGCATGCGCCGTGAGTATTCGCCATTTTGTATAATTTGTAAAAGTTTAAAATCAGGTGAAGCAGTTAAATTTGATATTTAATTTATGTATAGTATTTGTTGATGTATCGATTTACCAGGGAATACATTTGTATAGCTGTACATCGAAAATTGAAGGTGACTCAGTATCGTCATCGTCGTGATTGAACAATGGCATTGTAACATATTACTAAGTGATAAAACTTTATACATGCAATAATTGTATAAAGGCATTGGATATCATCACTACTAGATACATTGTAATTGAAGTGAAATTGAAAGTTTAAGTATGGACTTATTGTATGAAGCAGTTAAAGAAAATGAGTGTTGGGATTTTGACAATGAAGAATGTAAAGATATTGCAGATGTCGTGGATACGTTTTTACAGCGATTTATTGATTACATGAACGAAGATTATCCTAACCTTGTTATTAGCCGACTCGTTCGTGGTGGGAGTATGGAAGAAAAAACGAGGCTGTTGAAAAATAGGAGTAATGGCGATAATGAAGTCGAGTTTGACTACCTTGCTGTCATAAAACAGTGGCCAGATGCTGGACCATTACAATTCGAGCATTCATGTCCTGGATATATGAAAATACAGTATGGCATCAAAGAGCATCCCTCCGATGTACGAGATCAGAAATTTGATCTTTCTACTGATGTAAGTGGGCGTATTTTCTCAATTCTTCGAAAGTGCTTGATCAGAAGATGCGAAGGTAACCTTTGTGACCGTATATTTGTCAGTGAACAAGAGAGAAAACGTCATCAAATGCTTAGGGAATTTTCTGATTTTAAGGGATGCTCTGTCTGTGTAGTTTATTCAAAAACTGGACGCATGAGCCTTGATTATAGCAGTTTTGAAGAATTTACAGTAGGAAAGGTACATTTTTATTGGACTCCATATGAACGTAAGCCAATATACAATAAATCCAGTTTCGGATCGGACTTTTTCAGTAAACTTACAAATGAATGTTCGTTGTTAACAAACCCGATGTCACAGAAAAACATTCCGGTACATGTTGACTTTCATCCAGTGTTCGAACTAGACCCCTCACTTATTGTACATAATAACGGGCAACCTTCCTCTTCCACTCCTAACGACTGTTCACAGCCGTTATACCTTTTCCCAAAAAGTTGTTTAGGTCGCTGTAAAAATGACAGTTCATGTAAATACTGTTGGAGAATTTCAACTATTGAACTTGAGTTGGCGTTGATTAAATCTACGACACCCGAACACCGGTATGCGTACATGATACTTAAACTTTTATTGATAAATTTAGTGAAATGTTTATTTGATGATATCAATAGGGAACGTACACCAATGTATAAAATCACCCCCTATATGATAAAGACAATTTTCTTTCATCATATAGAAGGATGTCAACAGCCAAGGCGTGACATTAAAGCTTGTGTAGCCGACATGTTGAAGAATTTGTTGAAATCTTTTGAAAGCAAAAAACTTGAAAACTTTTATCTAAAAAGCAGTCTGTTTGAAGAAATCGACAAAAGCGTTTTCGGACAAGATTTACGCACCGCTGTACATACCCAGAGTATTAGCTTTCTTAGATGTTTAACAGACCTATTGTTGAACAACAAGTGTTTGTATTTGAACATGGATGACATAGCCAAAGACTGTTTATCTTTGTGTTTCATTTTTCATGGCACAATATTGCATGAATTGAAATCAAAATCGAAGTTCCAAGTGGAAGGAAATCCCAGATTTAATCAATTTATTCAGCGGAGATCTACCCTATCTGCAGAGGAAACATTGAATAGTACTGTATATGATTACGAACAACTTGAAAGAGATGTTCATTTTGGTAGTATCGCTTTTCCGTTGTCTGGCTATGTGTCGTTATACGAGAGGATAAAAAAATACGTAGAACAGAGGAGAGAGAATGAATAAGAAATGCTGCCTGTTGATTAGACAGCAAGAATGAACGAAATGGTTAAGTCGACTGTAGAGGATTTAGAGAGAAAGACGGAGAAGGGAAACGGTACCAACGTAAACGTACACAAAAGAACCAAAGAATGTTTAGAACAGGAGAGAGAGAACGGAAGAGAGAAACCACCAGTAGAGGAGGCAGAGATAATGAATGATAAAGTTAGGCCGACTGTAGAGGAGGCAGAGAAAAGGGCGGAGATTGACGAATGAAAAAGAGACAGAAACAAACGTGGAGAATGTTGAAGCGACTTCTTTAAGGACAGATAACCATAAATGATCAGAAACAAAACGAAGAGACTGAAAATGACAGTCTCAGAACTTTAACAATGATCAGTGAAAGTTGTACTTCAATTTCTAACAAAGTACTTTTCTTTTTAAATCAGTCTTCTGTGAGTTTGAAACCTGACGACCTTTTTTAAATTGTAAGTTTAAACTTAGTACATGCACATTTTGAGTTCAGCAGTATATGCAAGATAAACCTTCATAATTATTTATCCATTTAACGTAGATGTATATGTAAAGTAAATACGTGTTTACAGACCCACTGTTCATTAACTTTGGTTCGTCATTTGTTGTTCAGTGTCTGGTTTCAATATTAATCAAAGTACTGAAAGTACTGTTGGGACTTGATTTTTGATTCAATCATAACAATGACCATTACAAGAAATTCTGATCAGGAATTGTACTGTCAAATAATATCCATGCTTAGCTATTAACAAACATTATCTCAATATTGTCATCTATTTATATACATACTCATATGCCAAATCATATCAATCAGATGAAGTTAATCTAGTTTTAACTATTTGAGTTTTTCATTAAGTCTTTGCATATGTTTCAGGCAAGATAATCCGAATCCATCAGTACTAAAATCAGCATTATTACTTCTGTAGTTACTGATAATAATATATACTGAAAATCTTTTCCATAAGTCTTGTTTTTAAAATATATTTTGATAATGCCCACATATATCACTTCAAATGCATTGTTTTGTTATGAACAAATGCAAATTGAATTCTTTTATTCTTTTAGTGACTATATGTCAGTTGAAGGAAAAGTTGTTTTTCAACAAAACAGTTTTCCATGTTTTTAGGGTTTCATCTGACATTGATTTGACATTCAAATTCACTATTATTATTTGTCTATATTGATTCATTTTTATTATGAAAAGAGAAAAACAAACAACTGAAGAGAAATAAAGTTTATTTTGAAAAACGGAAATTCAAAAGTTCAGAATATAGTGTTTTTCAGTTAACAATAAAAACATAAAAAAAATTTTTGTAGGTCACAATATTTAAAAAGTTTGAAGTACCTGCAATAACAAAAATGATGAAATGAAAAATGTTGATGGCATTTATGGTCAAAGTGTTAACAAAATGTATTGGAAAGGCATAATACTTTTAAAAGTTAGCAATATTGAAAATACACTTATAAACAGAGTGTGTACATAAATAATAGTTGTACAATACATGTACAAAGAAGATACTACATATAATACTGTTTTAGTTAATGTCATGTAATGTAAGGGTCATGTATTTAGCGAAGTTTGTTTAATTACAGTGTGAGAAGCAGTTATGACAATATAACAACTCTTGTTAAAAAAAGTAGAACATAAGACAGTACTGGTACATGAAAATATCTTGGTTTTGAATTGTAAGTATAAAGCACTATTTGGAAAAGGAGTGATAAGAAAAGTGTCAGTAATGACTAGTTAAATACAAGGTTTTATCACAGAGGTTATGGCAGTTCACATACTGTTGACTAACCCACTAACATTTTACTATTTTGATACTGAAATCACATAAGCAGGTGCAACTATTACAAAAACAAAATGGAGAATGTAGCATAAATTGCTCACTTTTCCAACCAAGTGAGCGCAATTCTTGTTCATAAAGCACTATTTAGCAATGATTGTCTTTGCGACATAAGAACTGAAATAATATTGGAATTTTAGATCCATTCACGTAAATGGTTGGCATTATAGAATAATTTCATAATCAGCGCTAAAGACAAAGGTAAGCAAAATCGTAATTGAGGTAGAATTGGAATGATTTTGGCACCCCTTCCTGGAAATAAAAATGTATATATACACATGAAACATTATCAAGTTCCTTATTGAGCCATCGAATTACCGGTATGTAAAAGTGGGTGAATAACTACAAAAATATGTTAAGAAACACAGTTAAAAATGCAATGATACTGAGAATAAATATATTAATTTTGAGATCAGGAACATAGGAATTAGAATTAAACCATGATAATAAACATATCAAAAAGTGCATTGATACTCTAAATACAAAAACAGTTTACATATTACCATATTTGTACTGAGATAAAACAAGAGGGCCAAGATGGCCCTATATCGCTCACATGACAATCACTGTTCACTCATTAAAACATTGTTTGAACCGGTGACCTAGTTTTTGACCCCAGACGACCTATGTTCGAATTTGTCTTACATATCATTAAGACGAACAGTCTGACTAGGTTTGGTGAAGATACGATCAAAATTTGACATCTACAGTGTTAATAAGGTTTTCCTAAGATTTGACCTTGTGACCTGGTTTTTAACCCTAGGTGACCCATATTTGAACTTGTCCTTAATATCATTAAGACAAACAATCTGACAAGGTTTGGCCAAGATCCAATCAAAACCATGACATTTAGAGCTTTTACAAGATTTTTACCTAAGATTTGACCTTGTGACCCAGTTTTTGAACCCGGCTGACCCATGTTCATCCTTCACCCACATATCATTGAGGCAAACATTTTGACAAGGTTTGGTGAAGATCCAATTAAAACTGTGACATCTACAGTGTTAACAAAGTTTTCCTAAAATTTGACCTGGTGACCTAGTTATTGACCCCAGATGACCCATATTTATACTTGACCGTTATATCATTAAAACAAACGATTTGACAAAGTTTGGTGAAGATCCAATAATAACTGTGAAGTCTACAGTGTTAACATGGTTTTTTATAAGATTTGACCTAGCGACTTAGTTTTTGATCCAAGATGACCCATGTTCGAACTCGTCCAAGATGGTATGAAGACAAACATTCTGACAAGGGTTCATGATCATCCAATCAAAACAGTGACTTCTAGAGTGTTCACAAGGTTTTCCAGCAATTTGCCCTAGTGACCTAATTTTACTACAGAAATGACCCATTATCAAACTTGACCTACATATTATTAAAATAAACATTCTGACAAAGTTTCATGAAGATCCAGTCAAAACAGTGATTTCTAAAGTGTTCACAAGGTTTTCCCTTATTTGGCCCTGGTGACCTAGTTTACGACCCCAAATGGCCCAATATCGAACTTGTCCGAGATTTTGTTGATATTAACGTTCTGACCCAGTTTTGCTAAAATTGGGCTAAAAAAGTGGCCCCTAGTGTGGTCACAACATAAAGTTTGACGACGCACGACGCCGGACGTAGAGTGATCCTAGTAGCTCACTTTGTCACTTTGTGACATGTGACCAAATTAAACAACAGGTGTTCATGACAGAAATGAGATAAAATGAACACAATTATAGATAATGACACGAAGATCATTACAAACATGTTTTACATATAATCATACTTAAACATGTTATCACATAAAATAATTGTAGAAAACAAATGAAATGAATAAGAAGTAGATAAAAGAAATCAGATGATATAAAAATATGTACAGTTTTTAAAATCGAATCTGTTGTACATGCATTGATTATTAGGCATAATGTTGGAAAACAAACGTCTTTGTATTTAACCCCTGACAGAGCTTGACAAAATAAGTATTAATCTAATACCAAAACAAGAGGGCCAAGATGGCCCTATATCGCTCACATGACAATCACTGTTCACTCATTAAAACATTGTTTTGAACCGGTGACCTAGTTTTTGACCCCAGACGACCTATGTTCGAAGTTGTTTTACATATCATTAAGACAAACAGTCTGACTAGGTTTGGTGAAGATACGATCAAAATTTGACATCTACAGTGTTAATAAGGTTTTCCTAAGATTTGACCTTGTGACCTGGTTTTTGACCCTAGGTGACCAATTTTTGAACTTGTCCTTAATATCATTAAGACAAACAATCTGACAAGGTTTGGCCAAGATCCAATCTAAAACCATGACATTTAGAGCTTTTACAAGATTTTTACCTAAGATTTGACCTTGTGACCCAGTTTTTGAACCCGGCTGACCCATGTTCAACCTTCACCCACATATCATTGGGGCAAACATTTTGACAAGGTTTGGTGAAGATCCAATTAAAACTGTGACATCTACAGTGCTAACAAAGTTTTCCTAAGATTTGACCTGGTGACCTAGTTATTGACCCCAGATGACCCATATTTATACTTGACCGTTATATCATTAAAACAAACGATTTGACAAAGTTTTTGAACCCGGCTGACCCATGTTCAACCTTGACCCACATATCATTGGGGCAAACATTTTGACAAAGTTTGGTGAAGATCCAATAACAACTGTGAAATCTACAGTGTTAACATGGTTTTTCATAAGATTTGACCTAGCGACCTAGTTTTTGACCCAAGATGACCGATGTTCGAACTCGTCCAAGATATTATGAAGACAAACATTCTGACAAGGTTTCAAAACAGTGACTTCTAGAGTGTTCACAAGGTTTTCCAGCAATTTGCCCTAGTGACCTAATTTTACTACAGAAATTACCCATTATCAAACTTGACCTACATATTATTAAAATAAACATTCTGACAAAGTTTCATGAAGATAAAGTCAAAACAGTGATTTCTAAAGTGTTTTCCCTTATTTGGCCCTGGTGACCTAGTTTTTGACCCCAAATGGCCCAATATCGAACTCGTCCGAGATTTTGTTGATATCAACATTTTGACCCAGTTTTGCTAAAATTGAGCCAAAAATGTGGCCCCTAGTGTGGTCACAACAAAAAGTTTGACGACGCAGGATGGAGCGTGATCCTAATAGCTCACTTTGTCACTTTGTGACATGTGAGCTAAAGAAATTCGATCACTTCAACACTTAAATGCAACAATACAATCATTTCCAGATTTTTTTTTGCTGCATAGAAAATATCAGTAATAATTCATTTCATTAATTAAAAGTCAATTATATGGAGTCGAGTTTGCATTTTTTTTACTTAATTGAATGTCCATAGCTTAAAACAATATCATGAAGACTTGAACACAAGACAGGAAATTTCACAATGCAGAAAAAAACACAACCATTGTTGTATATGACAGAAAATAGAAATAAATTAACACAATCATAAATGTAATGGCACAGAAGTTATACTGATTTTCAGATATGATATACATTTGACTAATTCTGAGATCAAGAACATAGGAAACATACCACTGTATTTAAACCATGATAATAAACATATCAAATATTCAAGTGTATTGATACTGTCATTACAAACATGTTTTACAAATAATCATACTTATAGTGAGATAACAAGCATGTTAAACATATAAAGATAAGTTTGAGCATAAACCACACAAAAAACAAATGCAATTAACTAGATAAATATCAGTTGGCACAAAAGTATATACATAGTTTCAAAATCGAATATGTTGTAAATGTATTAATCATTGGACAGATATGAAAGTCAGAGAGGAGAACAAAATACTGGATATGTCACAATTATTAACTTAAGTCCACAATATTTGTTGAGATTGATGATTATTATTCCGAAATCAGTATTGTGAAATATTTCAAAATCTTTTCTATCTGAAGTTTCACCAAGATCAGTAGACTCAGTAACTTTAACTTCTTGTGAAACTCAATTAGTCAATATGCTGGATCATCAAATAGACAGTTACACAACTGGAGCAAACTGCAATAAATAAACGAACAACAATATATATTATGCAATGGAAGACAGAAAATAAACCAATAAATCTTCACTAAATAATTGCTAAAGACAATGAAAATGGTGATTTTAATGTGGCTTACACAATACCACTAGCCTCTGATGATATATTCAATAATGAAATTAAACTAGCACAAAAATAAAGTATACATGGTATATTTAAATGTACTAACATGTGTGATAATTGTGCAAAATACCTTGCAGTGGACTCAGTAACTTGAACTTCTTATGAACTCAATTAGTCAATATGCTGGATCATCAAATAGACAGTTACACAACTGGAGCAAACTGCAATAAATAAACGAACAACAATGTATGCATGGAAGACTCTAAATTAACTAAATCAAAGTTGCAAGGTATTGCTGTTGTTCGGAACTGCAAAGCAGTCAATAGTTGAATTTCTTTGTAAGTATAATACTGGGCTGAGTTTTGGAATCCAAACCATGTCCAACTTTGGCGGACATGGCCTTATCGAGTATCTGATCAATTTTCAAGGGAAACAACTACAATTCAGGGGTTTATATACAGTCTACCTATTGTTACCCTCCTTGCTTGCGTTATGCTGACTTTATTAGGGGTCATAAAGTAATAAAGTCAGTCACGCGTAACAGATAAAATATGTTATCTTAATTGATCCAAAAATCGATATTTCACTGTATAACTTTTGGATCTCTGATAAGACTTTCAAGAGCATGTCCCAACTATTATGTACGTCATTAAAATGGACAGAAACGTATGATATTGACATTAATTTGTTTCATCAGTCAAATTAATTTTGCAAATGCGAATATTATGAAAAGACAAAATTCAAGAATCCTAGTAATAATTTTGTTATTGTATGCACAGTCAAATAGTAATTTGATTCTATTCTGCATATAAACACATTAGCTTACAATACATTTATTGAAACATGGCTGTATAATGTTTCATCCATAACTGAACATTAATGGTTAATAACAAAAACATCTTTCAGTTGTGCATTTATTTCAAATTCTTACAAAAGCATTTTATTTTAAAGATTACTGATATCATTTACTTCACTGAATTCATATTGCCAAGGCCTGATACAATTGCATGTTTACTGGAAGTTTTAAAATAGCTCATACCTGTATTATACTCTATTCAACACACTGCACAAAAGAATATTTCACAAAGAAGTACTTGTATGCATGTGCTTTCAGCTGGAACAAACATCACAATATGGGCATTCACAACAAAATTTATACAAGGTAATAACGATTTAAGATTATACAGTTGTCCTTGGATTTCATGGTCATATCAAACATTAATACAGCAAAACAGTGGCTGAATATATTTACACCCAAAAGTGTTCATGTAAAGCAATGTTTATCTGTCTAAATGTTTATCACATCAAAATCACATTTATCACTGATATCTGTCTTTACTAATGTCACCATAAATTGTTTAACGACAGAAAAGTGTTTAAAAGTTCATAATCCAAGAAATTAATCGATTAGAATCCGGAATCTTCATAGATATAGAAAAATAATGAGTTCGACGAAGCATCCATTTTCGTTTTGTTTTTATCTAAGTTAAGACACCTCGTACCTTGACTAAACTTTTAAGATAAAAATCGTCGATCTAAGAATTTTTCTAAGAATGTTTTTCACTCTAAGACGAAAGTTAAGAAAAATCTTACAAAGTTAGCAAAACTTGGCGAAAACTAAGATAATTTCGGGATTCTTAGATAATTGTTCATCTTAGTTGGTTTGTGAATACGGGCCCTGGTGTATATAAACAGTACAATCAATTTCTGCAATTTGATTGAAATGATATCTAACAAATATAACTCGACGTGCCCAATTGTTTGTGAGTCAATGTGAGATGCGTATAAAAAATCAATAATCAGGTAAAATTAGCAACCATATAAAGGGATCTCAAAAATATGATTTTATTATTCGTCCTTTGTTTACACATCATTGAAAAAATAGATATACAAAGTAGGTAATCTATATTATTTTATGACATGTTTTTATAAGTGACATGTGGACGTATGCCAAAATGATATATTTAGCATATAATTATATTATCAAAAATGAATTAATAATAAATTTCATTTAATGAAATGTCATCGTCTATTTAAGGTCAATTAGAACAATAGATGAAAACATTAGAACAATCGTAAAATATAAGAAATATATATTACTTGATCTGTAAAAATATTTACATAATGCCTTCCATTAGGCATATCTCATAAAATAGTTGTCAGATGCCTTTTCTTATTTTTTGCAACATGATTAAAAAATACTGTGCTGTATTAATATATATACTTTGTGATAAAATATTTGGAACGTTTTTATTGCAAGTAAATGTCAGTTTCACATCTGTCTAGGTAAAATAAGACCTACTTCAATTTAAACATCCAAAAAGCTAATGGGGCTTTAACAATAGTGAAAACCATTTTTTTATTTATGTTATTTTTTATAATATCAACAAATTTGGTTATAAATATCGATTTTGCTTTTATACGGAAGTAAAGTAAACTATTTCACATATTTTAATATTTTCATCCATGTTGTAATATGTTTTAGTCTTCAACCTCAATTATCCTAAAACTTGATTCAACGCGTCCAATGTTTATTACCCTGTATAATACATCATGCTGTGGCTGTATATACATAGATACCTAATCAGCAGATATGATCTTCGCCAAATGATCGTTGTTTCCGTAAACGTACGTAAATGTCCGAGATTTGCCGAACGATTGACGAATTGAACTTTAAAAAATCTAAGGGGTAGTTTTAAAAATCATCAAAAGGGTCAAAGAAGATATTATTTGATTGTTTTCATATTTTACATGGTGAAAGAAATTAAATTTTCAAAACGAATGCAATGAGTACAAATTTTATCACATTTCCCCAAAAAAAGTTATGATGCTGAAAACATCACATTTTCATTGAAAAATCTACCAATTTTACGCTTTTTACATTGAATATAGAGGGAATCGATAGGTGTCTTTTTCAAACGCAAAAGGGTCGAAGAAAGAATTAATTCAAAATAATAAAAAATATACCATTAGAAAGATAAAAGATTAATTAAACTTTTGTGATGAGTACAAATTTCGTATTTTAAATAGAATAAAAGTTATGACGATTATAGTGAAAACCCCCTTCTTTGTTTAATGTAAATTTTTTATCGATTTTCCAAATCAGCATGTCCGCGAAAGTTGGGTATGGATAGTTTGTGCATGAATTTTGATACAAACTTAAGTAGTAGTAGCAGATCTAACAAAAGTTTGTAACCTTCATTATTTGATTTACTTAAATCAGGGCTTGAAAATTTTTCAAGATGGTACTAGTCCTGTAGGACTAGTGGTAGCAATTTCTTACTTGCCCTTTAGAAGAACCAACTCGCCCTTAAGAAAATTAAGTATTTATATACTTTTAGAATGTAAGTTATGATTAAGACTTTAAAGGATGAATATATCTTCTGTTATGTATGACTGATTGCGGGAAAATTACGTCGGATGCTGACATAAACGATTACAACATACATGAACGATACAGATTTTATAACTGGCATTTTAATCTTTAATCACTAAGGATCACCGTGATTTGTGTACATATCAAGCCGTCTTTCAAGTAGCAACACTGATATTTATTGCGAATGCTTCTTCAATCTGACTAATGTATTCGATCTTCCTTACGGCAAGATCTGATGACGGCCTATACCAGTTTCTATTTTCAAAAGTCGGAATTTCCATTATCACTATTTATATCTATTTATAATTCAGCCAATCGTATAACTCGTTTCATCGGTACTTTGGCCGACCTGACGATGTTATTTAAACGTCAGTAAACATTAAATTACGTATAACATATTTGTCTGCAACCACTTTTTGATTTTTTTAGTAATCCTGATCGATTTGGCCATAGTAGTACAGAAAATTTAATAAACACGCATGTCACATGGGCGCTACCATTACATTTAGTTGCGTAAGAATAGGTGTTCGTGATAACTACAAGTCAAATATTGTTTTTTACTGCGGTTAAAAATAGAATCAGATCACTTTCAGAATTATGAAAGTAAGGCGCTGATTGGCTAGTGGAAAAGGTCACCTGAGGTGACCTTCTATAGGTCGTCTTCAGATCCTCATAGCGTAGCGGGTTTGAGGATATGATTTTAATCAGATTGAATGCTTCTTCTACTTGAAATTGCTTTCTGTCGTCTGTTCATTTTCGGAAAACGGGCACTGTTTATTATCAGAAAACAGGTAATATGGTAAGATAATTCCGGATTTGACACGTTAAATTAATAATTAAATCACTGAATACAGCATCGTCGGATACCCACGGTCGCTGTTATATAGCATCCCTGTTCAATGTTATAATGCTATGACTGGTTCCAAATTTCTTTGGTTGTCTACGGAACTGAAACTTACACACTACCAAACTGCTCTATATGCAAAGGTCAGCATGCTAGCGAGACTTGTCATATCATACAGATACTTATTCATGACAGCTACTAGCAATTGAAACGTGTAATAAGAACTTATTATGACGTGTACAGCAGTTCCAAGCTCTGTCAATGGTCAGATTTCTGCTGTATTTTGCGGTCACCGAGTTATCTAATACTGCCAAAATTCTAACACAAACTGACAGGGTTCGAATCCACGAGACTTTATATACCTTATATACATCGACCACGGAGGCAACATGCAATTAAGTTAAAAGTTAAGTGACAGCAATATTAAATAATTTGCCGTATTTATAAAAAAGGATCTTAATTCTACACAACTTTACTGAATCAAATTTCTTGTATGTATAAATACTATAATAAAAATAATATATATCTATAGGCCTATGCACATATCCAGCGAGGCGAGGGTGTGTTCATGTGATGTCCTATGATGTCCTTGAAATATACAAGTGGTTTCCTGAAATGACCCTCATGCATAATTTGGTCCTTTTTAGTCTGTCCATTCTTTGAATTCATATTGAGCCGCCTGCACAAATACATGTACATGTCAGGCCGACGGCACAAATAATAACCTTTAAGTACAGACAATAAACGAAATGAAACTCCCACAAAAATAATACATCCATACATTTATCAATTTCTTATCCAATAATGCCCAACATACGCAATACTGTACACATGCATGTATACACATATCAAGGTTGAATCAGTACTATATGCTGTTACGCAGAAATTACGCGGTATTTTTAATGTAAACAAACCACTTTAACCTCACAGACACTAAAAACAAGGAACAGACACTACTCAATCATGACAGAAACGTTAAGTATATTCATTTATGTGTTTGAAAAAAATTGTCTTCATGTTCAAATAAATTTCTAAGTTTATGAAAAACGGTATTTTCTACAACGACACAGTGACAGAACTGTGGCCATTCTGCAGCGTGTCTGGATTTATTACGCTAATAAATCAGTTATTTGACGCTCGATTTTGATCATATTTGTTCAACATAAAATTCATTCATTGCATAAACAAACTTTGTTAATCTGTAATGCGTGGGTCAAGACTGTAACGATTGCTCTGCACATAAAACATACATGTACAAGCTACTTTCGTTTTCGCCGAACATATTGGTAAGGCACACTTGATTAGGTTCGCGGCCTCATTTGCATAATTTATTCAAAAACGCAGGAGCAAGTAAGTTTGATAGTGAGTTGAATGTGGACAACACTGTACCAATAGTCTCCGAATATATTCTTTAAACTTGTGCAAAATCTTATACAATAAAATGACAGTACAATAATGAAAGAAAAGAGTTAAATTACCTCAAAATAAACTTCGTAAACTTCTTCGTCGATCTCAATATGGCGGGTATTCTGATGCGCAGTTACACAACTGGAGGCTGACGGATTACCGCGTAGGAACACAATACATAAATATTGTTCAAAGCAAACACAAAAAAACAATAATTTGAGTCGCAAGAAAAAGCATATTAAACTTGTCAATTTGTAGCGAAAGTCTTTTAATCACTCGTATCATTTATACACAGTTTGCATAAAATAACCTAAGAACTATTTTTAGCCAAATAACGACTGACAGACTTTTCGACCCCAAGACTTTTCGACCCATTTTGTCATTGTGTTGATACATTTCGATGTTTTATATGACATTTTTAGTTTTTGGACTTGCATAAAATGACAAGATAAAATAAAAAGGCACATAACACATGTATCGATGGCAGATATAGTTTCAAATGCAAGCATACGCCTGTGTAGAGATATTACCAAGGACTTATATACATACATGGATTCGCAACTTCCGTATTAACAGTTTAAAGTAATCAAATCCCGCGATAATAAGACGTGAATCAACGGGAATACAAGCTATTGTTTACAAAAGCGAAAATACGAAAATATCCGTGATAATCCGAATGATAATAACAGCGAAATTGTCCGTGGTATTCCGAATGTTTAATCTCGGAGACGAAAGGATTATAATAGATGTCCGCCATCTTGGAATTTAAAATGTTCGACTGATGCCTTTTTCAATGCTTATACTTAGACTTTGTGGATTATAAATGTATCTCAATATCTTTAAGGAATTTGTTGCACCCTTTACCAATTTTCCGTGCCCAATTGCCAGAGTTTTTTAGTATAATCAAATTCGTAAACATCCAATTACAGCTGTCGGACATTGCCGAGTATATAGCAATGCATTGTGGGATTGCCGAACGATATCGTTTGAGCTATTTTTAGCAGTTGCGAATCCATGTATGTATATAAGTCCTTGATATTACTGAACCATCGTCCGAAAACCGGAAGTAGTACTACTTTTACGGAAACATGATTATGCAAAACAGCCACTTAGACGCGATATCTTATTGGCTAAAGGGGACGCGGGTTTAATTCTACGCATTTGAATATCTCATGTATTTACCGACAAACGCTTATCTAGATACATGACTTTTTCCATTTAGTTACAATAAAATGATTTGTAATATATTTAAATCCGACTGAATTAATTCAGGAAATATTCCAGATACATCTATATAATCACACATTTGGTTGCGTACTATTTCCTTCATTCGGAATACTTTTAACCAAGCTGTTATGGAGTCCAGCGACCGATCATTCCTCTATGATTACAAAGGGACTTGATTTATCAAGTCCCAAAAACTTAGTTGGTGTTGTTAATGTCAGCAATAGAGTGGCAGCAGGAGTTTTTCAGAGCACACTTAACAAGCTTGACCATGTAACTGTTATAGTTTAATTGTAGAGTTATCATCAACATACGTGTAGTTCAAAAGCACTAGATAAAACGTGCAGTATTTCTTGTAAATTACAATAGAACCCCGATTTTGGGACAAGACATTTTTCTTAAACATAAATGAAGATTTTTGTATTAAGAAGCGATTTTTTTCTCCCTGAAGACTATTGATTGCATTGGTTTTGTTTGGACTGATATGTAACTTCAACCATTACACATTTTGTATATTTTTAACGTTGAAATCAAATCGTTTGCTTTGAACTGTCGTGTTTACGTGTGTGTGTTTTCATCGGTATTTCATACATAAACCCACGAGCAATTTAGGCCTAAAAATGGTTTTGTTCAGGTTTCCCAACATGCCATAATCATCCCCGCGATTCTTAACTTAATGTTCGGCCAAAACGAACGGTACATCTGAATTACTGGGGGTGCTGATAAACTCTGGTTATGTAAAGTGTGAAGTACCCAATGTCCGAAATTAGATGTTCAACGAAGCCAGACGCGTCTTCATCTATTAGCTTGCGAACTATTATTGTTCGGTAACATAAACCTACCTGATAACGAATGTAGTATTATGATTAATGCTGTTCATGGGTGTATCAAATGTACTAAAATAGGTAGAAACCCCTTGTAGACCGTCATTATTGAATATACTTTCCATACTCCACCCACTTCCGGGAGCTCCATTCATTCTCATGTCAAGACTATACATATTTCATTTTCCTGCCATTTTTTTTTTAATTTTCATATTCTTTCCAAATCTACTGACCGAATTTGTTTCTTTGTATCTATTATACTAAGTTATCAAAACTTGAAACATTTTTTGCATTATTGCACCACACTTCTCGTAATTACTCACCGCCATAATTATAGTTGAAATTTTAACCAATATTAACGGGGAGAGACATAGCTAAGCTTATGAACTTGTGACTTTACATTGTAGATAATTTTACTTTGTTAAGTAAAAGTATTGAAAGCAATGAAATATGAATATCTAAACTACGTGCTAATTGGATGTTTTTATAGTTGGGTAATTTCATCCTATGTGTGCACCGTTTAAATTTGTTAACAAATAGTTTGCGCATGATCCGTCAATGACATGTACCTTTTCGTCCTTGCACACACAGACGTTAGCATTGTATTGATTAAATCAAATATGGAAATAAGACAATAAGACAAGTAGGTAAAACATCAAGTCATATGGACATTATTATAATTTACACTTTTCAATAAATCCCAAAACCTGACCCCCCCCCCCCCAATATAGTGTTAGTACCACGTAACACATTGACTGTGCTTCTGCTTATTTCTAATTCTCCCAACATCTAGGTCACGTTTGAAATATTAATATACTGAATGCAAAAACTAACGACTCAAACATATTTCATTTATTCTCTCTACATTGAGAAAATACATCAGTGTCATCGGCATAAGTATTTTACTTCCTTGTGTGTAATTACAGGTTAAACCTACTTCTCATTGTTATTACTCGTCAGTATGACTCAACAAACATCACATATCAATACCATGCTGTTATTGGTGGGAGTAGAAAGGGCTGTTCGAAATTACCCTGTATCCATTAGCACTCTAAAGGACAAATAGATTCATTCCTTTTTACTCAATAAAAGGAGGCATTTAGCCCAACACCTGCTTACTATGGGCAAAGCTAGCTCTAGGTATTCCAGACAGAATACCCATAATCTAGCTTCTGATAAGCCTTTCATCTTGGGACAAGAAAACTTGCTCACCACAAGCTTCATTGAAAAGTGACTGGTACAAAATACAAAGTCCAAGCTGGTGCTTGTATATCAAGTAAACAAAACAAATCTAATACATGTACTCATAAGATGTGCCAATGTCAATGGACAACAAAGTACCATCAGTTATTTTTATATTTCCTGACCATGGGATGTTGGGTAGTGAATAGTACATCGCCTGAGGTAAATGGTACTGTTACAGAGTCAGGATGACTGGATGGTCCAACTAGATCATTTTTTAAAATATACATGATGAAGCACCTCGCTAATTTTTATCAGTCTTTTTGCTCCACATTTAAAGTAACGTCCATATATGCAAGAATGATGAACAGTAACTTTTTAAAAAATAAAAAACTATATAATAATCTAAACAGTTTAAACATTGATTTAACGGTTAAAACAGATTTCAGTGTCAAATTTAATCCAGTTACTTTATTTTTTGACAGTGACGCGTATTGATTGTTGCGCAGTATATAATAATGTTTAACCCATGACCATCGAAATTAACATACGTGACTAGATATAGAGCATGCGCCGTAAGTGTCCGCCATATTGTATCATTTGTAAACGTTAGTAACTAGGTAAGGCAGTTAAATGTGATATTTATTTTATTATTATTCGCATGTATTTATTATTGAGCGACAGCAGGTGGTATGATTGTATTGTTGAAAATGCCAAATACGGAGCTAATTATTTTTTAAGGTGGCTCAGTATCGTCACCTTTGTGATTGAACAACGACATAGTCACATCGTATCAGATTACTAAGCTATATATAAAACTTTACACATGATATGATTGTATAAAAGCATTGGATAAAAACGCCAAGAGATAGCGTAAGACTAATTGGACGTTTAAATATGGACATATTGTGTGAAGCAGTTAAAGAAACTGAATGCTGGGATTTTGACAATGAAGAATGTAAAGACATCGAGAAGGCGGTGGATTTATTGTTACATCAATATATAAAATACATGTGCGAAGATTATCCTAAGCTTGATGTTAGTCGTTTGATTCGTTGTGGGAGCATGGAAGAGAAAACGAGGCTGCTGAAAAGACCATTGCGAGAAGGGAAAATTGTGGAGTTTGATTACCTGGTTCTAATAAGCAAATGGCCAGATATTGGACCTTTACAGTTCCAACATTCGCATGAAGGATGCATGAAAATAATGCATGACGTTCAAGATCCTCTTACGGGTACATGTAAGAAATTGTGTCTTTCCACTTATGTTTCCGAATTCATGTCTTACAATTTATGTAAAAGTGTGTCAAGAAGGTGCAAATCTAATTTTTGTGACCGTTCATTTCCTAGGATAGTAACCAGATCAACACATGGATGTTCTTCGTGTACTGTTCATGCACGAACTGGATGCCTACAATTACTAGACACGCCGGGAAATGTGGTTTTTGTTTGGGTTCCGAAGGATTGCTCGTCGACAAGTGATACTTTGAGTTTCGGAATGGATTTTAGTAATATTAATACAAAAAAATGTATGTTTTTAAAAAGCATATGGTCACGTGAAGATAAAAGTCGTATCAATATAGTTATCGACTTTAATACCATTTTCGAGGTAGATATCTCAAATATTGTGAAAGATGCAAACAATGAACCAACCACTTCCATTCCTACCGACAATATGCATCCGTTATTTCTTTTCCCGAAAGCAATATACCGTTTTTGTAACAGTGACTGTAAAGAAAAAAAAGAGTGTTGGCGAATTTCAACGATTGCACATGAGTTGGCGTTGATAAAATCCACAACATCCGAACACCGGTATGCGTACATGACACTGAAATTCTTATTAATTACTTTGTTGGATTGTTTACATCATGCCCCACACTTTACATGGGCAACGCCTGACTTCACCTCCTACATGATCAAGACATGTTTCTTTCATCACATAGATAAATGCCGACAACCAGGATGTGATATTAAAGATTGTGTAACTGACATGTTGAAGAATTTGTCGAATGTTTTTGAAAACAATAAACTTGAACACTTTTATCTAAAATACAATCTGTTTGAAAAAATCGACGAACGTTTCAGAGAATACCCCGATAAACTCAGACGACAAACTATCAGCTTTCTTGAATGTTTAACGGACCTATTGTTGAACAAAAAGTGCTCGCATTCGAACATGAGTGACATATTCAAAGACTGTTTATCTTTATGTATCATTTTTGACGAAAAAATTAAATTTGATCTGAAATTGCAGTTCAATGTGGAAGGAACTACCAAATTTAATCAATTTATTCAAAGAAGATCTACCCTATCTGCAGAGCAAACATTGAAAATCACTGTATGGGATTACGAACAACTTGAAAGAAGATGTACTGATGGTGATTACTTATTTCGGTTTCCTAGCAATGTGCCAATATTTGAGAGAATTGGAAAATACTTAGAAAAGAGGAGAGAGAATGAAAGAGAAATACAGTCTGAAGAGGTGACAGAGAGAAAGAATGAGAACGGGGTAAGGACTGAAGAGGATATAGAGTGAAAGGCAGAGGATAGGAAGGCGACTGCTGTTAAAGACTGATAACGGAATAATGACCAGAAGCAAAATGAAGAAACTGAAAATAACGGTATCAGATCTTCAATGATGATCAGTGAAAATTGCACTTAAATTTCTGACAAAGTGCTTTCCGTTCGTTTTTGTTTTGTTTTATCCCTCTTTGAAAACAGACGGCATTTAAAATATATTCAGGCTCACTGTTCATTACTTTTTTAGCTCACATGTCACAAAGTGACAAAGTGAGCTATTAGGATCACTCTCCGTCCGGCGTCGTGCGTCGTGCGGTGTGCGACATCAAACTTTATGTTGTGACCACACTAGGGGCCACATTTTTAGCTCAATTTTAGCAAAACTGGGTCAGAACGTTAATATCAACAAAATCTCGGACGAGTTCGATATTGGGCCATTTTGGGTAAAAAACTAGGTCACCAGGGCCAAATAAGGGAAAACCTTGTGAACACTTTAGAAATCACTGTTTTGACTGGATCTTCATGAAACTTTGTCAGAATGTTTATTTTAATAATATGTAGGTCAAGTATGATAATGGGTCATTTCCGGTGAAAAACTAGGTCACTAGGGCAAATTGCTGGAAAACCTTGTGAACACTCTAGAAGTCACTGTTTTGATTGGATGATCTTGAAACTTTGTCAGAATGTTTGTCTTCATAATATCTTGGACGAGTTCGAACATGGGTCATCTTGGGTCAAAAACTAGGTCGCTAGGTCAAATCTTATGAAAAGCCATGTTAACACTGTAGATTTCACAGTTATTATTGGATCTTCACCAAACTTTGTCAAATCGTTTGTTTTAATGATATAACAGCCAAGTATAAATATGGGTCATCTGGGGTCAATAACTAGGTCACCAGGTCAAATCTTAGGAAAACTTTGTTAACACTGTAGATGTCACAGTTTTAATTGGATCTTCACCAAACCTTGTCAGAATGTTTGCCTCAAAGGTTGAACATGGGTCAGCGGGGGTCAAAAACTGGGTCACCAGGTCAAATCTTAGGTAAAAATCTTGTAAAAGCTCTAAATGTCATGGTTTTAACTGGATCTTGGCCAAACCTTGTCAGATTGTTTATCTTAATGCTATTAAGGACAAGTTTAAATATGGGTCACCTAGGGTCAAAAACCAGGTCACAAGGTCAAATCTTAGGAAAACCTTATTAACACTGTAGATGTCAAATTTTGATCGTATCTTCACCAAACCTAGTCAGAATGTTTGTCTTAATGATATGTAAGACAAATTCGAACATAGGTCGTCTGGGGTCAAAAACTAGGTCACGAGGTCAAATCTTAGGAAAACCGTGTCTATGCTGTAGTTTTCATGGTTTTGATTGGATCTTCACCAAATTTTGTCAGAATGTTTGTCTTATTTATATGTAGGACAAGTTCTAACATATGTCATCTGGGGTCAAAAACTAGGTCACCGGTTCAAAACAATGTTTTAATGAGTGAACAGTGATTGTCATGTGAGCGATATAGGGCCGTCTTGGCCCTCTTGTTTTTATATTTGTTGTTCAGTGTCTGGTTCGTTTAATGAAAGTTCATTGGAATGGTGTTAAGTCTGCAATAAAGTGATCTAGCAGGAGTGTGGTGTTCAGAACATTCAAACATAAACATGTTTTGATAATAATTCAACCATAGAGTTATCATCACGATATCTCAACAGCACTAGGGGCACCTTGTAATATTACATTATTTCATGTAAATTACAGCAGATCCCCGTTTTTCCGACAACGAATTATCCTTAAGTCAGGTGAAATACGAAAAGAAATTTCGGTCCCATGTGCCTGGTTCTGTATATAAGGTAATACAATATTCATCGCTAATACTGCACCAGTGCCATTTTCTCAAAGCATTCAAGATACATATAGGCATTTTATTCAATACGTTAATGTTTCAACCAGTTACAACATAACAGGTAAAATAGAAAACACGTGAAATATATCTACAGACCTTGAACTATGTATGCAATAGTGAACAGATGCAATAACACTGCGTTATGATGATTGAATTCTCATACATTGTTCGTGTCCTGTGTATGAGTATCGACATAACGATGGTCGACCGTATATCATACAAGAGAAATCAAAGATGACTTAATATCATTTTCCCCACATGTTCCTGTTTCAATTTCATTCTACTTCAATATCTTCCTACTTCAATAACTTCCTGCTTCAATATCTTCCGGGGAATAAATACGATACCAACAATTATCTGTACAATGGATGTAAAATCATTGTCCTTTGACTGAAAGTCTATACAATGGTTGCTTGCCAATTTAGAATTTAGGGTGGTAAAGCACATATGCTTCCGTTATTTTTGTGTGAACAATATTGAATTATGTACTTAAATTGCCCCGTCAGTTACTCTGTTTATACTGAAAGCAAAGATTTCTTTCCCTAATGTTGCATTTGCAATAATAAAATTTGGAGGAACTTTGGTCACAATTCCACAACTTTTGAGAAAAGAGGTAGGGGCTTTAAAAAGGGGTCTTATTTTCATACTTCAGTAATAACAATTTTACGACAGAGATTCATCAAAACTACTTGCATTATACATGTACTTTTATTGATGTTTATCTATTTTAGATGCGAGATAATTTTATATTGAAACTGAATATCAGTACAAAATCAATCATTGTAACTGAACAATACAAACATAATCATCATGTATATTTCGTCCGGCAGAGTAACTGAATGTGATCATGGGCTGTTCAAATTACATCAGATTGGTATTGCAACACTATGCTTTCAGCCTACGAGCAAATGTTTACAGAGTAACGTTTCTGAATAAACCCGCTTTCTAAAGATAGTTCATGAATATACCATGCCATTCTTGATTTATGTGTTGAATTTGCCAGTCACTTTCTGTCTTCCATATAATCAACACACTTGTCTTTGTACATATTTTTTAATAACATTTTACCCGAAGCTGTTTGTTCTGTGTTTATTTGACCATCGTGCGAGAGTTCTGCTGTATTTGCCACCTTCCTATAACATTTCCCAGAATTTTGTTTCCAGGTGTATACTCAACAATATATGCGCCTTATTTCATTATTGTTTATAATTACATAGACGTAATAATTTGGTTCGTTATTTTGGAACATCATGTTGTTCAAAGAGTGCTTGAGATGTTTCCAATCATAAAACATCTTCAATTTTACCGCAATGATCTGTATGTACGTAATGAGTCTCACGTTTTGTGACTGCATGAATTGCGCATGCGATCTTTCCAAAGCAACTAGAAGAAAACAGACACATTAGAGATCTTGGTGAGTCTACTACTTTTTTATACGCCCGTTTGAAAAACGGGTCGTATTCTGGGAACATTCATGGCTGGCGGGCGGTGTCCACAGCAGCGCCCGCTGTCTAATTCAAACAGTTTTATTCGGATCCTCACCAAATGATGGAAAAGTTTATGGCCATGAGATCTCGGTCAAGTTCGATAACTACTCTTGTTACGTTTCTACGATCTAAACCACAAAAATGACATTCGTAAAAATGCGCATTTTGGAGGATGCGCGCGCATCATGATTATTCCATGTAAATGAGTAATATGTTAATTACGGCCAACTACGAATATTTGCTACCCACAACACTAAGGAATGTTAAAGTACGATGCCAACAGAAATAGAGACATCTTAATCGAACATAGCTTTGTTTCATGGCATCACGGAAATTGACTGGAAAATTGAATAACATATGTTTTAAAAATCAAGATTGTTTATTAGAAAATCCCGTTGCAAATCTTATTTTAAGTGCTTCCCTTAGTATATGCCCAAGTACCCAATTTGTTGGTTCTTTAAAAAAACTCAACATAGTAAAACTTCTGAATAGTTTGATTACACATAGGTGGCATTTCATTATAAGTATGACAAAATGTAAGGACGAATGTGTTCATGATAGATAATGAAAAAATCAGCATTTTTGTCAAATTCTTAAACAATATGCTTATGTAATAATAGAATATTAAGTGCATTGAATATCATACGTTTATTTTCATAATGTCAATAACGACTGAGCATATGCATTGCCATAGTTTTTTAACAGAATAATTTATAAGCTATTGCACACTAAGACGGGACAAAAACTTGTAGACACATTCAAACAGTAGCCAGGCATAATTACATTTTGTATTTGTTAATTTATTATAAAATTACACTTTTAGACTTGTAGACACTAATTTAATATCACAACTCAGTTCCCTCAGCATACCCCCATACCCCAAAAGATGTTAAACAATTGAAATCATTTGTTGCGGTGGTAATAAAACATATTATTATATAATTCTCTTTTGGAATAGAATCCTGTTCACTGACATGAGAAAAAAATAGGCACACATTCATGATTTAGAAATAAGATGAAGACTATTCAATAAAGTCTGAAATACAAATGTAGTGACCGCTTCAATATCATGATCATCCCATTAATATGGCGAATTATTATCTCCAGTATAATGTAAGTAAATTTATCTCTATTTGACACCTTCATAATGAGGCGGAAACACTAGGTCCAAAACGCGATCAACATACCGAGGCTTAACTGAAAACATAGTAACAATCGCTTGTTCCATCCATCATTGTTTGAAACAGCGTGTTTGCAATACCTTTCAGCGATGTTTTGCAAGCGCACTGTACCGGAGTACAGTTAAACATATGAACAATGACTGTCAAGCAGAGATCAGCAATATTACATTTACATTTAGTTGGCCTTAACCTCCTAGAATGTTAAATAATTTATTTTGTCAGTAAATGCTTGTTTAAAAGACCATTACTCATGAGATGACCGTCCAGTTCTGTTTTGCCTTCCTTTAAATTCCAAACAGTGTTGCGATTTCACAATTCTTCGAGTGAGGTTATAACAGTTTAGAAATGTGCAGCATAAAATAATCTATGTCTCAGATGTTAACAATAATACAACTGTGTTTAATAATTTGATGATCCATAAAAACAGACGGGAAGATACTGATAAAGTCTTACCGTATTATGAGATAACAACAAAGTAAATACGGAAATGGGAAATATTATCAAAGTACAAAATGCTGGTTAAGCAATCAAATACCTGCAGAGTGTTTTAACAGACTAATTGTTCCTTCTTGATAACTAGTTTTTAATTCGATACAGACAAACAGTAAGGGTGTAGATCAGTTTTTCACGAAGATGTTATTGCTGACTTAGGCCAAACAGATGAAATATGTGAATTTAGTGAACTTATACATTTAGATAATTATAATAAGTGACCAATCAGTTACGGGTCAGAGCAAGTAAAGGTACATTATCAATTCAGGGCCTCACAAAAAGGATCCCCGGAGCCTAAAAATGGAGGCAAAAAATGAAAGAAGTTCCGATTAAAAGAAGAGAGAAAATCAAATGGTGGGGTTACAGGGTAAAAGTTTAAAAAGTACGCCATTTGGCAAGAGAGTCTGTCAGATAAATGAGAATGTAAGTCTAGAATCGATGGAGACTCCTATTCAAGCCATGAGTGAACCAAGTCATAATTCAAGAGTCTGTGTGACGTGCGTAAACTTAATACTTTTTTCTTATTTACTTTTTCTGATGATGTACATGCGTTTTATTTCTAATCTCTATTCACTAAGATCTTGATAAAATCAATATCAGTCAAAAGGGCATGTAGGTGGACGCGAATTAAATACATTAGGGGTGATAATAGAGCCTAATTAAAAATCCTGAAGATCATGAGCGGCTGACAATTTTTGCCAGACAAGACGCCTTCAACAGAATCTTTTCCATATTTACCTCAGTTTGTACTAAACGAAAATCTTTCAGAGCAAATTAAATTGACCATAACTTTGCCATTTCTTGAGATATTTTCATCAAATAACTTTTATTTTGCTCAGAAATCACAGTTCTTTCTGGATATTTCCAGAATAGTGTTACCTCTAGTACATGTAAGTGTGTGGTATACAAACATAGAACAATTAATACAGCTCACAGAAAATACATACACTGTACTTAATACTCATGAAGACAAGACAATGTAACTTATCATAATATCAAGTTTTAATCAAAATTTCAAGTTCTCTTTCAAGTGATCTTATTACACGATGGTTCATAAAAGTCAGGGATCCATCAGGTAAGAACTTCTGAGTTACCAAACAAACCCTGTCAGCTTTTAATGCAGCCTCAGCTGGCTGGTTTAAAACACGCAAGTATTCCTGTAAATATCGAATCAATAGTTTTAAAACATGTTCGGCTAATACCCGGTTCTCTTCTTTATGACAGATTAATGTAAATCCACTATTTCCGGCGCCCAACCAAACCACACATTTCTCTGTAAAGAATGGTTTATCTTTCGCTAGTCTAAGAAATCCAAGTTCGAATTCCGGAAGTTGATCATCCTGAGTTAACGCTTGCATTTCCTCTTCAGTGCTCCTATTTAACACAGATCGTCTAAACTGATATTCCGAATGGACCTGTGAAGAAAGAACAGTGCGATTTGATTTGATTGTTATGCTTCACTGTTAAACAATTATTTTCGGAAATAGATCTGCTGATAAACTATAGTTAGACCTCAATTATATGGATCTCGTCATCAAAACAATCATTTTTTCGACTGATTTTCAATAAACATGTATTTTAGCTTGTTTATGATACCACCTCAATGTCAAGGTTATTTTATGATTCCAAAGGAGGTCGTAAACATGATCGAAGTTTTACTGTACATGATTATGATGTTAGCCAATCGTGAAACACTTTCATCTCGGAGAAACAATCAAATTTCAAAACAGTACACGAATGTGAAACGTAAGCATCTCAATGGTCTAGATTTAATTGATTTGTCTACGGGCCTGATATGTGCTTCAAACTTCAGCTATTTTCGAACAAAGGTCACATTAAAATGTGAAACAAATTGAAAAACTGTTAAGATATATCACTATAATTACTCTTGAACAAATATAAAACATACAAAGACGGTTTAAGATGGGACGGAGCTAATGCTGGTCCCTTGTAACATGTGGCTAGCATAACGGAAACAAATCTGTATTATAATAGATAAATTATATTCAGCGTCTAAACACTGCACAATAATCCATAAGGGATCGTCTGAGATTTAACCGGTTTACACCCTGGAAATAGGGGCAACTCCACGCCAAATCAACGGTTCACACCTGGATTTAGTCCCCAGCTTCCTAACAAAATCCTGTATCCACCCCTGGTTTATGTATTCTAATTCAGATAAAATCAATGGCCTTGGAAGACAGCATCTATGATCGAGTGTTCACAATCTAGATATATATCTCAACTAGTCTCAAGTGCCAAATATTATAATCATAGCTTTCAAGAATCATTATTGTGATATGATGAAGGTTAACAAACTCTTACACTAAATAACCGCGATGAAAACCTGAGCTTAAGCGCTATCAGATGTAAAAAAAAGTTGTTGTTTTTGTATCAATCGCGGGTGCAAACCAGAAATCGAACTAATGACCCTGAGCACAGTAAGCGGGCGCTCGCCCATGTTGCCAGTGTACATCGAAGTGTGTCATGCTCTTCCAACCACTACATCATACATGTACATCAATAAATCAGTGCTTAATATTGGGCTTTATTTTTTCACATGGTGACCCTTATTCACAGGTGGTTGTTGAATCAGATTTTAATGGCAAAGACCTGTATTATACATGTATAGTACAGGTCTTTGTTAAAAATGGTAAAAATCAATCATGGAAAGATTAATGTGTTCAGGATGGACAGGACCTAGAAATCTACATTCAATGCCGCAGTATAGCGCCTTCAATCGCCTGTTAATACAATATAATTTATATGATAATAACTTCATTTGCCTCATATTAGTATGATAAGTCTTATTTCTTAACAATAAACAGAGGTTATTGAAGCTCCTTGATAACTTTAAGTGTCTGTAATAAAACGTATAATGTTCTAGAATCTGGAATCATTTGATTCTAATCTGTTCGCTTAACACGCTCTGTATCACCAGTTGTTTACAAACAGATAATATAATCGAGGTAAATCATACTACAACACCGGTATAAATTTACTAACCTGGGAAGCTACGAATTCAATATTCGCTTTTCTTTCCACCCTAATCGCTGTGGCAGTTCGTTCATCTTCGATTTCACTTTCGTCTGCTCCGTATGTTTGGTGAAATAACACTTTACATTGTCCTGGAAACAGCGTGTGAATTATGAAGGCGTACACCATTATTTCCGGGATCTGAATAATTGTTTGTTTACTACGACACCGGTTGAATTTACATTCTGATGTCCTCGGACTTTACTCTACATTTATTAGCCACTAAGATGCCCTTATTTATAAATACATTGTATTGTATGAGTCAACGTATCCAGGCGCGTAGCTGCCTATACGCGAGTACGCGGCTGATTCCACATGATTCTGACAAAAAAAACCACCAAAATCAGGAATTTTTTAAAATCACAAAAATCTACTTCTTGAGAACTACATTAATGACCCTGAAATCGCCTTGAATGCACCAGATTGCACCATTATTTTCAAAATTTTTCGGGGGAACATGCCCCCGAACCCCCCTAGATTAATCCCGAATCCACATCCATGGAGGGCTAGCTACGCGCCTGGTATCTATACAGTAAATTAATGAGTTTGATCAATACAGTTTATATTTAAAATTACATATAATTAAACAAAATTCTTGTGAACAGGTATTTGTGTAAATCATGCAACATAGAGGCTCACAGGGAAGACCGGGCTTGTCCAACTGTGTTGCCTGTTTAAATAAAGTCATTATGTTATGTTATGTTAAAATAGTACACAATACATGTAGATTTCTAAATGTATTTGAAGATCTGGACCTGGAAAATTTGTTTGATTTTACACGAGATTTCATGTCACACATAGCAGGGTCTTTAAAAATCTATTTTTGTGACCCTGCTCAGCAATCTATTCTACTCGAAAGAAACTGGAGACAATGCATAATATATAATTGAGGGTTGAAATACTTTATCAATATTATAATTGCAATACTCCTAGCAATAGATCTATATAATTATATACCTAAAATTACTACACTTATGTACATGTATTTCAGTTTGATAACCGATAACTCGATACAAAGTTATTCAAAATGCCTTACTCCAAAGACCAATAGATAATTAATGCATGTGCTTCGGTTTAAATAAAAATCACGATTAACTACGTATTTTGTTTGGTTGTCATTAATATGTTAATCATCATCATCAGTTCCGACGATAGCTCTGGTACTTATATGTAAACTGGTCTGGTTCCCTGCCTAATCTGGTTCTTAAGGCAACGTAACTTGTCAGGGACAGGTCACTACACACTTAATGTATGCGAACAATCTAGCGTTCATTTATATGTGTTTTATAATATACGCTTTTTAATTTAAACTTAATTGTTAATTACGTATGTATCATGTTTAGTTCTATCAATTAAAAACCTACATTTGTATACTATACTATATATGTATAGTATAGGTCTTTGTTTTTATAAAGTATGTACCTTTTTTATTAGTATTCCATAAGGTACATGCATTTCTGTATAAAATGTATATATAATTTATATGTATTTGTCTTTTCTGTTCAGTAAATCTATCAACATTCAATGCTATATGACAGTTTATTCTGTTTCAAATAGTCATTAATGTTTGTTTCTACTTGTTGTATTTAATCGATTATGTTCAATTGTTCCCCTTCCTCCGTCATGTCTGTTTACTTTATAATAATTATTGTTTATTTTGTTTAGGATGCTAAATTCAATTCAATTATGCAAATGTACATGTATTTATACTACATGCATTCTGTTTTGTTGCGTATTTATTTTGCTTATCATGAATGCCATTTGTTCAGTACTATGTTTTATTTGTTCGTTTTTATTTATTTTGTTCAGTACTTTATATTATCTTCTATTTTGTTGAGTACTTTGTAGTTTAGATGGTTCGTTTTATCTCATTCGGTTCACCTTCGGCTGATTCCGTACGTCCATTAGACGGAATCACCGGGTCGAGCAATCGTAACTCGGGCATTTCCGTAACTGAGAAATACGCACTTTCTTTAGACAAACGCCGAGGAGTTCCGAGTGCGGGTCGAGGTGTGCTGGGTGATTTATTATATTTGTTTACTATACGACTTGCCTCCTCTAATATACGTTATCTGTATCATTTTCTTTATTCACATGTTTGTTTATTTGTTTGGTCCGAGGCTACTTATTCCAGATTTGTTAATTTTGCTATTTTGCAGTAACAGTTGTTGCTGGCTGTTTTCATTCTGTTTCATTTTGTTTTGATTGCATTTTTTGTATAATTAATTTCAACTTTGTTCACATTGCATTGTTTTGTTTTTTCGATTACGTACGGCTAACATAATCGTCTAAAATGGCATACAATCAAACCTGACAAAGGCCAAAAAATGGGAGAAAGACTTACCGTTGGCCTGTATTGACAGGTTAATTATCATTTTTCCAAATAAGTGTGCGTTATGAGCGGCTGTTAATGACAGGAGGTCGGTATTCAGGTTTGATCGTATACTATACAACTAACTAAACTATTGATCTATTTTTTGAACGAATCTTTAAACTGGTTCATGTATAACTTTGCAGATGAATCTCGAGCCACCACAGGTAAAGCTATGATCATGTAGGCTTGTGACTGCCAAAATCTTTAATGCTTATTAATTATTACTACCAGAGATATATGCTTTAATTAATCAAACTCGTCGCACCGGTTACGTCATGCTTTGCTACTAAACTGGTTCCCGTTGACTTGTTTGTACCTTTGGTGCACTGCAACATGGAACAGAAACCAGTTTAGCATAACTGATCAAGGGAAGTAACCGCTGCGAGGGAGTTTATGCTTTATTAAGTTGGTTGCTAGATAATTAACCATTCTGCGGAAGCGAAGGTCCTGGGATAGAGAAAAATTAACCCTGTTTAGGGTTTATTGACCAAAATATAAGGACACATAGGCTTGAAAAATCTTTTAACTTCTTTCTAGACTTATAATTACCTTGTTCAGAAATCGTAACTATTCGGGCATTTCCGTGACTGAGAAACACGCAATTTTCTTTAGACAAACGCCGAGGAAGTTCCGACTGCTTGCTGAAAATACGAGGTACGATTCGTCCCCAAACATTTTCGTTCTTCGCACTTCGACATTGGAATATGTAGGCCTGAAGCACAGGGTGGTCGAGTAACTGCAAATCACTTACTCTTTGACATATGCTACTTTCATGTCACATTAACATAGAACCATGTTCGCTTTTGCAATTTCTCTCATTGCAATGAATTACGGACTGTTTCTTTTCAAAGCAACTGTGTTTTAAATGCTTGTATAGACCTGTGGAAAAGTTTCTTTAATATTTTAATAAACCTGGTGATATTGCCACATGAACATTTTTATTATGCACATACGAATTTTAACGAAACGTGAGATGTTAGTTTGAATTTCTTATATCAAAAGCATCTGTCTTAGGAACGAATCTATTGCTTTTATGATATGTTATTATGTCATAGAGCATCAGATCTGGAAGAAGCAGCTATAGTTGGATGATATGATAATCCAGCAATCAATCTTTCATGGCCTCACAAGACAGAAAAAAAACAGCGTTTAGCTGTATATAATCTGTCTACTATATCTACCTAGGTCTATATTTACCTTCTGTTGCTATCATATCATAGTGCAGTTTGTAACGAAGCATGATTTCTATGTTGTCTGTCGTTGTTGGAATTATCCAGGGTGCACCTGTTGTGATTCAGTCACTGTCTTGGCAAAAAGTCAAGTATTACTAAAAATACTAAAAAATAAAAACACAACGCCAACATGCAGTTCATTAAAGATGCAGACCTTGTTTCTTACTGTACACGCAACTTTATCCAAACTAATCCAAATTTTTTTTTCTCAAACTCAAACGGTTCGTATGTCAAAGTTTAGATTTTTTTTTTGGAAACGGAAGTGACGTATGCTATCAGGAATTTAGACATAGGTCGGAAAACACTTTTTGAAGAATTTTCTCAATAAGAGATCTATACTGCTAAAAAACCGGTACAATAATGCTGAATAAAAATATGTTTCGTTGGTAAGAACTCTTTAAAGAATTACTGAACCTATTTTTGACAAACAATGGGTAGAAAGAAGAAAATGTCTGCACCTTTAACAGCTTCTTTGCGTGCCGCACTCTCAATCTGTTTCGTTCCGTTCTTTCTGACGCTTTTTTTCTCCAGATATGCCAAAAAGTAACGCACGCTATAAAACAACTGTTTACTGTCATATCGCAGAAGACTAAACCCGGCATTCTCCTTTTTTCTTTTTACTTCGAATGGCTGGGACATATAGTGCTACCCCTGTCCGTCCGTCCGTCCATGTGTCCGTCGGTCCCGGTTCAAAATTTGGTGTCCGAGTGAAAACTCAAGAAATATTTCATGGATTGGTGGTTTCATATTTTACATGAAGTTGAATAATAATAAAATTCAGGTCAGCTTCAAAATCAAAACATTTTCACAGGAGTTATTGGCCCCTTTTTACTTAGCTCTCAGCGGGGCATTCGTGTACTCTGGGCACATTTCTAGTCTTTTTTGCTAGGCTACTCGTATACATAGTTATGTGCACATACTGAAAAAATAACCTGTTAGTTTTATTCTGTATATACTTTATACTTTCTGACCAGGTAAGAAAAAAACGTCATTTTACGGTTACCCGACCGACATTTGTCTTTAAGTGTCAACCACAAAGTTTCTAACGGAAAGTACGAAAATATGTGGGGACGAATCGTAACATGTATTCTTTGATAAGGTGTTCTGAAACAAAATTTGATATGAAAAGTTTTCTAATTGTCCTAATTATAACTAATTATCCTAAGACATAAAATGGTTTGTTCTGATTACCCCATTTGCCCTTTTTTGCCCGCGACCTTAGACTTTTTATAAGACACGAATTGCATTGTGGGCCTCTACCAAATTTGTTGTGCAGCCATGACCCGCAGGATAAAAATGACCTTGCCCCTGATGGTCATTTGATTGTGCAAGGCTGCAGTGGTTGTCAAGCGAGCGATATAAGGTCACCATGGCCCTCTTGCTTACCTTTCCGCACACTTTCAAAAGCCAAAAATATCCGCGACTTACCATATTTTCAATAAGCAAGGAATGCCTTATTTTGACGGAGTTACCCCAAACATGATTACTAATATCTATAGCCTCACCTGGAAACGTGACAGAATGCATTAACAAATTTATCGACAGGTGGCTAACATGGTCCCAGTTTCTGTAGATGTCATAAATAACGATACTTAGGAAGTCAATTATTTACTGGATGATGGCAATAATACAACAAACGGTCTCATGATATGTTTTGACTGATTGTTAGTTTTACTGGAAAAAAAACATTCCACACGTAAAAACCTATGTTCTTGAAATTTGAAATTGGGATACATAAATCGATTACGATTTTAGAGATCGATTTTAATTGAGTTTGTAAAGTTTTGGGTCAAGATGGAGTTCTTATAAATGGGGTAATAATTGGGTTTGTGAAATAAAGGTCAAGATGGAGTTTGTGCAATAGGGGTCCCAAGATGGAGTTTGTGCAATAGGGGTTAAGATGGAGATTGTGCAACAGGGGTCAATGTGGAAGTTTTGCGAAAGGGGCCAATATGGGTTTTCTGAAATAGGGGTCAGAATGGAAGTTATGGAAAAGGATTAGAAAATTTGAGCGAATGGTATAAGATAATGGTATAAGAAAATATGGTGTGTGGGGTAGATAAGGGTCTGAAAGTAGGATACATGATGAACTTTTAATAGGGTATAAGGGTAGTCCTGTCAAACATTCAGTGTACATGATGTGCAACCTTAAGAATAATTACCTTAGACCTTTTTCATTATACTCAAAGACGTTTGCTATTAAGAGAGCATGTAATACAAACAAAATGTATAAAAAATAAACAAATGTTTTTCTTTTGTAGAACACATACAGGTATTCGTATACTGGCATCCTATGTAATACATGTACATTTTGTATATTTGTTTGTACTTTAATATAAGCATTTATTGCACACGTATTGGTGGTATATACGCATGGGAAATAATAGTCTGTCTTGGATCTAAGCAACCGACAGTTCTCATAGATAAAACACGCGAACTGGAAACAACCGATTTCAGTTGTAATATTGCACGTGTGTATATAATTATATATTAGTCACATGCATATAATATTATATGATAATCACGTGCATATATTTAAGTCGCGTGTATATATTTAGCTGTCACGTATTTATATATATAATAAAAGTAATGATAAATATGTACATGTGTTATGTGTAATATCACGTGCATAAATGTGATGATTATGTTATGTTTTGTGCATTTGTCTAACTGTCACGTGCACATATATAATAATAGTCACGTGCATGTAATAAGTAGATAAATGTTGTTATTTATCCTAGTTTATATCATAGAATAACTTATTAATACATGATAGATATTGCATATGTTAAATGCTATAGACAAACATTGTGATATGTCTGTCTTCAAACTCTACAAGGTCAAGATGGTGATCTCAAGGTCAAGATGGTGATCTCAAGGTCAAGATGGTGATCTCAATATGCTGTACAGTACAACCTCTCCAAAGTAACACCCTGTCGGAGTAGCCAAATTATGTTGTTATTGAGAGGTTGTTGCTCTAAAGAGGTTAAATCGTTCCGTGGGGAAAAGTTGCTGTTGTTGAAGGGAAGTTGTTGCTTAAGAGAGAGTCGCTCTGAAGAGGTTGTACTGTATATATAATAAATACACATTTCACACGAACACTATCAAAGTAAAGGTATTTTTTTTTCCATAAAATTTAGAGAGGTTGACTGTATATTAGAAGAAACGCAATCCAGCTTATGACAACTAATACAGCTTATGACAACTAGGTTGATTAAGATATTGTAAAATTCGAGCATCTAAAACACCAGTCTGGTTCCCGGACGTATTTTACTATTACCCTAGTGTAAGGGGAAGGAACTCCAGACTGCTAAAACACAAGTAACTGTTCAACACAGCTCTTTAAAAAGACTTAAAAATACTGAATTAAATGCAAAACTTTTCAGGCGTGAGACAACGGGACCTTGAGAACATTACAATTGGCCTGTTTATAATTACATGTACATGATATTTTAGTTGATAATCCATTTTTTTAAACATTAGTAAGTTTTGAACTTTATTGTTTCTTCAAATCAGTGCTATGTTCTTTTATAAAATGTTGTAAATTGCCGTTTTTGTGCCCTCGCCGTGCGTCCGTCCGTTCAACTTGATTTGATTTCTGAGCGATAACTCAGAAAACATTTCATGGATTGGTTTCATATTTTACATATAGGTGTATAATAATAAAATACATGTCAAGTTCAATTTCCGTTAAAATCCAAGCATTTTCACAGGAGAAATGGCCCCTTTTTACTTCTCTCATTTTGACTCTCATTCTAGTTTTAATTCTAAATACAATGTACATGTACATGTATGTACGTTTTCATTACCCTGACACATGCGCGCGTTTATTTTTTATGGAAAACATGTTGAAAAGCAAACGAAAGCCCCTTCCCCCACGTGTGTGCCATCCATTACAAAGACACTGCTTTGTGATTACGTTAAATGTTGTTCTTAATTGCACGTGTTAGCCCTTAAAAATAGTCCCGCTTTTAGACGCTTCTATTATACGTACAAAGCCTGTTCCAATAACAGTGCATACAGAATTTTAGTATACATGTATAAAGGAACTGACAAAATGATTGTGTTACAGTAACACCCTAATATTAAGACCACACTTAGAAAAAAAATCAAACGGGCTTAAATATTGTTGTTTTCTCATTACCAATTTGAATTATGGAATACAGTGCAACCTCTCCAAAGCAACATCCCTTGGGAGTAGCAAAATTGTATTGTAGTTGAGAGGTTGTTGCCGTGAAGAGGTTAGATTAATAAATGTAGTTAAAACCATGCTGTTGTTGAAAGGAGATTGTTGCTCAAGAGAGGTTGTGCTGTAAATATTAATAACCCACCTCCAAAATAAGGGCCGTTTTATTGAGATAATCTTAATTTTGATACGGTCACTTAGCAGGGTTTTACTGTAACTATCTTCTTACACAAATATTTCTAGTAAATTGTTTTGCTTTTCGATTCCAATGCTGCGCAAAATAAATATCATTGCATAGTGTATACTTTGATGTTTATTTTGAGCAAGTAATGTTGTTAATACACATATAATTGTTTTATTATCTTCCAAAGCTGTCGAGTAAAGCTCACATTATCTTATACATTTGTAATTTTATTACATGTGGCGTACACCTGAGTAAATTTGCTACTTGTTATGTAGGCAGTAAAACGTTTTTTTTTCGTTCATATGACATTTCCCCCATTTTTAATGCGCCCCATGCATCATATGATGCAAGGTGATATAGTGATTGCCTCGTCCGCCCGACCATACGAGGCTAAGCCAAGCTGCGATCGGGGACAAAACAGTTTCTTGTTACACTATTTACATGGACACTAACAATGCTGGTTCCTGGTACAGTGATATTTTCCCACTTTTTACATGCCCTGGATCCTGGTACAGTGATATTTTCCCACTTTTTACATGCCCTGGATCCTGGTACAGTGATATTTTCCACTTTTTACATGCCCTGGATCCTGGTACAGTGACATTTTCCCACTTTTTACATGCCCTGGTTCCTGGTACAGTGACATTTTCCCACTTTTTACATGCCCTGGAGCCTGGTACAGTGACATTTTCCCACTTTTTACATGCCCTGGATCCTGGTACAATGACATTTTAGTAGACATTTTAATAGACAATTACCGCGCTGGTTCCTAGTACAATTACATACTTCACAATTAAATATCTATTAACGGTACATATGTAATGCGTTCTTTGCGCTTTATATGTTGATTTGTGCATTTCTTAATCGTTTTTATTATTTCCTTTGTCGACACACTGGCGAAATCGTCTATCGGGAACCAGTCATTCTTCTGAAAAACAGCTTTCTACAGACTGGTACACATTGCAGAATCATCTATTATTCCCTTCTTACTGGCAATGCTAGCATAGCTGTATTTTCCTTGGGGCCTTGTCAAAAAAGATCCTAACATCGCATTGCAGATCTGCAAGTCTGTTTCTAGACATCAAGGCTTCAAGCAGACTGTAGATGTTTTATTGTAGCTGATTGATTGTGTTATCAGACATTGTAAGCAAAACGTTACTTCCATGTTCTCTCTGTGCCATTCCGTATAAAACAAGGTTGATGACAAAGAAACAGCACTTTTCTATAACCGAAGACAAATTCTATAAAAACAATGTAAAGAAATTTTATAAAACTTTGTACAATGGAAATACATGTTACACCAATGAAAACATAATATTTGTCTGTGAAATTTGTATCCAAAATAAGCCGGAAAGTGGCCCGTATTAACTACCCCCTCCCACCCCAAGTTTCCTTGTAAAACTATTTTTTCGAAGAACATTAATTTTAAATTTAAAAGCAACACACATAAGTTCAAGGCCAAATGAAACAGTTTTTTTTCTGGAAATTTGTGTCAGTGAAAAAATCCACATGATTTATATGGGTCATCTTGCAGAGCCGCCGTTGAAGAAAATACTTGAGTCAATTGGGAGAGGTGTAGTTGACTAAAGATTTACTTGCTATAGGCCTATTCGAAAATGTATTGATAATGATTAAAATAGGCAGACACAAGTTCCTGGTCCCCGCTAGAACGACATACCGATCCCTGACTTTTGTTCGACCGATCTTTTAAAAAAAAGTTCTGCCGACCCATATTTGATGGCATGTTAGAGGAAGCCAGATGTTTTGTTTTGGTCGAAATACTTTTATCCGAATATAGCTTAGTTATTGGTAAATTTTGAGACTCTGCTCAGAATAAACCAATCAGATTTATTCTTTAGGGTCTATTTTTAAAGACTTGAAATGATTTTTTCAGGGAGTTTTACGTACACAGGACAAAGTATTGATGTCACAATTCCAGAGATGCCAAGATTCCATTGAAGAATTAAAGAAACAGAAACCATGGTATGAAGTTTATAGTGATGACGAGGATTATGACGAAGAATACGAAGATGGCGGGAGACACTGGGAAGACTGGGAAATTGATGGTAAGGCTGAAATTGTTGGTCAAGTTTAGTGTTCGAGAAACAACCGGAAGGAATTTGTCTATTTTGTTGTAAAATTGACCAATGAGATCGGCCCCAAGATGCTACTTTCTCATTGGTCAGTTTATGATATGCTATAAGAAATTATCCAATCAAATGCTTCGGTTAATCAGATTGGTGTGTTCTCCAAGCTCACCATCATTATCAGACTCGGGACACACCTTTCCCGTTGATCAGTAGTTTGAAAAAGCAAGGGACAACCAAGGTTTATTGAGCCGTATACTAGTATGTCACAGATCGAATATGTAACACATGTGTGATATCGATATATTCGTCCTTAAAATGACATACACATGTATGTCGTATGTAACATTATCGTCTGCTCATTTTGACAGTCAAAATAATAAACGTATATGTCACATACCTTAATTGTGATATAAAATAATGGAACTACGAAGTATAACTCGCCTTTACTTAAAGCAGGGTGTAAAAGAAAAAAAAGAAAAATGAAATTTCCAAACACTGAAATCCGGCTCAAAGATCTAATTAAATACTAGTGTAGCAGTCTATCTCTGATAACATCTAGCTTTGTTTCCACACCTGATAACAATGGTGAATGTTGGCAGTTATTTATGAAATTACAAGTTAGAAGAACTGGTTGGCACCGGTAGAACTCTTGTTCAGTTAACTGCACATGTAAAAATAGGCTGAAGTACAACATACGCTTGAGCATACTGACTTTTTATGTGATTTCTTTTTTGAGGGTAAGTTTTGGTTTTGGCCCTTGCAGCTAGTTTAAATCTCTTGTAACTTCAGTACAGACCGTTCCAAGGCGGTTACCTATTAAGGTGGATACGGAATATTGTGTTACGTCCCTCATGTTTTGTATGTTACTATATGTTGCCAGAAAATTTTGGGTTTTTGGATGGGTAATATTATTGGGAATGTGTTTTTGTTGAAGTAGATCTATGTGTCTTTTTCTAGGAGTCATATTCTTATCTATAATAGTTAATCATGCTTTGTTGCGTTGTCAATTTTGTCAGATGTTGCCTACTTTGCAGGAGGTAAAAGCATCGATTAGATTGAAATGCACGTGCATATAACTGCTGAATAGTGACTTATGAAAATAGACGCCATTTTGATGAAAAACAAGTGTGTTTGTTTCGGCTATGTACAGGCTATACTTGTACCTTTTTTAAAATGGCTCCAAATATCTTATTTATGCTTGTTTTCAGAATTTGAGAGAAGAGACACACGTGATAACGAATTACGATCGTCTGCATTAAATAGCACTGATGCCAGACGAAGTTATCATTCATCAAAGTCATCTCAAAGACCTGTATTCACCAAAGATTCGCAGCGTGTTTCTATGACAAGTATAGAATAGCGTGATTTTGAACTTTTGAGATCCCGTCCACGTCACACGTATGACGTCATCACTTTTGCTGACTATCGTATTAATTGCTCTTTGTGATAAAACCATAATGCTGACTAGCTCTATTTTTGTTATCAGTAGTTTGCCTTTGTCACATGATTTCGGCTGAATTTCAATTAAATGATCGAATACTTTGATTATACTGTAAACGTCACAGACGCTTGTTTAGAAAAAAATTACCCCACCCACCACGTTCGCTCTTATGACTACCAATACATACAAATACTAGTATTGATATGTATTGATAGTCATAAGAGCGACCGTGGTGGGTGGGGTAATTTTTTCTAAACAAATGTCTGTGGTAAAAGTGTGCTGCAATCATTGTTTTATAACATTATCTGTCACTGTCTCTATCCAGAGTTGTCGTCCCTAGTCACTCTTTAATATGAATGATAATGAATGACAACTTTGGATCCATTGAGATTGCATCAACCAATCAAAAACGATCAGTTACCAGACAGTATTGTGAAATTGTCATTTTTTAAACATTGGCGTTCGGAATGCCTGGCAGCTCTTTTGGTCTTTAAGTCGTCATTACCATTAGTATCAAGTCACGTGATACATGTATGGAATTCAAATGACTGTCAGACTACCATCATTAGTAGTATATTTTTTATTACAAGCTATATATATTGTCAACATATGTATGCTTATTGTATGTAACATACAGTTCGAGGGTTCAACGCAACAGTGTCGTAACTTATATTGAAATGAGAACAAGTTACTACAGTGTTGCGCTGAGCCTTCGAGTTGCTGAAATATCAAATATTTCTTCTAATTTTGCCAATTTTTTGTATTATTATTATTTGTTAAAAAAATTGCGATAGGAGTAGATTCTACTTTAAATGTGTGTGCCATATAAGAATCTAGACGTATTAAGACCTATCAGTAACTTCATAAAGTCTCACAGTGTCTGCATGTCATACATGCATTTTTGTTCATATTTGAACTATTTTACTTCATGATAAAATAATTCAGAGGTGCATTTTATCACAAGCAGGAGTTACGGACCTTTGATAGAAAAAATGATCTTTAATAAGATTTCTACAATGTACTTTTAAGTTAGTATTCTCAAATTCGATTCCTAAACTACCTGATTTTTTTAATTTGTCACAAAATGTAACTCTTTTAAATTATTTATTTAGTAGAATCTATGGTATGGTTTGAATTTTTAAATTCTTGACGTTTTAAATGATCCTGGTCACATTTATTTCTGTATTAACTCATGTCTAAGAATTTTGTCATTTATAATAATGCTTGTGATTTTTTAACACAACTTTTGAGAATGAGTGAATAGTGAACATTCTGTGTTTGAATTGTGCAATAATTTAATCACAGTTACCTGTGAATTTAATTAGGCTAAAAATTATATTATTGGTGTCAGTTTCCACTAACATTCCTAGAAAATTAAGATTCAGTTAAAGTTGGTCAGCAGAACTAGATTCTATTTTTCTTGAATATAGTTTTTTTATGTCAGAGATAGTATCTAAAGTACATTTGAAAAAATATCATAAAGAAAAAAATCGACCCAGAATGAGAAAACTAGCTGGTAGTAAACAAAATTGATCAAGTTAGGCGAACCTAGAATTTTGAATGCTTAATATCGTAATTTTATTTTTAAATTATTAAAAGTCTGTCTTGGTTCATTCCTCATGTTGTATTTATTGATATTTTATTGAGTGTGACAAATGTCAACTCCAATTATGCAAATATATACTTTTAACTGCCTAGCAATTTACAGTAAAAACCGCACATAGCTACTGTCTTAATATTAAGATTGCCTTATTATGAAAACCACTTACCTGATCCAGACTTGAGACTCAATTTGTCTGACAAGGCTTAAAGGCAGATGAGGAATTGAAAATAATTATCAGTTTTAGATCATACAGTAAATGTGCGGCACCATAAGTGGTATGCGTGGGATCTGGTCAGGTTCTGTGAGGTTTTACTGCATTACATTTATTTGCTAGCTGAAAATATGTTTTATGCAGGAGCATGTATTTGACTGCCTAGTATTGTATTAAGATTTTGCGAATCCAAAGAAATTAAATTTTATGCAAAATGATCCACAGGGTTGCATTTGTATGTATATACTCAAAGAAACTTCATTAATGAATATCATTTATTGTTCATTCACTAACATTTTGGAAGGTGAATTAATTAGTTGTGTCGGCGAGTCTGGTTTCTTTCTAAATGTTGTAAATGATTGCATTATTTGAAAATATGCCCCAGGGGGAGGGGCTAGAAGTTTCGTTATTACAGTCAAACCTGTTATTTAGAACAGACCTTTGAATAAAGGCCATCTGTCCTTAAAAATCACATTTTGTATATACCTAGGTGGCCTTTGTTCACAGGTTTGACTGTATATTTAGGTGTTTGATTGAAGACATTGTATTATTTTCGTATGTTGTGTGTATTGCCTTCTTGTTATGATGATGAAATAAATTTTAATTGGCAACGTAGTATTTCAGTATCATATATTTTGATAACCTCGTTCCTAGATCTAATATAATGTACCAACCTCTAAACTAAATCTGAGGAGCTTAGGCCAAATAGGTCTCTAGTAACAGCCCAGACAAGGTTTGGTTACGGACAGAGGCACCACCATGTGTGAAGCAAAATACCCCCTTTTCGAAGGGGGTGTAATAAATAAATCTCAGTTTGTATACAGAAAGATAACAAAAAGGTCACATAAATTAGTCAATGTATTTATTTACAAAATGATCCATAACAGAAAATATTTGGCCTAGCAAATAGATAAGAGGTACTAGTATTGTGAGATATATCAATGTAAGAGAGTCAAATCAGTTAGTGAACAATAAACCGGTAACCAGTCATCAAGTACTAACATTAATAGTAGACCGGGCATCAGTAAAAACATCTTAATGTAGACTGAGCATCAGTCAACCATATTTCACTTCAGACTGGGTACCATTGTTATGAAATCCACAATATTACTCTCCATTGCCTTTTAAGTAAATAAAAAACTGGCCGCTATTAAAGGGACAACAGCATAAAATCATTGGAGAAAAAGGGATTTATGTACATTAAACCTCTTGCAGTGAGATCCCTTAATTACCTCAAACAGACGCAATATCAATCTTCAATAATAAAGAGTTCCTCACATTACTGTCACACAATATCTAATAGAGTAAGTCATGAAACAAGTTGATTCCAAGTAAATCCATTTTATCCTGTTTCTACAATATCTTTAGACCTAATGGCTTTTATCCTGTCACTAGGTCACATGGTCTGCTTAATTTCATCACTTTGTATTCCTACACACCGTAGTCCGCTTGTTATAAAACAAAGTGTGTTTTTTATATTATAAAGTGATACAATGGTTTGTAAATAAAGTGGATGTTTATTTCAGTTCTCAATGTATTCTGGGAGTTTTTATTCGAAATAGCGTGACAATTGTATGGGACTGTAATATTGTTGCTGTAAAAGGCTGTAAAAAAAATATGCATGACATGCGTTTTTTAAATTCAAGTAAATAGAGTTTTGAGACCTATTTTGTTGTAGAAACAGATATTTTAATGCAGAAACAAGATAAATCGACTACATGGTTGGTGCCGAGATGGAGAAGTTTATCCAGTTCGGCATGATGATGAAAGCTAAAATAGGCTCGCCATCTTCATCTCAGCACCAACTAAGTATTCATTATATAGCTGACTAGTTATATGAGCCCAAATCTCTCCTCGTACCATGTGTGGAAACAGTTCAGCTGGCTTACCACGAGTCGGTGGTTCTACCCAGGTTAAAGCTTAGGGTATTCTTCCACCATAAAAGCTAGCTGTTGGTGTGACATTATACCCCAGTGAAACAAGAGTGCTAAGAGCGTAACCAATGCTAATCTATTCAACGCCTCAGTGAGATCTATCCAGCTATGAAGTTTCATGTTGCTACATCGTTTAGTTTCTGAGTTGCGAGCTACATTAAAGAACAGACAAGCAAAATAGATACATAATCATTCTTGTCGATTAAAGGAGGGGGGGGGGGGGGGGAATAAGAACCACTGATATGACTATCCAAGGGAGATAATTGAACAATCCATATGTCAAGAAATCACCTCCAATTTGATTTAATATGAAAAATATGCATAGTACACCATGTAAAATGATTTAATTGTCTGGAGGACACACTAAAGCACTCATCTAAAATGTTTAGCACTATATGAATAAAACAAAGGGCAGTGCCACCATGCCCTTCTAAAAGTCAGCTTCGCACCATTTTGCCTTAAACATTGGCTCTTATAGCCATTTTGTTTAAATCATCAGAAATGTCAAATGAAAAACACAAGTAATAAATGGTATCAATATTTGATTTTGTTTGTTTATATCGAGGGTACGCTCCTTTTCAACAGTCAAGAGTCATATGAAGTGGACAGTTCACCTAACCATCATTCCTGTGAAGAACCAGTACCAGACTCCCAACGTCTGTAAGCAACTGCCTACTTTCTCACATAAAGTCATGGTCGGTAGCAGGGCTCAAACCCACGACCCTAAATCAGTGAGAGGTTACAGTGATTTGAAGTCAGCTACCTTAACCACTCGACCACGGAGGCGGGTCTGTCAATAATTTGTCAACAATTTGTAAAAGAACTGTCTATATTCACAAGGTGACCTTTATTACAAGGGTGGCCGCAAACACAGATTATTTCATTCTGAATAAATAATGAATGATGACTCGTAAAATAATGGCCTACATTTGCAGTGGCCTTTATTCAGAGGTGACGGCTAACACAGGTTTGACCGTACTCCACTACATCAAAATTTCACTATGCTTTACAGTACATGTATTGTGTTAATCATATTAGACAAAGATCTCAAACATGAATGCTCTGTAAATCAACTGCCAGGTTAGGACTTTTCATGCCATTTTAAAGTCGTAAAGAAATCTAGCAGATTATCATATAATCTTCAGACTGAATAAAAATGGAGACAGAGTATGGAAATATGAGAGAGGAATCCAATCTCAAAATATGAGTGAGGAATCCAATCTCAAAGTTTCTAATGTCATGACTTCAAGGCAGATCCTGAATTAAAAATAGTTTTTCACTGTTTTTAAACAACGCGGTTGATATGTGGTAGCACTTTCAGTGTTTGTTCATGGCATGTGGGGGTCGGGTTAAGGGCGGGGGCATTGACGAGTGGTCTTTTGGCTTCGGCATCCATCGCTCCACTTCCGTGACACAAAATAAAATTTCTTTCGTGACTGGTTTCTGGATGCTCTCACAAACAGCTGTAAGAAAAAACAAACAAACATTAGATCTCAAAATTTCTATAATTTATGGGCCATATTTAAAAAAAATGTTTGTTTGGGGTAGCACTACCTAGAAAATTTTCAGAGGGTAGGTAAGAAGACATTTTCTTACAATTATTTTGTTTACATTGAATCCAAAATACCTGTCAAAATGCTGGGTAGTTAAGTTGGTTAGGGGCTGTTTTTGGTCAGTAGGAAGTGTTACCCCAAACACAATATTTTTAAGGACGGCTTAATGTACATATGAAAAATGACATTCCCTTTGTTTTTAAATTTTAAGCTTTGATTATACAGTACAACCTCTGTAGAGCAACATCCTGTGGGAGCTGCATATATTGGCCGTTGTTCAGAGGTTAAATTTACAGCAAATATCAACTCAAGGAAATTTTGAAGGTGTTGTTATAAAGAGGTTGTTGCTCTACAGAGGGCCACTATATAGAGGTTGTACTGTAATAGTTTTAATTTTTTTTTCAGAACCTTTGACGTAAAATCAATTGAATAGGGTCATCTACATGTGATGACCAACCTCCCAACAAAATCTGAGGAACATACGCCAAATAGTTCTCTAGTTATTGCCCGGACAAGGTTTGGTCACAGACAGACTGACTGACGGACCGACATGTGCGTAGCAATATACCTCCTTTTCTTTGAAAGGGGGCTTAATTACTATTTTGAGACCCTAACTGCTTGACCATGGAGGCACTGCCATTGTAACAAACAGGCAACCTTGAAGTTTTAAATTCTTTTTTCTTACCAACAGCAGTAGTGTAATGATTAGGAAACGATTTGTCTGTTCTTTCTCTCATAAATTTCCAACTATTTATGGATGGATCAAAACTACATTCAATTATCTTCTTGTCCAACTCCTTGAGTTCTTTTGAGAACTGAAGTGTAAAAATTGTCCTGGCATAACAAAAAGATCTAACCATGATAATGATACAGAATTGATACCGTAAATGAGCCAAGTTTTAAATAAATAAAAAAAATTGATAAGCCAAGATTATCTGTAATAATAAAAACTTAGGTGCCCGGGTGCCGTTAAACTTAATGGAAATAAAAAGTAAAGAACATAGTATTACGTATCTTGTTTGTTTATATATATATATATTTATTGATTTTTTTTTCATCCCAAGAATATTTTTCTTGCATTTTAGAGCCAATGCAAGCGTAAGATAAAGTCGAAATATTGTATTTTTTTCCACAGATATCTAATTATAGCTATATCCAGACACATGAAAATCCAGTAAAATTGAATGATAAATGAAAATAAATACAATAAATTTCACTTTTGGTTCAAGTACGGCATAAATCTCACAACAACAGATTACAAATCGTAAAAGAATACAACATGAAAATATACCTTCATTTCTGAGAAAGGTTTATCCAATCCAGTAACATACAATAGTGCTCGTTTCTTTCTTAACATGCTGAAAATATAACCAAATAAAATACAGTCAATCCTCCCTAATCCAAAACTTCCCTTATCCAAAACCTCCCTAATCCAAAACCTCTCTAATCCAAAACCTCCCTTATCCAAAACCTCCCTAATCCTCTCTAATCCAAAACCTCTCTAATCCAAAACCTCTCTAATTTGAAACCTCTCTTATCCAAAACCTCCCTTATCCAAAACTTCCCTAATCCAAAACCTCCCTTATCCAAAACCTCCCTAATCCTCTCTAATCCAAAACCTCTAATTCGAAACCTCTCTTATCCAAAACCTCCCTAATCCAAAACTTCCCTAATCCAAAACCTCCCTTATCCAAAACCTCTCTAATCCAAAACCTCTCTAATCCAAAACCTTCCTTATCCAAAACTTCCCTAATCCAAAACTTCCCTAATCCAAAACCTCTCTAATCCAAAACCTCCCTAATACAAAACCTCTCTAATCCAAAACCTCCCTAATCCAAAACAGCTCTAATCCAAAACCTCCCTAATCCAAAACCTCTCTAATACAAAACCCCTCTAATCCAAAACCTCCCTAATATAAAACCTCTCTAATACAAAACCTCTCTAATCCAAACCCTCCCTAATCCAAAACCTCTCTAATCCAAAACCTCTCTAATCCGAAATCCACTCCAAACTCAACACATCAGTTGGTCCTGATCTTTTATCATGTGTTTAATACTAAAACATCTTTATCATCAAAAAAAATTTACCCGAAAACTTCTCGAATCTGAACATTTCTGTCAGTCCAAATAATAAGTTTGGATTAGATAGGTTCTATTTTATTTGTTTCTTTGTCTTTTTCTCCGAGGCTTCCATCACACCAATTACCAGGGCCACTTGGCAACCTCCTCCATGTGACATTGTGTAGCACAAGCATTCTTAACAGTTTATGTAAGATTTAAGGATTCTATATTTTCTAACTAGATCCTGAGATCGTATATAAAACGTTACGAAACTTATTTTAAGGGTTCAGCAGTTAACAAAAAGTATGATTGAAATTGTTACAGGTGAGATTTTGCTGCTGTCAAACCTATATGTGTGGCCACCTCTAAATAAAGGCCACCCTGTGAATAAAGGCCATTTTTAAAAACCTTCATTTATTATTTAGAACAAAATGACCTCCAAATAAAGACCACCTGTCAATAAAGGTCATATTTTGTGTTTCCCAGGGATGGCCTTTGTTCACAGGTTTGATTGTAATTGTATTTCTTCTAAAGTAAGAAAGCTATTAGAAAGCTTACCCTTCGCCTCCAGCATCCATTGTTATGTTCAACTTAAAATCCACTGAGTTTAATTCTGGTGGTTTCCATTTTAACACATCTGAACATCTACCAGGACAATATACCTAAAATATAAACAGGTTAACCCAGGTTGCCATGGAGACAATACAAATCAGGTTGCCATGGAGACAATACAATCCAGTTGCCATGGAGACAATATAAACCAGGTTGCCATGGAGGCGATACAACCCAGTTGCCATGGAGACAATATAAACCAAGTTGCCATGGAGATGATACAACCCAGGTTGTCATGGTAACATACAAACCAGATTGCCATGGAGACAATACAATCCAAGTTGCCATGGAGACAATACAACCCAAGTTGCCATGGAAACAATAAAACCAGGTTGCCATGGAGACAATACAACCAAGTCCTATTTACGTATGGAACAGGAAGGAAAGACAGAAATTCTAAAATATGCCAGAAAAGTTATTCAATGTTGCAGACTAAAAGATATGCATGTAATTATTTGATAGTAAAAGAAATATAATGAAAAAGATTCAAATACTTTTTATTTACATTTTACACCATCTTATTGTTAAAATATGAACAAACTTAAGTACTAACATCTGGTACTGGTTGAAATATCAAACCATCAACTTCATGACTGACTTGACTAGCAAAATCACCATCTAATATCTACAACATAAAAATAACATTTATCAAGACTATTACATTGATGCAACATAGTGTTGGGTTTATTTTCACTTCAGGGGAAAGGTGGCAGGCCCTTATAAAGAGGCAAAAAAGTGTCACAAGGGGGAAATATTATAATGCAGTCTTTGAATTAATTTTTTGTGACAGGTTGCCCAACTATATACTTCATGAAGGAAACTCTCTAAAACTAGGCTGCCCCCCAAAAGACTTAAAAATTCTTTCGGGAAGGGGGCAACCCACTAATTCGAAGGCTGATATTGTGCGATATTGTCAATCATTTGGTTTGCTTCATTATTTTCATCATTTATTTAATCATCTGTTTACTAAGACCCAAAAGGGAAAAAACTCTATCCCCTAATCACAGTCAGATCAATTAAATGAGGGACCAATTTTCACCATTCAAACAATTAATACACAGTTTAAATAGCCCCTCATTGCCCTGAGTTCAAATCCTATCCGGGACGAAATTTCACATTTTTGCGAAAGCTGTCCAGTTAGCTAAACGAAGGTCAATGAATCTACATAGGTGTACACCTGAACCTACAAAAGATCTCATCAGGCGAGTAATTTTCCAGTGGATTTGAACGATCTCGGAAATCCCTCGGAATGCGTTGGTACAAATGATAAAACATTAATTGCGATGAACGTGTAGGTGAGCGGCCATTCTTTTTTTTTTGAGCTGAGATTCTGAGGCAGGTAAACGCTTCTTCCTCCATTTTTAAGCTTTCAATGTCACCATATGACCATAGCTATTTACGTGACATTAAACCCTAGTAAAAATAATTAGACACAGTTAAATGAAATCCATATAAGATACAATGTATACATTTACCTTTCTAGCAGTTACAATGTCCCAGAATGGTTTCATTCTAACACTGAATGGTTCCCTGGTTTTATTTAACATACCCTGCTGTGTTTTTGTATTTCTTGCACCCACTATTTCCTTCTCTATACATGTTAACCTTGTGTTGAAATTCGTCTTACCCACTTCGTTACCCTGTAGCAATAAGTGACTAAATTAATAAATCAAAGTACTGAAAGTAATCATGGAAACTGGACTAACATAGACTTGCACTGCAACATGGAATGAGAACTAGTTTAACAATTGCATGGCGAATGTAGATAAACATAGTACTTAGGTCTGCATCAAAATTCATATGTACCGAGAGAGTGACGGCTAAGGAAAGCTGAACTATCGTGCAGTTTCCAATAACTATAGTAAATTTGAACAAATACTGATGTTATAAAGTTCTTTGTTAAATACTGGCTGCTAACCAGACATGAATAAATAATATGTAAGAATAAAATGTAGAAAAATAACTAAAAGGAAGCAATTTACTTAAGTAATGAAGGACAAATTTTGATAAAAAAATAAGGCACAGAACAACAACATCATAGAGGAGATACAATGTACAAAGATTGAAGATTTTTATCCTCTTACATAACTAATTCCGACCCAAGTCTTAGATCTTTCTTTATATATTTCCAAAAAAGATAATCTTGTTACATAAGTCAATGATTTTCAAAATGCTGTAAAACCATCTTGAAATGTTATATAATGAGATTATTATGTCCATATTATGTACTATGTATATGATTATCAGTTAATAAAAAATACAAAAATATTGAAGATTTTGGCAGACAAGGGTTATTGAAACATACATAGTAACAGACACTATCATAAAATTTTTTTTAGCCATTTCTATTGTCGCGAATAATGATGGGAGCCTCCAAGCATAAGTGGTAAAGGTATCTGACAAGCAACAATCAGCCCCTCATCTGTGTGAGTTTAATTCCCATCTGGGACCAGACCACATGTGAAGAAGTTAAAAATATTTTTATTTATAATAAAGAGATTCTTATAGAACTTACCTCAAATCTGATAATATCATAAACAAGGTAACGAGGTACATTTTTACCAGCTACTGTGTCATGGATCATTTCTCCATCTAACAAGGTATCTTTCATATGAGCATTGAGATCTTTCCTCCGTGGAAACTGAAGAGTTGTAGAAAAGTTATTTTAATGACTTTTATTTATCCAGGCTCAAAATAAGAGACATTGTCGAAGTTCTCCAACTGGGCAGGCTGAGATGGCTAGGACACATTGAGCGCAGCACAAGCTGGATCTCGCATATCAGATATATGAATATTGCAGCACAGCGGGGTCATGGCAGACCAAAGCTATCTTGGGACAAACTTGTGAAGTGTGATCAGGTAACCTTGAAAATGGACTCTACCAACCCACTGAATCACCAGGCATGGAGAGGAAGACTTTGCTCTCCACAGACAGACAGACAGGCCACACCCTTGTCATGAGGATTAATCCATGGCCTGTAGAATCAAAACTGGTTGATGATGATGATATTTATAACAAGCATAATACAGTCATGAAGCTCAGGGTTCTGAATAACAACAACCCGCTGACCAATCTTGCTGTTTAGAAATGAGTTTTGACTGGTTAGTTATCTAAAAAATATTTTTGGAAAAATACATGGACCCCCTAGCAGGCCTGTTAGCTTTCGTTTGTTTGTTTCATCGGGTTTAACGCCATTTCCAACATGATTTCAGTCATATCATGGCGGGCAGTTATCCTAACCAGCTTTCCTGGACTTCATTTAGGCCTTAACCAGTACTAACCACATTCTATCCGTAAGCTACTACAAAGCTACCCCACATAATTCAGAGGTGGAGGACAATTTAACATTGGATGTAATATCTTCAGTCAAATTTGTCACAGACAGTGTGAGCCTTGCCCAGGGTTCGAACTCACTCACAACCTCTCGATTAGTAGACAAATGCTCTAACCACTGAGCTAGCCGGGCGGGCTTTCTAGCTTGTGGACCTGTTGGTCACAAACTTATTGATACCCCTGAATGCTATATAGCATGATTACTCAAATAACTAACCACTGTCAGTAAAAATATAACATTTTATTGTCTTTATAGAGTAAGGTATTTATGCTGTCTTTGAAGATAGAAACTAAAAATTTCAGATGTGCTCATCCCAATTTCTTATCCAATCAGTGTCATGGATTTTCAATTTTTGGCTTTTTTATCGTAATAGAACATAAAACCGGCATTCTATCTTAGTTTCGAAGAACAACTTACAGCAATAATATGGTAGGAATGCATATTTTGGTGCTCTTCTTAATACTGCTACTGCTCCCCGTTTAGCTTTCTTATGTATGAAGAACGACCAAATATGCACATCTAACTTATACTTAGAGAGTTAGACTGACGCATATTTAGTGACCAATGCAAAGTCTAAAGTAGAATAAAATTTATAGTTGATGCCCAGTTCAAAGTAAAATAATTTTTATACCTAACCCCAGATGAAAGTAGAATAGATTGTATATTTAAGTCTGTAATTTACACTCACCTCTAAATTTGGTATATGAAATACTGTATTATCTCTGTCTAACATATACACTTGACCAGGTCCATCTATCAACATCATAAAACTAGAAACATATAATATAAACATCATTTATTTAAAGACATCTTGGATAACTGTGTCACTTAATGTGCATCTCTTTCTAAGAAAAATATAGATTTAATGCCTATTTATAACTGTTAAGAAATTGTGTCAATTAAAGAATTTACTAGTTGTATAGATAAATGTACCATGAATATGTATGCACCCGAGGATAATGTACTAGCCCCTGCACTAGCTGTGAGTTCAAATCTCACTCTCACAAGACCCAATCAGGTATAAACCTGAGATCTTCCTATACGTTATCAAATACGTGTTGGTATGACATTACACCCTAGCAAAATAGATTTGTTTGTTTGTTTGTTTATTTGAGTATATGCCCATTTTCAACAGTCAGAGTCATATGATGCGAACAGCTCACCTAATCATTGTTCCTAGGAAGAACCAGTACTAGACCCCCATCCTCCTTAAGCAACTGTCTACTTTCTCACATAAAGAGAAATGGTCTTGAGCGGGCAGCAAAAAAGTGGATGAGGAATGCTTTTAGTGAGCAGTGTGTTTGTACAAACACTGACGGGGAGGAAAATACCCCACCAATCTAGCAAAAACATTGTTGGGAAGGAAAATACCCCACCAATCTAGCAAAAACACTGACGGGGAGGAAAATAACCCACCAATGTAGCAAAAACATTGATAGGGAGGAAAATATCCCACCAGTACCCCACCAATCTAGCACAAACATCACTTACCGTGTACCGTCTGCTTTCCAACTACATTTGTATGGCTTTTTTCTGAGGAAATCTAAATTACTTATATCCATGGAAACTGGCTGTGAACCTGGAAATCCAGCCCTAGAATTCATGAAATAAGAATTAAGAATCATTGTAAATGATGCCATACGAAACTTGATTAAGTCAATTGATTATGCATTCAATGCAAGTCATATCAATATAAAAATATTTCCATACTCTTGAAAAGTGAAATAGTTTTCATTTCTTCATAAAAAGAAAATCAATGCAGCAATGTCTTACTTTTTTTCTGTATGAAAAACAAGAATTAACAAATGAATTTTTTTGGTTTTATGCCAGTTTCCAACAGTATTTCAGTGATATACAAATCGGCCATTAACCTAAACACTTTCTCCTGGATTCTGTACCAGTACTTACCTTCTGCACACAAATGTTAGCAGAATAAGACAAATGGCCTAAGACAAAATGTCTTCATTCAAACATATGCCATGCCTAGGGTTAGAAATCACAAAATCCAAGGTCTGTAGACCTTACACTCTAGCTATTGAGCAATAGAGATTTGCTAACAGACACACAAGGTAAAAGAAAAGACTGAAAAAATCAAACAAGAACAAGCGTACCCTCTCCATTGACACATATCCTGTACACGTTGTTGTATATTTGAAAGTCTAGGTTGGTCTGTTACCTGGTTTACACCCGTGACACCATCAACAAATTTGGCATTCTGTCAGAATAAGAAATCAATGCACGAATGAAAGGAAAAGACAAATTAAGAAAATGTTAAAAAATTAAAAAAGACTAACATGTGAATAAAATTCAGCACAGGGTGGGAAGAGGAGTCTATATGATCAGATAGTCCATATTTTAGGTAAATTTGGTCAACTGATGAATGTGCGCTAAACAGGGGCTTAGTTACTATGGTGACCTTCTTTCACAGGTCATTAAATATGGTATGATTAAAGTTTCATCTTAAACATTATTGTATATTGTCTTTAAGTCTTTTACTCTTAAGTAATTACATAATTATTTCCAAATTGCCATCAAGATTTAGACTGAATACTTTTGTCCATCGCCTAAAAAAATGCAGATTTTATGTCTATTCATACACAACAACACAATAAACTAAGGTCTTATTTTAAATAATTTGAAAGTTTTAAAATATCTATAAAGTAACTATGGTTACTCACTTTTTTCACAACCTCTCGTTTGAATCTTTTACGTTTACCATTCTGGTCAGTTCCATCTTCACCAATAGAATTACCATCATCATCTATACCATCCTCCGATTCTATAAAAACATCACAAAAACACATCATCATTGCTTCAAGAACAGTTACTTACGGAGAACAAGGTCAGAGCTGCAGGGCTTTCATTTGACCCTTAAAATGGCAATTTAACCCTTAGTAAAATAAAGATTCTGAGTCTTCAGAATTTGTACCAAAGGGTCAAAATTGTTATTAAAATTGTAGGAACTTTTGCTAAATCCTTAATTAACAGCAAGGATCATATTTGACCCTCATCTTTTGACATTTAATGAAAATCCTGGAGCTGGTACAGAATCTAGGGACACTGGTTAGGTGTTAGGAGCTTAACAGCTTGCTATTATTTAACAGAAATAATGTTGAAAACTTGAGTAAATCATACCAAAAACATGTTCTGTTTTCTTTGATCCATTATCAATATAGAAACTACAGACAACAGATAAAGCCTTGCCATTGGTCAAAATTCAAACTGAGTTCAAAATAAACCAATCAGATGCTAGATCTTAAGACTGGTTTTGAAATTCTGTGCAACAGCAACACCATAAGAAACTTTTAAACATATCAAATGATAAAAATCTACTTGAATGAAATATATCAGCATCAGAAAATACATGATATGTTTTATTTAAGACTCAAAAACAGAAGAAACAGAAGTTCATGTTACCATCACACCAATCAGGAAGGGGCGGGGCTGGAGGCGTGTCATCTACATCACCATAACGAAAGAATAACTCTTGTAGATAATCTTGTTTATATATTCCTGGAGGTCTAGCCTACAAAACATCAACACCAAGTACAAATATGTTCAATATTTATAAACAATCCTCATTTTTAAAACATCACCCTAGGCCATTCTTAAAAAATGTTGCTTAGCTATTACGCAACCATACTTAACATAGTGGATAAGCAGGAAGGTATTTTTCATTAAAATCATATGTTCACACTAAAAGCATAAAACTGGAATAAAAGAACCAAAACATACAACTTACCTGAGCATAAGCTGCTACAGCAGCCTCTACACTGAAAAAATAAACAACATTAACAACAACAACAGCATAAATAACAACAACACGCATAACAACAATAAAATGTAACAATAATAATAATAACAGGTAGAACAATATTCATACTGGCCTTCCTGTACTGCGATATGCATTGAATTATGATTGTCATAGCGACACACAGCCCAACTTTAGCTCTTGTAAAATAATCATGGAAAATTTTGAATCTGAATGGACTTGAATTTCATCCTAAACAGAGAATCTTTATAAAAAATGATGATAATGCAAAGCTTGCATCCTAAAGTATCATAAAAAGTTAACATGAAAACAAACCGCTTTGTAAGGCCACAGCAAATAATAGTTTGTGTTTATGGTTACTGACCAGACCTATGGTACTCTTATTATTTTGAGTGGACCCTTTGGTATCTTACAGTAAAATCCAGAGTAAGAAAACATGTAGGGCTTTGACCCTTAGAATGGCATTTTGACAACTGAAATTATATATATAAAAAAAATCTGATTCTTGAAAATTAATAACTAGGGGTCAAATTCACTGTAATATTAGTAGGAAATTTGTTTGACCCTTATCATCTAACAGGTCATTTTTTACCCTAAGCTTTTGATAACTAAGTTCTAGTGAGCGCCCAGTCAGACGAAAATGTACAAAGTATGAAAGGTAAGTTTAGAATAAGATTTTTTAGCAACCCATCTACCCTTTCTGGTCAAGAAACCATAAACATGACTAATTTTTTGGCTGAAGTTGAAAATAACTTACCTCCAATCAAGTTGTTCAATAAGATAAGATATGATAAGAAATCCTGTTCTATTAAAACCATGGGTACAATGTACACCTAAAGAGAAACAAATTCATAATCATAAGAATAATATAGTTTTACATATATGGCTTCCAAGCATTTTTCGAAACAAATGTGAAGATGAAGTATCGAAGTCATCAAACTTTACTATTTAACTTTTTTTTTTCAAATAGATGATCAATATACAAACATAAATTATGGCCTTGTAAGTAATATTGATACATAATATCTAGGAAAGAAAGAAAATATGTATTTCTTAAAAATCTCAACACAAGTGTTACAATACTTTTGTTGTTGTTGAAATTTTCAACTTTATTCGATTGACATGCACACATAGAATAATATTTGGTCAAATGTTGGATAATTATACACCTTCATGAATTTTTCACCAAGCCATACAAGGTAAGCAAGTGTTACAATACTTAATATCTAACTATGTCTACATTTTTTTTAAAAGTCAACTAGTTATGTCAATGTTTTATGTCCTTAATGAGGCATACAGATGTTTTTGTTTCTAATAACCCAACCGACCCAACTTTCCCCAGCAACCCTAGACTGGTTATTAGGTCCCAGAAATGGTACATCCACATTCTCACTCTATTTACCTTTCCTCACGTTTTCAAGAGCCAAAAAGCCCCAAACTACCTACTCTATATTAAATGAGCATGTAACCAGAAAAAAAAAAATTTTTAGGCCAGAGTTATTGATAGAGACAAGAGAGTACTTATACTTACCAACAATTTCTAACGGTTTCTGATTGATAAATCTTGCACATACTTGTATAAAAGTGTCAGTTTGTTCTTTTGAAGGTGTTTCACCATGGCTAAAATAAAACACAGTACCGGTACATACAAAGGCTACAACATAAACATACTGTTAGCTCAGACATCTCATACACAGAAGCAATCACAATACTGATAGTTATGCAGTGCTTGCTACAGTATTACAGGGGACAAAAATTACAGAAAGTTTTGACTAACTGCATATACAATGCAACCTCTCCAAATAAACACCCTTTGGGAAAAGCAAAATTAAGTTGCTGTTGAAAGGTTGTTGCTCTAGAGAGGTTAAATAAATAATTAAATTTAACAGTAGGAAAAACCATGCTGTTGTTGAAAAGAGGTTGTTGCTCAAGAGATGGCTGCTCCGGAGAGGTTGGACTGTTTTGGATCTTAAATAAACGCTATTCACAGACTATAACAGCATGCCAGAAATGAATACAGGTAGTCATGTTTTCAATAACTTGAAAATTTAACAGGGTAGGTACTGGTATGTATACAGGATACAGACTTTTGTGATGAGTGCATAAAGCTGCATTTGATGTTTATCAAGTTATGATATCAATGAAGTGGACTTTAGAGGTGGCATTGAGTCAATTCTTTTAGGTTTTCTACTCTTAAAAGTGAGAAAATATACATGAACTGATATTATGTCAGTTAACTATACTTAATAAGCCATTTTAAGACAGATTTGATGAACATACAAACAATTTAAGTTAACTGTGTTATCTTGAATTTTATTACCCTCTACATTGCATCTTCACATATCTACAACCCTTGGCTTCCACGTCTTTACTGTTGTAAAATCTTGTGGTATTAGTTAGATCAATAACTAGTCCAAACTTTTTCTGAAAATCAAAAAAAATCAAACAGTATTACATAATATCAAGAAATATATGAACACTTGAGAATAAACAGTATCAAATTTATAAAATTAATGTCAATACAGTAAACCTGTGAACAAATGTCATTCTTCGGCCTTTATTCAGAGGTAATTTTGTTCTAAATAATCAATGACGTTTTTTCAAAGAATGGGCTTTATTCACAGCAGCCCTGATTCAGAGGTGGCCACTAACACAGGTTTGACTGTATTTGCAAACAATTGTGCAGAGGTCTGAGGGTGAATTAAATTCAGTAAAGGAAATTTGTTGAAGGCCAATTTTACTTGTCCAGGGCATCAACAAGTGGATTTAGTTAGACTTAGTTAGATCTAATCATGGAAACTAAGACTTGCACTGCAGTATAGAATGGGAACCAGTTTAACAATTGCATGGCAGATGTAGAAAAATGTAGAACTTTGGTCTGCATCAAAATTAATGCGCAACTAACAAGTACAGCTCTAGAAAGCCAAACCATCATTCAGTTTCCAAAAATCAGTTCAATAAAGACTTTGATGATAGAAAAATGTTCAAACCTTCATATCATAGACACATAAATTATAAGATATACTGAAAACGAAGAAACCTGAGGTACATTACCTTGTGTACTTTTAATGATTCCATCAGCATGTCCACACCAAATCTACATTCCTCAGGCACATCCTCATCATACTTATTGTCTAGTGGTGTTTTGAATGGCACAAACTTATCTGTCAGTGCAAGCAACATAAAACTGAATACCCTACTAATATAATACACTAAACCATATAAAAGTGAAAAGTAAGGTAGTGTTCCAAGCCCAGGGATTTTTTTTGGGCGATTTTATAGCCGAAATTCGGTCATATTCCCAATGGAAAATAGTATCTTTTTTTCCCAATTCACAGACAAAAATTCCCAATCCCCAAAAATTGTAGTTATGCATTTTTTCCCAATTTTGATTAAAACACCGCGAAAATTCCCAATCCCAAGGGTATGGGTCATATTCCCAAAATACCGAGAAAAAACCCTGCTGAAGCTAACCCAAGTGCTTTAATGTAATTCAGTGATGCTAATTTCACAATAAAAGTCCACCTTTACTATCTTTCAATTCTGGGTTTTCTATAACATATTATTTCTCATTTCTGAGTAAACAGAAAGGTAAAAATACTTAAATGATGTCTGAGTCAATAAATACTTTTCCTGATACATGTAATATGAAGATGTAGTTAGATAACAATTATCAAAATAAACTTAAGCAAGATTTATGGTACAGCTGCAATGATAATAAAGATGTTTAGACAAAACAAGTGGCAATAATGTAAATTCTAAAACGTAAGTTAGGAAAATGCCTTTCAGCAGAGCACCTACCAACAATGATTTGACCCTTCCTGGGGCAGTGCAGCCATCTTGGAGGAGGGCCTAATTTATTTCTCCCCGACATGGATGAGATTTTCTGCAAGAGATAATAACACAGAAATTGTAGTTTGCATATTGGAACTCTACATCACATTTTAATTTCAGTGTAATTCTCTTAGTAGATGAGAGATAACATTTATTAACTTAAGCAACTTCTGCCTCATAGTAGGTATCAGTGATACTGGTGTGAACACAGATGTCATGGTATTTCCAGTGAAGCACAACCAACTGACTGTTTTGTGGGAGTTTTCTTATGTAATTTTGTAAACTGAACAAAAAAAGATCCCATTAATTTTGTTCAAATACTAAAAATTCTGATGTTCATACAATGATTCATTATAAACCAATTTTAGTTTTGTTCTATTGACTATATCAATTCTTAACTAAAGCCAAACCTTACTTCTAAGTTTGTAATGAAATCAGACTGTTTTGCTTACAATAGCCAGTCAGTTCAAGACATCATTAAGCACATATCAATGTTTTCCCTCCAAGCAGGGGGGGGTATGGTGAAGATGCATAGGAAATTAGACAGCAAGACATCCGATACACAGGAATTTGATAAACATCGTCGTCACATATAGCAGTAAATAGACTTGGCCTGTATTTTAAGGACCGCTGACAGGAATTAAGTCAGTCACCTATTTTCATGTCATGTTATTTTTAAGGACCTTTAATGAAAAACTGACATCAAAACAACCCCTAGAAATTAGACAGGAATACCTGCAAATGGGAGGCAAATTTGACAGTCAAATTCTACAAATGTCTATAATGCTCCTATATAATTCCCCCCCCCCCCCCCCCCCCCCCCCAGAGGGAAAGCATTGATAAGTGCATTATCATAAATTCATAATCATAATCAATGAAGTTAGATTTGGCAGGAAAATACAGTTGGGCCATAAATATTTTTGATATATATACTTATACAATGGTTGTATTAACTTTTCCTTTATAATAAATATATTGATACCATAGGGAACCAGTAACTAAGAATGTATAGTAAGATGTGTTACATGATTACAAACCCTGTTAGCGCCAGACAACAAATACTGCTTTAAGTTTATTTCTAAAAAAACCCCAACAACATTGATGCTACACAAGATAATACCTTGATAAGAATGAGTGTTATGATGGAGAAATACTGCAGAACAGGATACTTAAACTTTAACTTGAGTTAAACTGTAAATCACTGTTAAATCAGTCAATTCAGGATAACTCATTAACTGTTAGTGTTACACAGTTCATGTTAATGATACTGAAATGTTATATTTCTTATAAATTCAAATGGAATTTGAAACTTACAATCAGAAACAATCAAGAGAAAGACAATTCGACATAAATCAGCATGACATAAGTCAACAATTCATATAATACACTGACAATACTGGACTTCTAAATAGTAAAACATTCTCATGTCGCGAAAACGAATGACATTCAGATTTTTCGAAATAATAATGGTAATTCTGTCGATGTTATCCGTATATAATGTTTCACTACATCAATTTTGATCAACATACCGGAAATAAAACGCAAAGTGAAATTACATAGCAAACAATTAAAGAATTTTGTTTTCCTAACAAGAATAAATAAACCGGAAGTTATTATTTATTTAATCTCAATAACCTTGTATTTTGCAAACTATTTTTTAACAATTTATATCGACGATAGTTCGTATATTTATCTGCAGTCATATATTTTTTCCTATCTTTACATATATTTCTGAAAAGTTTATTTATTCATATTACTTTCTTTAATTTATCAAAGTATAGAGACTATCAAAGATGGCTGCGCCCATGAATTGCGTGTGACTGTTTTGCTTTGGGTTGTTCAAATAAAAAGAAGTTAGTTTCTACGTTAACAGAATGTCGAAATCGAAGAATAAACGGGTTAACAAGATAACCAAAGGTATTGTAAAAGAAAAAACAGAGGCTGCTGCGAAATCAGGAAAGTTTAAAGCTAAGAACCAAAGTAAAACCAATAATAACAAGAACAAGAGTAAAACTGGTAAAAGCAAAGAGGGTAAGTCGAAGAGACGACCATGGGAACACAAGAAACAAGATGAAGAAGAGTCTGACTTTGAAGAGGTTGCTGACGGTCATAAAAAAGATCAGGTAATTAATTGGTGAAACAATGTAAAAAAACCCTGAAATTCAAATACTACACATTTTGATCAATTTGGTGAAAAGGGACTGCTATATATGTAATATGAAAATAGGCTAAGCCTATCAAATCGGGAAGTCGGGCACTATTGGAAAGGAACGACAACTCTAGGTATTGGTCAAGCACATTACGGAAAAAAAAGTGACGTCATTCAAATTTCTGGCAAGCGTTTGTGCGCAGACTTTATCAGTGTTTATGTAGACGCTTTTCACACATTTAACCAAAAGCGTTTGTATTTTTTAACTAAAGCTTTTTTAAAAAAAACTTCAAATATTTTGCTTTCTATTTCTTGTAAACAGATAGAAAAAAAAACTATAAGTGATTAATTTTATTACGATTTAAAAAAATATGCCAACACGAGAACTTGTTACAAACAAAATGGCGGCCTCTATGATTTGGAAATGACAATTTTGACGATAGGTAATACATTTGAAATTGTTGTAATTCACATTGAACCTTTTCTATCGTATGCATTGTCTATAGCCGTGCAGGCCAAAGCCTGGGCCCCGCTTTGCAGACTCATGCCAAAAGAAGGGATTCATTGTGAAAGTTCCCGTCAAATTCTGCCACTGTCGGGATTTGAACCCACAACACCCAGGTTAGGAGTCCAACCCTCAACCCCTACACCACTGCTCCTCAATACTATGTTACAATATTTGCTGAGAATTTATTGTGATTTGTGTTTTATAGAAGGCTGACAATAATGACTATAATTCTGACATTGATGAATCTGAAGAAAAGAAGAATGTCAGAAATCTAGTCACACAACAAAACAGAAAAAATAAGAAATCAGGAGGATTTCAGTCAATGGGTATGAGCACATTGTTCATAGAATTTGTAGTTTACAGTGATAATCTTATTTGTTTTACTACTGTCATATTCTAACTAAGTGCATTAATGCATCATAATTTATAGAATCACACGGAACTGTAGACCTGGTTAATTTAACTTTTAAAAAGTAGGTATGCTATAAAATAAATTGCATGTCATTATAGTCTTCAGGGGTTTTCTTAATGATTTAGGGAAGCGCCCTAGCCATTAATGTGATGGGGAAAAAAATTCACCTGAACCAATTTGGGGAATGGAATTTCAAGGAGTGAATTGGAAATCTGGGGAAAATTACAGGGGAATTGAGGTGAAGACACCCTTTACAGGCTACAATTATACAATGAAGAACATCACTGGTCTTAAAGTGCATTCACCAACACTGCATTCATTTTAGTGCCAAATCAATTATTGAGTCCTAGTAATACAGTACAACATCTCCAGAGCGGCTCTCTGTAGAGCAACAACCTTTCTATAACAACACCTTCAAAATTTCCCTAAGCTGATAGTTACTATAAAATTAACCACTGTAGAGCAACAACCTTTCTATAACAACACCTTCAAAATTTCCCTAAGTTGATATTTACTATAAAATTAACCTCTGTAGAGCAACAACCTCTAAACAACGGCCAATATTTGCAGCTCCCACAGGGTGTTGTTCTACAGAGGTTGTACTGTATATATATTTCAATTCAAGCCACTTGCTCTATGCACAGAAGAAGTAAACATTGCCTAATACAAACACAAAATTGCCCTTTTAGTTTTAACATTAAATGTATTAGGTGGATGAACAGACTTCTACAAATTTGGAAATTGTATGTCAAAGGTTAATGTCGAACACTGTTATTATTGTTACATTATTTATATCATGTCTCGGAACACATGCATGAACATGGTATCATTATCTATTCTAGGTTTGTCACACAATGTGTTTAAAGGAGTGACCAGAAAAGGATATAAAATTCCCACACCTATACAAAGAAAGGTAATTATCGACTTTATCAAATATTTTTGTCATATTTTTTTGTCTAGTACATGAAAAGGCTCAATCACAAGTTTTTTTGTACTTCAGTGTACATCTAAGGACCATGTTACATTTCTGTTTTAGAAACTTTTCCCCAATGGTACCTCATTTGTTATTTATCATATGTAATCATTGTTACATGAAAAGGCTATATAATGTACCATTTCCTTAGATCAGGTTAGTTTTACAATTCAGTTACAGTCTTCCTTCCATTACTTTGTCTGATTCTTACAAAAATTGCTGAACTTTGTTTATCACTTTTCTGTTTCAATTATTGAATATTTCTTCTTTGTATAGACTATCCCCGTCATCATGGATGGTAAGGATGTTGTTGCCATGGCGAGAACAGGAAGTGGGAAAACAGCAGCATTTCTTATACCTATGTTTGAGGTGTTGAAGACTCACAGTGCCAAATCTGGAGCCAGGGCTCTTATCATGTCACCAACCAGAGAACTTGCCCTTCAGACTCTCAAATTTGCAAAAGAGGTAATTTTTTTTCGTAGACAGAAAGACTGACAGTATTTTTCCGTCTTTGCTTTGGGATCTATACCCTTAGCTATGAAAGTGGTTGAAATAGAGAATTACTTCATTTAACTTGTCTAATAATGGGTTTATTTTGTGGTTGGAATTAAGTCAAAAACGGGAATTATTTTGCAAATGTTTCATGGAAAATGGGAATTCTTGTATGAAAGAAGTTGACATTGGATTAAAACTTAAATAGCAGAATTATTCAGCAATAAGTACTATTCGTTTTACTGAATGTAATATTTGAAGTAATGAATATTAAAAGTAAAATCTTTCTTTTGTCATTCTCATTAATCTTCTTGGGGGACTAGCCTCCGTGGTCAAGTGGTTAAAGTAGCTGACTTCAAATCACTGTAACCTCTCACTGATAAAGGGCTGTGGGTTCGAACTCGGCTACTGACCCTGTCTCTTCATGTGAGAAAGTCAGCAGTTGCTTAAGGAGGATTGGAGTCTAGTACTGGTTCTCCCCAGGAACGATGGTTAGGTGAACTGTCTGCCGAAATAAACAAAAAACAAATCTTCTTGTATTTTACAGCTTGGTAAGTACACAGGATTACGTGCAGCTGTTGTACTGGGTGGTGATAGAATGGAGGACCAGTTTGCTGCCTTACACGCTAACCCTGACATGTAAGTTCTTGTTGTTTCCCCTCTTAGTTTATATTAATATAAAACCCAAGACAAGGTACTAACTAAAACTAAAATTGTCGTATTTTTGTTTTAATTCAAACATACTTGTTGTACTGTCAAATCCTTCTCAGTTATTTCATTTCACTGGAGTTTAACTTTGCTCTAACAGTAAGGGTCATTAAACGTCTTTCAGCTTTCGACAGAGGAAAAAGACCCAGGTATATGCCTTGGTAGAACCATTTACGTTACGTAAGCTAGCTGAACAGCTTCCACATAAGTGAAACTTTCAACCCAGATGGGGATTCGAACTTGAGGGGCTAGTGATACTGCATGTAGTCCCTACACTCCATTGTCAAGGGCATTAGATTTAAGAGGTTTTATAAGATATGAAACATTTATGCGCCCACTTCAATTAAGAGCATGCCAAAGTCAATTATAATATATGTGACAGTTTTTGTTAACAAATGTATCAGTTTTCATAGAACTTTCGTCAATTTTAAAAAATCACGAAATCTAAGGTTTATACATTTTACTTATATTTCAGTATCATAGCAACACCAGGTAGATTTATGCACGTAGCCGTGGAGATGGAACTTAAACTGAAGTCAGTCCAGTATGTGGTATTTGATGAAGCTGACAGGTAATCTATTATTCAATTATACACACCGCTTCCGTGGTCGATTGGTGAAGGTCGCTGACTTCAAATCACTGTAACCTCTCACTGATAGAGGGTCTTGGGTTCGAACCCGCTACCGACCATGTCTTTTTATATGAGAAAGTAAGCAGTTGCTTACAGAGAATGGGCGTCTAGTACTGGTTCTTCCCAGGAACGATGGTTTAATGCACTATCTGCCTCATATGACTCTGACTATTGAAAAGGGGCGTGAAACTCAAATGAACAAACAATTATACAGGTGAAAACAAAAACGTGTTTGAATTATTGATTTAAAAAGTCTTGCTAATTTGTTTTTGTTAATTAGGCTAGTCATGTTTAGGGGAATTAGACCAAAAGAATTTTGTTTGGTAGATAAAAAAACATGTTTGTTGAACCTAAGCACCAATAAATTATTTTAACATATAATAGAACTGTCATTGATGAAATTGATCCGCTTCAGATTTGAGGTTACTGTATATGAAATTGATTTGTACTTTATTTACCTTCAGGTTATTCGAGATGGGTTTTCAAGAACAATTGAATGAAATATTAAATCGGTTACCTGAGTCTCGTCAGACAGTGCTGTTCTCAGCAACATTGCCTAAACTGCTTGTAGAATTTGCTAAAGCTGGGCTTCATGATCCAACATTGATAAGATTGGATGTTGATGCCAAACTAAGTGAACAATTAAAGGTGAGTTTGAACATTAAATCCATAGGAAACCTGTTTTATAAATACAGTGTAACCTCCATGAACAGTCACCACCTAATAAAAGCCCCTTCCCTGTTACTGCCAGTATACTAGCAGCCCAAATTAATGTTTTACTCTATTTTCACTCTCTCAACTACAGCCATCTCTTTACAACAGTCATTTATCTCCTTCCCATTGGTGGCTGTTGTAGGGAGGTTGCACTGTATAATTATTAAACATTAAATTATCAAACCTGTGTTAGCGGTCACCTCCAATTAACGACTTTCCTGTGAATAATTTAGAACAAAATGACCTCCGATTAAAGGCCACCTGTCAATAAAGGTCATTTTTGTCTTTGCTAAAGATGTCCATTGTTTACAGGTTTGATTGTGTTATATTATGTCCTATCTTTCATCCTGGTGAAAGTTTGTAGGTATCATGACTTTGTGCTGTGTATGATAAGAGAGGCTTACAGGAGAATGCTATTATTGAAGCTGTTGTAGGCTGTTACAAGAACCCTTGTACTTCCAAGGTGTTTGACTAGTCAGGGCCCTCATTTGACGTTTTTCCCCTCCTAAAATAATATTACTTTTTCCACCTATTTTTTATCAAAATTCCCCTAAAAAAAATCTAAATAAATGGTTCATATTAAGGTATTAACCTTTGATTCATTGTATATTAATGTACATAATATATTTAAATACAGCTATTTAAGCTTAAAATGTTTATTGCACAGTAATGAGGCAGTTGAAAAAATCCCCTGAAATTCCCCTTTTCCTCAAAATGACACAAAATTCCCCAACCTGAGGGCTCCGGGCCTCTTCCCTAGTGTGCAGCTAGGGCCTTTCAGGTTTTTTTTTCACTCTTATTTTTTTTTTAAATTGTCTTATTTGTATGAGGTTTCCATGACTATATATTTTTTCAGATGTCCTTTCTACAATGTAGAGCAGACGACAAGTTAGCTGTGTTGTTACATTTGCTGAAAAACGTAATACCAGAAAACGAGCAGACGGTCGTGTTTGCTGCCACCAAACATCATGTGGAATATTTGAACCTGGTAACATCTTCTGTCTTACTGCAATGTTTATATTTTATTAGCTCGGCTGTTTTCAAAGAAAAAGTCAAGCTGTTGTAATCACGGTGTCTGCGGGTCTGTGAAAAAACTTGAATGTAGCTCATATCTCAGAAGAAACTATAAGAGGTAGCAACATGAAACTTCATAGGTGGATAGATATCACTGAGGCAGTAAACAGGACAAGCGTTGGCACCGCTTGTGAGGCTCTTATTTACTTGTTGATGTCTCGTTACAATCGTAGGATATTCTAGTCTCAGATAAAAATATTCTAAACTGGTTGCAGAATATTAAAGTCTGTTACCGTCTGCTAGTTTGTCATTGTGTATTTATTTCTTGTTTCTGCTTGCCTAGTCCGGCAGTCTGTGGATATCTTTGTCTAACATTAATATGCTTATTATATCATTTAGTACATTTAATTATGGTTAAACATCTGCACCCAATTTTATAAGTATTGGTTAACTATCGATTTTAAATGATAAATTTAATCAGCATCTTATTCTTGGATAAATATCATTTTTACTCAAAACACCAATATTAATACAAATGGATGCAAGCTGACTTAATTGTTTTGGGGAAAACATACTATTTGGGTCTAATTTCGGACCCAAAAATCGGCGAAGATGGCCGTTGCAGGTGACAGCTCTGTATATTATATACATGTAGTTTTATTTTTCCTTGACATGAAGTTACTGCCACAGACTATAATTAACCATTATTTATGTGTATATTTCAGGTTTTACAGCAAGCTGAGGTCCCTTGTACATACATTTATAGTTCCTTAGATCCTACTGCTAGAAAGATTAACATCGCAAAATTCCATCTACGTAAGGTCAAGTTATGATAGTAACAGATTTAGCCGCTAGAGGAATTGACATACCCTTGCTGGACAATGTTATAAATTATAACTTCCCTGCTAAAGCTAAACTGTTTGTACACAGAGTTGGTAAGTAATAATCAAGTTCCGCTGTATTATACTGTAGAATCATTAATTTTCATTGGGCATTTAATTTTGTGGGTTGGCTCATCCACAAAATCAAATCCCCACAAATTTAAATGCAAAGATAAAGGCATTTCTTTTCAAAAATCAAAATTGCCAACTTTATGTCCCTACGAAATAGCCATTTTAGTAAAAACCATGAAATTGAGCCCAATGAAAATAAAAGAAATTACAGTACATATTTAGATAAATTATGCCATCAGACTTATCATGTATCAATTACTGTGGTATCATTAATTTTCGTTGGGGAGTTAATTTAATCCATGAATTGTGTCCCCACAAAATAGCCATTTTAGTAAAAACCACGAAAAATTGAACCCAACAAAAATAAATGAATATGCAATAACCAAAAATTGTTGAAAAACGGCGTTAAGCCACTTAAACAATAACTGGGTCATGTATGAATTTTTTTTTAAATACAGTTATTGAATCTTCAATATGGTTTGGCTCTGACGTTAATGCAGGGTTTTCAATAGGAACCAATCGCCGATGAAAACCATGAGTTAAAAACCAAAATTTGAAAAATTTAAGAAGGTGGCCCCCTTCAGCCCCATCATACCCACCTCTGACCATGACTCTTTATTTGAGAAAGTAAGCAGTTGCTTACGGTGGATGGGAGTCTAGTACTGGTTCTTCCCTGGCAAGATGGTTAGGTGAACTGTCCGCCTCTTATGACTCTGACTGTTGAAAAGGACATAAAACTTGATATAAAAAAAAAATCACCCCCAGCCAATCTGTTACTTTTGTAAGAAAATCTGTTGTACTGAATAATAATGAAATCCCTGTTAACACAAGCTATAAATGAATACGTTTTATTCATTATTCACTACTATTATTGTTCCAGTGTGTCAATGCCCTTCATGTTGATTTTAGGTAGAGTTGCTCGTGCCGGAAGAAGCGGTGTCGCTCATTCCTTGATCTCCTCGGATGAATTATCGTATGTATTCGATCTGCATGTATTTCTGGGTAGATCGGTGAAATTTGTTCAAGTTGGAAAATCAACTAAAGGTATTTTAATCATATGAACATTTTTTCTTCGAAAGAAATTAAAAGTAATAAACCATTATCTAACTAGATAGTTACCGTAAGTAAAGTTGAATATTTCAAAGATTTGAAAATTTCTCAGAAAACATATAAATTTGTTATCTGTCATCTTTTTTATGCCCCCCCCCCCCTTGCATCTAATTAGCTTAATATATTACAATTCTAATGTATATACATGTATATATATTGTAGATGAGGATGGATTGTACGGATGTGTACCACAGTCTGTCATTGATGAAGTTGATGAATTCTAAGAGCTTGGCACACTGAGAACTACGACATTGTAAGTCAAACTTCAATTAAATGCAGTAATTATTTTCCGAGGTTTTTGATATGATTCTCAAATCTCTTAAAGGAAGTGAACCATACTAAGTGAACATCATCCATTTAATATTATAATCCTTCACAGAATTTATCATCTCTTAACTTATAGACATTGAACAGCTACTATGTAAGTGACCCCTCCCTCAAAATCCATATGAGTCCAATCTCTTGTTTTATTGCCCCTAATCAGATTAATCCTGTCTGGTCACGGTCTGTAGACTTGACATCAAGTCAAAAGTAGGGTAATAAATTTTATTGATTTTTTATTGATTTATGGTGATAATTAGTTACATGTACATAATAGTATATGACTAAATTCCTGTTGTTTTTCATAAGCATAGAGTACCTGATAAACTAAACAGAAGCTAGTCTATCATATCACCCTGTTTTATTACCCCCTACTGTGGAAAACAGGAGAGCTTGCTGGTCCTTAAGTCACATGCCTCTCATTCCTGGTTCAATGTCTTTAAGAGCTGGCCCTGAGATTATAAAACTTGAGATCAATCTTCAAGCTCAAATCTCATATCTTGTTTTTAAATGAGACTGGGTTAATTATTATTAAACCTTACTGATATAATTGATACATAATAAGTCTGATGGCATAATTTATCTAAATATGTACTGTAATTTCATTTATTTTCATTGGGCTCAATTTTCATGGTTTTTACTAAAATGGCTATTTCGTGGGGACATAAATTTGGCAATTTTGATTTTTGAAAAAAATGCTTATCTCAGCATTTCAATTTGTGGGGATTTGATTTCGTGGATGAGCCATCCCAATAAATCCACAAAATTAAATCCCCAACAAAAATGAATGATTCCACAGTATTTAAACATTAATCAGCTCATCTGTTTAAAAACTTTAAACATAATACTTTGAGATTGGAATTGAGATTTGAGCTTGGAGTACGATTCTAAGTTTTATAACGTCAGGGCCTGGCTTTTGAAAGGTAAGATTTAAGAGTTGTGATTTGAGTCCTGAGGTATGAATGTTGCATATTGAGTACTACAATTTGAGTGCTATGATAATGAGTGCTGAGATCCAAGTGTTGAGATTTAAGAACAGAGATTGGAGTGTTCAGATTAGAGTTTTGAGATTGGAGTGTTCAGATCGACTGATTGAGATTTGGTTGCCTAGAATTGAGTGCCTAAATATTAATTCTGAGATTTGATCTTGAATGAGTGCTTAAATCTGAGTGCTGTGGTTTGATATTGAATTGTTTTATTTGATCTTTGCCATGTTGCCAAATCTTTATTGATAAACATTTTTTGTGTTTTCATTTTTGCAGGAAGCCATGGTCAATGTATGTAAAAATGCATATGGACAGTACATTCGATCTAGACCAACACCCGCTCCAGAATCAGTGAAGCGTGTTAAAGAAATGGAGAAAAATGGACAACAAATAGGCACACATCCTTTATTTGGTAAAAATTTGATATTTTGTAAAAAATTGTCATTACAGATCATTGACAACTGTATGTTGATTGAATTTATGATAGGGATAGAAAAGTCTTGTTTGGGTAACTCAACCATAGACTCAGGGTAGATAGGTTGAAAAAGTTTTCTTCATGTCATATTTACTTCAAGTCGAAACATACCATTTGTGAGAATATAATATCCAGTTGTCCCAAAATATTATCGTTATTTGCATCAGAAACTGGGTAGGGTTAGTTCAGGTTGTCATGGTAACTGAAATAAAAACATTTCCTGGCTTAGGTCATAGAGGATTGTTGTATCCCTTCCTTCTCTGTTTATTGATAAACATGACCTCATTAAAATCAAGTTTAACAGCCAATCATGTGTTTTGAACCCAGATTGCTATCCCACTTTCCAAAATCTTTTTTTTGAGTAAAACATGATTTTTAAAAATGTGTTGGCAAACATACAGCACATCACCTTTAGCAGTTTTTTTTGTGAAACCAAATGCTATAATCCCTTGCTCATTTCTTATTGGCTTTACGATAACAAGGAAGTTTAATTTACTGTATAATTTCATGCAAAATTTTAATATTTTTTACATTACAGGTGTAGAACAAGGTACACAGGAAGCAGAAAGATTAAAACTGTTGAATGCTCTCAAGTCCTATAAGACTAATACAGTAAGTGACTGATGTAAAATATACAGTTAAACTTCCCTTGATATCCACACTTATATATGGACCACCTCAATATATGGTCCAATTATGATCAGACTGGTTTTCTGTGTTTTAACTAGAGCTGGGAGGTTTTATCGGTTTATCTGTATATCGCGATATCAGCTAGACTATATAAATATCACAATATTTTTTCAGCAAACTGATATATCTGGTTTAGCTTAAATAACTGAACTTTGTGTTTATTATAGTAAAAAATAGTTCATACATTGTGTTAAAGTGTTATTCATGTCTAAATTCTGGTCAATCTTGTAATATTATTGACTGTGCAT